>OU015492.1:173772019-173806791 GCA_907164885.2 Dolomedes plantarius
TGGATGTAACGTGAAATTTGAATAAAGAACTTCTTCTTCTGCTCAGCGTACGTGATATTGCAGATCACGAGACTTTATCGGTGTTTATGTAGATTTTACACTTTTTTAAAACTGTTGCCATATTGCACTTGAACTAAATAAGAAAATGTGCATAATAAAAGGTAATTTTATTCCGTATTAATTTGCATTTGTTATCACTCTATTTTCTATTACACAGCAAATATTCCCCTAGTGGTGACTTTTGGAACTAATTTATTTTTTCGCGGAATCCTTCGTTCCCCGTCTTGTTTAATCTTCCTACAAAATGTGGCGTCATTCTCGCAAATAGATCGCGCTACAGAACACTGTGAGCACTGTCAGTTTAATTATGGCCACCCGGTATATATATATATATATATATATATATATATATATATATATATATATATATATATATTATGCATATGCATATTATGTATATGCATATTTAATTGTCCGTCGCTCTAACTGTTTCTTATCACTTAGTCACAAAATTGATTGATATCATTGATATTTCACTTAGGAATATCATTCGTGACTAGTAACTGATAACCACGGCAAAAAGTAAGCTTTCGGCACACATGTTTGACAAGTAATGAAGTAATGTCCTGAAAAGAAATTTAACTTGTACGGAATTTTCTCCAATACGCATACTTTTTCAGAAGGTATTTAATTAAATCGTGCTGCCGAGTACCTCACACGGAAGGTCTCATAGCTGTTTCTGGCCCTTTCCGTCGGGTCGGAACAAATCATATAAAATTATCACGATTCTCATATGCAAAAATAAATTTTTTAAGTACTTTAGTTCGCGGGTGCCATGGTCATATATGTAGTTTCCATTCCCATCAGTTTATTAGACAGTAGGATAAATAATTGCGCTTTAAAACGAAGTGGAGTTTTTTTCACCGCAATATTTTGATCCATTTCGCAAGTTGAATGTTCCTTTAGCGCAGGGTTTCCCAACCTTTTTTCCTACATATATCAATTTTAAAAAGAATGATTATCTTCATCGACCCCCCGTCCCATTTTTCTCTACTATACACAGCATACTACATAATTATAATACTAATAATTGCGCATAGAACACTTAAAGATAACAATTTGACTAAGAATTTGAACAAAAAAATTAGAAAAGTGGTTCATTAGGTTTATGTATTATATTTTGTACTATTTCATTTTTAATTTTACAAATATAAACAAGATGCCATAATCACATATTGTTATCGCAAAAACACCGCCAAGATAAAAACGAAACTGCTTCTGACGGGTTGCATTGGGAGGACCAATGTGCTGTTAAGGTCCAGTAGATTTTCCCAGTTCTAGTGTTGGTACACAAATAAAAGCTGACGGCAGCATTGGAGACATATACAAAAACGTCATGACATTCGACTTTAGATGTGTCGATCACTCCGCCCTATGCAAATCTGTATTTATACATATTAAAACGGATATTATTATCTATTAATTACATTCCTAAAAAAACAAATTGAATTTTAAAACAGAAAAATTTATAATAGATCCTCAATAGACCTCTGGAATAGAATAGACCCTTTTTAAACTTTCATCGACCCTCAAGGGGTCCACCTGGACCCTGTTGGAAATCCCTGGTTTAGTGTGTACCATGTGGGTTAAACGAAAGAAATCTACAAACTTTCAGCATTTGAAGCTTTAGTACATTTTTATCTTATTGTAAAATCTCAATATACTTGTTCTTATGTCCATTTCTAAAAAATTAGCAAAGGAAAAGTTTAATCTTCACAATGTATTATTGAAGTTAAAATTAGGTTGAATATAGTGAGCAAATAAGCCATAAGAATGAGATTAAAATTATTGTTGCATTAGAATTATAATAAGAAATTATAAATTTTCAAGAAGACAAGTTACCTGGGATAAAAAATTCTCCCACCGTCAGATGAAAAGGTAAATATTACATAGATGTCAACGAGTTTGAAATCTGAAATCTAAGTATTGCATAAGACAACTGAATCTTGCGAAATTCAAATGAATGTGGCAGATAATGGAAACTTAATATATTTTCCCTTTAATAAGGCAATCTTATGAGGTGTTACCACATGAGTTTCCTATTTCCAGCTGTTACACAGAATTATCCCTTTTTTTCCTTATTACCGATATTTTATTTAAATACTACATTATATCCTTAATGTTTGAAAGCTGCATTCAAATATATAAAATGTTGAGAGTTGCATGAAATCTATATCATTTAAATATGTTAAATATATATAGAAGAAATAAAACATTTCATGTTATGGTTTAATTTTTACAATAATTTTTATATTTAAACGGAAGTCCACTCCGTTTTACATACGTATATTTAATACAGTTGGCTCTCTGTTTAACGACTTTCAAGGGACCGTGAAAAATCGTCCTTAAATAGAGATCGCCCTTAAACAGAATTTGTTAAAAAATAACATTTCCCATAACGTCAGAGAGGCCGGGACTGGGAAATATCGTCTTTAAATAGAGATCGTCGTTAAGTAGAGCGTCGTTAAACAGAGAGCCAACTGTATTTAAACAATCGTCTGCCTATAATTATCATAATACATGATAGCCTACTATGCCATTGGCATTTTTCTTTTCATGTGTGTTTTTTTATTTTATTTTACAATTAATATTTTTCAGGATAATTTATTTACATCGAGGAACAAAAGTATGTAGAAACTTCCCTGCCTTTTCAAAAATTTATAAAAATGTGTCCGCTACATTTGATTTGAAACTCTATATATGAAGGCCTTATTTGAATAGTGGTCCAACTCCTTTCTTGCTCGTTTTCAGATACAAAGCCTTAAAGTCTAATGAGTGTTGAGAAATGATGCTGAATTCTGATTTGTAATGTCCTCTGTTGGCAGCAGAAATACGTTAGAGGTGTAGCAGTTTAAAAATAAGATAGAAATGACTTGCATGAACAGAAAAGTGAGGCTAACTCCATTTTTTTTAAGTAGAGTTGGATCACAATTCCAATAAGGCCTTCATATTTAATCTGTTATGCCGATTCTTTGGGCAGTCCGTGAGAGAAAACTACTGCATCAGTTTACTTCATTTTTATCTTAAATGAAAGACTTTAATCTATAGATCTGTAAAATTTGGTTTTTGTAACCGCAGTTTCTATTAATTAGCGATAAATTTACAACTAAAAATTGCTTTCTGCGCATGCTCAGTGACATGTTTAAATCTGGATTTAGATACTAAGCACGAGGCCGCATAAACACTTTAATTTGTTCATTCAGAGGAAACTCTCTAGTTCTTTCTCTGTCATTTTTATTTATAATAGGGTTTGTGAGATACTGAATTAAGCCAGGCGGAAATTGTTTATTTCCTGCTGTTGAGTAAACCTTTTTCTTTTTATTGGGTTCAACAGTAATTTTTTAAAGTGCATTTCTCTATTCTTAATATTATGATTTTCAACATTTGGCAATGATGTGTTGCGTATAATTTGTGTACTAGTACATTTATTTACTATCCAGCCATAGTGTTTGACGGGTATCCACTAGTTATTTTTAAACTCGATTCTTAAGAGCAATATTTGTAGAGATAATTTTGACTTAGCTACTTAAATTTTTCTAAACAATAATATTTCCTTATGTTTATATTAGCAGGTAAAACGATGTATCTCTAGAAAAGAAATTTTACCTTTGGCACCGAAACACTGTTTTTGATAAATTCATCTATCTCATTCATATGTCTCTAAATCAGTAATGAATTGTTTGATCCTTTCTCTCCTAAATCTCAGAGCATGCAGAGATATCAGAATTGATAAATTCATTCATTTCATAAAAAAAAATTACTATTTTATCGAACTCTTTGCTGAGTGTTTTCAGGCCTAGTTCATTTCAAAATGCATATTTCTAAGAACAAATCTTTCCAAACTAATGCATAAATATTTACGCAAGCATGAAATATGTTTTTCGCATGAAGCATATGGCAGCATAATGGAGCTTACATAATTCACGGAAATAAACCACGTTGGAAATACACTATGCAGATGGAAAGTATGTATTTAGATAAAAAGATAGAGAAAGCGTCTATCATAATATACTTCTGTAAAAACACTGTGTATTTTCTCAAAATCGTTGCTTATGGAAAATTTATGTATTAAATTATTTGTTTCCCTTTGTGCTTCAAAAACTATTTGGATGAACAATACTTTTTCTTCGAGAATACAACTTTATTCTCATTCTGACATGTAAAAAAAAACATTATGAGATAATATAATCCTTCAGCCGATAATGTGTAAACAATGCATGTTTGCAATTGATGCAATAAGGCTCGAGGTGGCCTAGCGGTTGACCTAGAGGCAGCGTGTGTGCTTTCGGTGCTGATAGTGTTCAATTGTATCAAATCCCGACAAGCGCCGTTAAATACCTCCGTGTCTAGGCCGGATTGGACACGTTAAATCCGTTGACCGGAAAGTTCCTCTATAAGGTCAGAGAGAGTGGGAGAGGGTACGATGCCCCCAGAATGTTGTCCTTGGGGGTGCTTGATCAAAATCGCGGTGGCACCTGGCTAATTCGGAAGCCTATTGCCAGGTGCCGAATTTGCTGGTTTATAACGACATTCTTGTGGTTCCGTTATAAGCTGGAACCGCATCCCTCAGCCCGCTAGCCTTTAAGGACCTGGTCTGGAATGAATTCCGGCCAGGCAGCATTAGAAACTACAACAACAACAACAACAATCGATGCAATAAGATATGTTTTATCGTCTTCTTCTCCAATGCGGCAGACAGTAACTTGGACATTATCCTTACCGTCATATGACACCGCGGTTTTGCTGTCCACTTTTCTGGGAGCACCGTACAGGTGGGCCAGCGATAGCCCCCTATGGGCCGGTCCCGTAATTTTGAACCGAGTCAAGTGGCGAGACCGGAACACTTGACCCCGCACCTCCAGAGGGAAATTTGAGAACTTGTAAGACATTGCAGCCACAACAGATTTTACGTGTACCGGCCACCATTAGTGAAGACGGTGGTAGATTTGTCAGTGACCGCCATCGAACGCTCAACCCTCAGATCACTGGCTCGACGCCTCTGCCAATCGTGTCACCGCACCCTATATGTTTTATCGTAATATATCGAATAAATTAGATATCGAAATATCCATTCATTGACAGTAACATATTTTTTTATTGATTAATTCTATAAAATGAAGTATACTTCGAAATTGAACAATAAAATAAACCAAAATCTTGTTTTTTAGTGGTTAAATCAAGATGTGTTGGGAATGGTTTATCATTGCATTTTCAAAATGTTCTTCTATTTCAATGTTACTCTATTTTTAAATCGGTGTATTAAATACTTGACTTTTAAAGAAATGTACGTATCATATTATTCTGTATTATATTTTTCTACTAACCGTATTTTTCTTTGAATAAATTTTAAATGTTTTTAAGCTACTAAATTATATATTGTCATTGAAGGAAGATGTTTAGTTGTAGGGAATGTGCTATTCCTCTACTGGTATTGAATATTTCATCCTCTATAACGGATTTTCCTTTTTAATTAAACATGTTTTACGGGAAGGTAGTGAAGAAAATATTCTTCTTATTGTCTTAAACGTCTCTACTGCGACCAAAATTTTAGAAGAATCATCTTTTCGTCAAATTTTTATTGCTGTACATGTGCCCGGTTATTATCGTAAAAAGACAGAAATTTTCATCATGTGGTCAGAGAATGTGCTGGGCATAACTAAGATGTTGACGCTGGAGTTCGTAGCATGAAGTTTTACGTAGATCTGGGTTGAACATATTCGAAAATTTCAAGTTGTAATAGAATATTTTAAATGGCATTAGCGACAGTGATCTGAGAACTTCATCATGGATGGCACAGTGCTTTGCTTTTGGCCGGACAGCATTAATTGGGAAGATGTTGGGAAACATAAGAGTTTGGGAAATCATGTATCGTAAAGATTTGATTTTCTGCTGAAGCTTTCCAGTAAACTCTCATTTTCTTCCCAATATTTTATGACTGTAACTGCTAAATACCCTGCAAAATTCCTTCAGGAGAGGAAGTGATCAAAATAATCAGTAAATAAAAAATAAACTTTAGCAAACCAATGATAGTGTAAAACAAGAAATTAATATTTATATATATATATATATATATATATATATATATATATATATATATATATATATATATATAATATATATTTGTTTTTATTTAGTTTTAGTTAAAATACGCGCATACTTTCATTAACTTATAAAACAACATGTTATAGCTCTTATAAATGGAAAATACACTTTGAAGTCTCATGCGATCACTTATGTTTTTTTTAAAATAATATCAAAAATGTAAAACTTTATATATTTTATTTTAGATCACAATAAGAGTTTTCCGTATGAAATAAATGTTTTAAAACTTTATTTTGAAGTCCATTTTATGACATTATACTAAATGTTCCTATGTGAATACAAACAATGCTCACATAAACTTATGAATATAAGTTAACATAACTTTGAGCTGCCTTATGAATAACAGTCTATCTAATTTATTTAAGATATTATAGAGAAACTGAGTCGAGAATATATTTTCAAGCAATTTGCACTCGCTATAAACATTTCTTAAGGTTATAAAAAGCAGCCTGTTCCATTATGGAAGCAAAATAGATTCCTTTGTTATAAACAATATAAAGGTCTCAAGAGCATTTATGCTGAGAAGCAACGGTGACATAAAAACGTTGTAAAACTACTAAAATTAAAATATACTGTACCCGCTTTATTAGATCTAAGTTTGTTTTACTCATGCTATTTGCATTTTTCAGTGCACTAAATTATTGAAAACGGATGGTAATACGTCATGGAAAAAATAAAACTCAGCAGCTTTTTCCCCCCAGTAAAAATACAGTCGTATAACAAGGCTTGTAAAAAAATAGGATGATGTATGCCCGTTTTTAACGGCCTCATATTGCAGTAGGACACTGTTATGCAGTTTCCTTTTTTTGGCTATCATTTAATGCATTTCAGCTTTAACATTTTTTTTTTCAGTACAGGATAGTTTCGATAATGAAGCAATATATATTCAGCTTGATGCATGGCATGGACTGTGTTTCTCCCTTCATTTATCGTTTCTGTTCCCTAAATGTGTGTAAAAACATAAGAGTTTGGGAAATCATGTATCGTAAAGATTTGATTTTCTGCTGAAGCTTTCCAGTAAATGTAAACTGCATGTAAATAATACAGATATTTAAGATTAGAGGATTCGAAAGTATTTCTGGAAAACTACCGCTGAAAAAAAATGACCGTTTAATTTTTTTTTTCTCTGGAATGGTGTACCTGAGCTTAAGCGACGTCTTTAAGTGCACTGATAGTTAAGCATTTCCGTATTCAGTTCGTAATGGGTGATTTTTATTGCAGTGCATTTCCGCAAGGGGCTTTTAGTTGGGATGCAAAAAAAAACGTACATTTTGCATGTAATTTAAATTTAAAATAAATTATCTGAGGCTGCTAGTCTGGAAGAATAACAAGGTAAACATCATCTATTCCATGGACATATAATTAATTTAAAATTTAAAAAATTTAATAAAGCATATTTATTCTATTGGAAACATTATTTACTTATATTTATACTTAATTTATTTAGTTAATTAGATTTATTTAGTTTAGACTGATACATACTTAAATGACTTTAACATACTAAAATGAACATACCTATCAGTTTAAATAACTTTCCGTTTTCCTCGAATTTCATCATGCTTTTTATGGTTACATTTTCCAAAGTGATATCAAACTGCCAAAGCCAAACATTTTTTCGACCATAACTTGTTGTGAAATAGTATGCCGATTTTTACTTAACAGCAGAATGAACTACAAACGAACACTAGCATGACCGATGGTATTGGCAAGAACAAAAAAAATGGTAATAAGATATGATAACGTCATTCACTCTTTTCTGCCAAATTTGTAATAAATTATAAATTTTTTTACTGGTAACTTCTTCCCCAATATACCAAACAGCAAAACAGTGGTTGTTTATTTGGCGAAACTGACTTAACTACGTATTTTTAAAAATCAGCTATCTGCTAAATTTGGGCTTATTAATAATAGCATTTTATTAATAATAGCAATTTGAAAATGTTTACAATTGTTCCCATCTTGGACTTAAAACTAGTCGAAGGGGAATTAAAAACTTAAAATCACTGTCATGGTATTGTAACCACAAATTATTTCGCTATAAATCTTAGTAAAACGTGTCATTAACACATACTTTCTTTCTTCACATTTTTTATTCAAATTTAGTATCAAAAGGATAAAAAATATCAATTCAGATTGTAGACATTTTAATGTAGGTATTTAGTAATCAGCGAGGAGCTTATTATCAAATGTATTAATCAAAGTACCAGACTAGGAAAATTAAAGAAAATATCTTACAGATTGTCATGGTGTGAAAACGATGCTCAAAATTACACATTTATCTTAAACTTTAAATTTTATAATAATGACACAAAGTATTAATGTTCACTTTATTGATGAAACTATGAATATATACCTATTTTCAACTAGTTTTTGTATTATATAAGAATTAAAATGCAATATTAATTGTTACAAATTAAAACATTATTTTATGTTAACTATTAATCCCAATTTTAGGTACTAGGTTATATAACTAGTAAAATAGTTAAATTTTTATAAATACTCAGAGATTATAAAATTAATTTTAATCTGTAAAATACACGAAATTTAATGACAACATTGAAAAAAAAAAAGAGAAACATATTTCATAAATATTTGTCCTATATTCTTCAACAGGATGATTAATAGACAAATGACATTTTCTAGTAAGAATAATATTTCTCAAAAATTTTTCTGTTCGACACAGAAAGCAAAATAAAGTCATATTAAGAATATTGGATCAATAGGGTATGGGGGTTGGAGGTTGGGGTGAAAAGAGAGAGAAAAAAATAGGGACAGATTCTTTCAAGTTAATGCCACGGCACCCCATAGATTTTAGAAAATACATTGAAACTAAGAACGCGTCATTCAGATGTCTGATATGCATGTCAAATTTTGAAAAAAGAGGACTGCAAGAATAAGTTTATACATAGCTTTAGATATATTAGATTGCCGATGAATTTATTCGCTACAAAATTCTACTAGACTAAATTTATTGACACACAGAGTTGTTGTCTTTCCCTCTAGAACTGAATGCAACGGCCGTACATTCAGTTTATATGTGATGCCTTTCAGAGAATTATTTCAATCAAATATTCGTACCACAGATATTCAAAAGAGGAGACAGCTTTCCTGAAGAATCACTACGGAATTTTGGTTAACTTATGAATAACTTTTGTTTTTTGTCAAAATCTTATTTTCAAATCGTATTATTAGTCTAAAATATAAATCATGAAATAGAAAAAAAACTTTGTATTTGACCCTTTTGGAATAAGAATGCGTTTTCTTAAAAGTCTGTTCATGTGACACTGATTCTCATCTATTATTTTACCAGAGAAAGTACTGAAAAATAAAGATGATATATTCAACAGCGTGAGCGAATTGAGATTTTACTGATATTTTCTTTTCTTTCTGTCGTAGATTTCAGTTGATAGTTAATAATAAACTAACAATTTTAATGTGTAAATTAACGTGATTTAATTTTCCTGAGACAACTCAAAAGAAATATCATTGTTGTGCAAGTTTCAATATTTCATCAATAAAAAGTTATAATTAAAAAATTCGTGATTATCTCCTCATAAATTAGGCAAATTATAATAATTTAACGATGATAAACACTTTACATCACACTAATCTACATGTTGTCTATTTTCAGCACTGCAGAGTAAATAATAATGTCCGGATACTCAGAGACCAATCAAAGACAAATTAAAGGTCCCCAAAGGATACTAAGGTTGTGTCAGACCCGGTAGCCGCTAGGGACTAGGAAATAAAGGTGGTCCTTTAGACGGTACAAGAACAGAAAAATACAACGATACTTCGAAAAACATAAGAAAACTCAAGAAAAGTTCCCAAGATAATAAAAAAAAAATTATTTATCATTTAAACTTCAACTATATATCTTTCTTTTTATTTCAATGAATATTTATCGAACTGTAAAATTTTCATTTTTATAACTTTTATATTTTGTAATGAAATCAGCAGTTTCGTTTTACGAGGTAGATATTTTAAATTTTCATTTTTACAGGTGTTAAAACTTTCACCGTTATGTGTTCCCAACAAGCTTGATATGCTGCTGCAGTTTCTCTTCACCCTTTTACAAAACGGTAGCAAGCAAAAAAAAAAAAAAAATAAGAGTTGTGAACGAATATTAGGGTAAACTAATTATTTCCTAACTTGAAGTCCTGTGTAGTGTTTGGAAAATGAGTATTTTCATAAATAACTCTTGCAAAATAATCTAATGAAATGTTAATTTGTTGTTTCAAGGCATTCAATTTGACAAAAGTATGATTGCTATGACAGATTGTTAAGTATTTTATTCCAGAAAACTTCGCTTCGTCAGATGTTTCTGTGGTAATCGCAATTTTTAACAATATTCAAGCATTATGGACTAAGCAGACTGCAGACCGGGAAACTGGTAGTTACTTTTTAAAAAAGGAATTAGTAAAATTCATTGGAATTAATATTTCCTGAATATGATTTTACTAGGTATAGGGTTACATGACACCCGTCAACAAATAGCGAGAAATAATTCATTACGACATAAATTGATGAATTCAAGAAGTTTATACTTGATTTGCCTAATAAAATAAATAAAAATATTGTGCGGTCGGGGGACCCCCGTCAGGAACGAATTTCCTTACTTATTTTTTTTCAACTCTAAACGGGATTTAATATGTAGATTTCTATTGATTATATTAGTGTATTTTGTCACGCCAAATAGCGCAGCTCTCTTTTATTCAACCACCAACCACCAACTCTCTCTCCTCTCTAATTTGTATATTTCATTTTATTTTTATCAGTTTTTCAATCAAAAATGTAAAGTAAGGATTTAAATCAATAAATTCATTTAATATTTTAGGAAAAATAGCCATTTATTAAAAATTAAATATAAAATAGTGAATTATAAATTATATATAAAAAATTCTAAATAAGGAAAAAATTCTTTTTAAATTTTATCATTATATTGTATCATGGTAAATTATTGGCTTATGGTAGCTAAAAGTAAGATGCATATGTTCGAGATTCAATTTCATGATTTATTAACTTACTTTTCTAAGTTTGCATATTTACACTTGCTGCAGTTTCTGTTTCTCGACTTTCCATTATAAAATTGCAATAATGACACAATATAAATTTCCGGGTGAATCAAAAACAATAACAAACAAAAAATAAATAATATTTTGAATAAATATTAAGAATTAATAAACTAGGAGAAAACATTAAGTTAAGACTAAGTTGAGATTTTAACATAGCAGAATAGCCGGAGTTGAAACACTCGCGGAGTGCAGGAGGTGAAAAACGCACCAGTGAGGATTCAAACTCACGGTGATGATAGGGTGGGAGCCAAGAGCGAAAGCCCAAAGCCCAGCAATAGCAAGCTAAGGAAGGTCGCCTGGATGGTGATAACGCTTTTTCGTTACGGACGAATTCTGCCAGTTCACTCTACTGTAAGCCGCGTAAAAGACCTTTCGTTCCAAAAAGAAGAAACCAAGAGGGAGAGGGATGTGATGTATTATTTAGGTGGGACCATAAAATGGTGGTATATTTTGATGGAAGCGATGATGGAGGTTAATTCTGAAGGACTGCGAATAATAACTTATCTTGAACAAAATGTATTCAGCTATAACAACAGAATCAAGGGTTAAATTCTGGGATTTTCTTTATTTTCAAATTGTGCACGATTAGTTTTTTGAACAGGATTAACCTATTAAAGTACAAATGTGGAATATCTTTACGTATCTCATTATTTTAAAAATTAACCAATGTGTTAAAAACAAAATATGCTGGGCGATGTGTGAAGGAATATGGTGCTGCCATTTGGTTCAAAGCTTTCGATTCGGGTTCCACTGTTAGAGTGAGTTTTTGTACCCGTTCGAAATCGGCTTTAAGTTGTAGTCCCGGGCAAATAGCCCTTGTGTAGCAAAAGTTGACCGTATCGCTCTAACCATACTAACCAACTAAAAGTAAATATAATCGTTTTGTCATACCCCTTTTTACAAGAATTTTCTACTTATTTTTGGTGACTGTTTGGGTGCGAAACCAATTTTATGATTATTTATATGAAAGGAATATGCATTTTCCTGGATTGATGTCAAGTAAATTAGAAACTTTTTTATTTTAATTTTTTTTTGCGATGTTTTGCTTCTTGAAGAATTATTTGAGTGTCATTTCTGTCAAACACAAGTGCCTAGCAACTGCATGCAGTCATTACAGATGTCGGAACCAAATTCGCAGATCTGACATAAAAACAGATTGTCTAACTTTTCTAAAGTCCTCCATCTTAAGGCGACAATGGACCATGAAATTTTTTTTTATTTTTTAACCAAATGCTATGGAATTTTGTATACTTATACAGTGTTTTTAGAGATAGAAATTCTAAACCAAAAAAATAGAATGTAATTAATTAAGATATTAATTAAAATCAGTTTGTTAATTACTTTATTTAAAAATGCTCCATGGGCATTAATTTTCGCCTCAGATATCTAATTTCTCTCTTAAGCTAGCTTTATATAGTTATAATAAAAGTTAGTAGCAATATTTGATTTACAGTCATATTTATAAAAGCTAGAGAAGAAATCGATAAAAATAGGCCATTTTATGCAAAATTTTATCAAAAATTTTTTTATTGTAAAAATTTTAAGTTGTTTAAAATGGTATAATGAATTGATTACTAAGTTTTATTCTAATATATATAAATAATCATTTTATGAAATTTTATGAAAATTCAAGAAAAATTATGGCGCATGGAACATTTTGAACTTACCGAAACGACAAGAAAACTTGTTTTGAGAAATGGTATTTAAAGTTTTAATTTGACTAACATTTCAATTGTTTGCATTTGAAAAAAATACTTATAACTCAGTTAATAATGATCGGATCAACATATTTTTTTAAATGTAAAGCTGATGAGTTGCAGAATCATTTTCTGAAGAAGAAAAATCGTTTTGGGGACATATTTTTTGTCAATCTGAAGGTCCATTGTCGCCTTAAGGATAGCAAAATAAACTAGTATAAAACAGTTATCGCAATGTTTTAGTTGAATAAAATATATATGTATAGGAATTTCATTACCAGTAAGGTATGTAAGCTTTTGGTTCAACAAATAATAACAATCAGATCAATATACAATATGTTTAACCATATTTAAAACCTGTCTTGTAGAATGGACTTTCGGTATCAGCATATAATGCAAAATATTTCCCCCTGGTCGTATTTATTTATTGACAGTGGATAGTTCAATACATACGTGGCACAGTAAACTGGTAATTCAATTTTAACAAATGACAAAAATTCTGCACACAAATATATCCTATCGTGTCTTTAATATTGTGTTTAAAAGAATGCTGTCTAAATAGATTCTTGGGGCACAATACATTACCTTTTACTTTTAATTAACGCACGTAAATTCTTGGAATTTTTCCACTAACTCAGTTTTTTTTGTGGGTTCTTTTTTATCCCCGAAATCTGACTTTGTAGATAACTTGAAGCATTTTAAAAAGAAAAAATATATAGCTCTGACGCTATCTCATGGACAGTTGAATCATTTTCGAGGGTAATAAAGTAATTCTAGATCTTGCTCTATTTTAAGAAAAAATCCCATAAATCTCTTAATTAAGAAATTTAATTAAAGCTGTTTTTCTTTCTGGTCTTTGCAGATCTCATTTAAACTGTGTTTAATTATCAGCGTAATAAACATTTTTTCCAGCATTATTCCTTATTTCTTTACAGTTAGCGGAACGATAAATTATTCAATTAAAACGGAATAAAATCTTTAAATCAATTCAAATATTAAAAAAAAGAAACTGTTTTTAATGTAAATAATATCAACTTTATTTTGATGCCGAATATTTCATGCTTATTAAAAGCTCAGAAATTTATCTAAAGGAGAGAAATTTTTATTTTGGGGTATGACTTTCAATAGATATGCATGAATACAAGTAAAGGAATTTTGTATATATCAATACATTATTGAAGTTAAGATGAACAAAACAATAAGTAAAAGTAACAGTATGTGCATATATATATATATATATATATATACAGGGCTAGATTTAAGGCGGAACGCGCCGAAACGGCGTTCCGGTATCTCTCTTTATCGATAATTTGGAATACCCCCCACACAACTCGGAAGGTTAACGTTCCGGCACCTCTATTTCTAGAAATCTAGCACTATATATATATATATATATATATATATATATATATATATATATATATATATATATATATATATATATATACACACAGTGCGTCAAATAAGTTTTTAGACTGGGTCTCTAAAAAGAAATGGAAACAAGAAATTAATACCTGGTTTGGTTTTTTATTCAAAATAGGACCCTGTGGCTTCAATGCACTTTTTACAGCAATTTATTAATGAATCAAACGCCTGTTGTAAATCACTTTGTGGAATGGCCTCCAAAGCGCATGTTGATGCTTCTTGTATGGTCGAAATATCCTCAAAATAACACCCTTTTAACTTCATTTAAGTTTTGGGAATAAGGAGTAGTCACAGGGTGCTAAATCAGGTGAATACGGTGGATGGTTCAACACGCAGACATTATTTTTCGCCAAAAGTCGACGAACAATAAGGGAGGTGTGAATGGGTGCATTGTCGTGTAACAAACACCAACTGCTTTTCAGTCCTTTGTGTAGTCTGGACGAATGCGACGAATTCTGGCCATCAAACGCTTTAAAACAGCTAAGTAGTATTGACCTGTAATTGTTTGTCCAGTTGGAACAAATTCTTTGTGGATAATACCTTTAATATCGAAGAATGTAATGACATTGTTTTGATTTTGGATGGAACTTTTCTTTGGACTGGCTTTTTTGGCTTCCGTTGAATTTGGTGACTTCCATTCCGCACTTTGTCGCTTTGTTTCAGGATCATATTGGAAACACCAGGTTTCATCACCTGTAACAATGGACTTCAAGAAGTTTGGATCGTTTTCAGCGGCTGAAACGATGTCTCTGCAATGTGCACTTCTCATTGCTTTTTTTTTCAGGGGTTAAAGTGTGTGGAACAAATTTAGTACACACTTTTGTTTTGCCCAAATATTCATGCTTGATGGTTCGAATTGTTTCTTTGTTGATGTTTAAAGAGTCTTCCATCATTCTGAGTCATGCACAGCGATCGTTTGTTACGAAATTTCGTACTTTCTCAATAACTTCAGGTGTCCTAGATGAACGTGGTCTTCCACTACGCTGATCATCTTCTACCGTATCTCTTCCGTCCAAAAAACCGTTTGTGCCACACAAAAACATTTGATCTACTTAAATAACAGTCACCGTAAACTTATTTCATGAGATGGTATGTTTCCGAAGCACTTTTACCAAGTTTTGCGTTAAATTTAATTACAGCTCTTTGCTCCATCTTAAAAAATCAACATGAAAAAAAAACACTTCTTCAATAAATGCTCGTCTTCTCTCAACTACTTAACGAAATGCGCTCAACTTGTTGACAGTGTACCAGCAGACGATGGACGTTATGACACATGCACATTTACACTCACAGCACCATTACAACCTGCGCTCTGAGACGAGTCTTAAAACTTATTTGACGCACTGTGTATATATACACTCAAGAGCCAAAACATTATGACCACCCCTACATTTTGCAATGAATTCGCCTGGATGACGTGGAAGGCACGTGATCAGGTGGAAATGGTATTTAACTGCTGCTGGAGAGTCTGAAAAATCATTCTTTCACTTACTTCTGTGTGTGATGGGAAAGGCTGCGGATCTAAGCGACTTTAATAGAGGGCAGATTGTAAAGGGTCGAAGGCTCGGAACAAGTATTTCCGAAACTGCACGACTCGTGGGTTGTTCGCGACCTACAGTTGTTAGTACTTATGCAAAGTGGATGAATGACGGTGAAACCAGCAGTAGACGACATGATGTTGGACGTCCACACGCTATCAAAGAAAAAGGTCGTCGGAGACTGTCTCGCATGGTGAAGTAAAACCGGAGCCAGACAGTGGCTCAGCTGACAGCCCAATACAATGCAGGGCCAAGTAGAATAGTATCGCAGCATACTGTTCAGCGGACACTGTTGGATATGGGGCTACGCAGATAACGTCCCACTCGTGTGCCTTTGCTGACCAAGCGTCATCGCCAACTGTGCCTGCGCTGGGCCCGGGAAAATCACGACAAGTCCATGGATCACTTGGAGAGAGTTGCCTGGTCAGATGAATCATGGTTTGTCATTCATCAGGCCGATGACCGTGTCAGGATACGCCGTCTTCCAGGCGAACTGTTGCTCCCTCAATGTACAGTAGGTCATACACAGGCCGGTGGTGGCGGTATTATGCTTTGGGGGACGTTCTCTTGGGTGTCTCTGGGACCCGTGGTTGCGGTAGAGCAGACCATGAATGCTACAGGGTATCTGAACATCATTGCGGATCAGTTGCACCCTTACATGGTCTCTGTTTTTCCAGCTGGAAATGGAATGTTCCAACAGGACAACGCTCCGTGTCACAAGGCTAAAATTGTGTTGGAGTGGTTCCAGGAACATGATGCTGAATTCCAGTTAATGTCCTGGCCGCCTAACTCACCGGATCTCAATCCGATAGAACACATTTGGGATGTCATGGGACGGCAGCTCAGAGTTCAAAGACCACCAATTCGCAATATCTCGGATTTTCGTGACCGTTACTTAAACATCTGGTACAATCTGTCTCCGGCCATCTACCAAGGACTTGTGGCATCCATGCCAAGGCGGGTTGAAGCTGTGTTGCGCGCCAAAGGTGGGCCAACTCGTTATTGACAGGTGGTCATAATGTTTTGGCTCTTGAGTGTATATGTATATATATATATATATATATATATATATATACATACATATACAGTGGTACCTCGACTTACGAATTTTTCGAAATACGAGCATTCTTTCAGTAGATTTTTTGCTTCGAGTTACGAGCTAAAATTCGGGTTACGAGCAAGCTTCAGATATCCCACCGCTTGTTTAAGCAGCGAATGCCATGTCACGTGCTCATCAAATGAGAACACGAGAAGCCTATAATATTTACAACATTTATGTACAATTACTATACAATTGTATAATATTATTCTGAAACTATTATCCAGTCTTAAAGCGAGAGATTGGATTCTGAGAAAACGTTCTTCGGAATTTCAGAAAGAAGAATATGGACATTACAGCCACAGTGAACGATGCAACAATCTCCCAGCTTCCGTATCTCACTCGTTCACTTTTTAAGAGAGTAGCCGGTAATAAAAGCGAAAGTCAGGAAAACGGGGCGAAAAGATCAAAAATCATCGAATAAGATTTAATTTTTCAGTTCAAACCTTTCTCCTCCTCTTCCATCAGCATCTTCAAGTCTGATCTCCAAGGTAAATATGGTACATTACACTTAATAAAACAAATTTATTGTTGTACATTCTACTGTATTGAGTTTTTATACAATGATCGTCGTTTATAAGCACGTTTTTCTTATTTAACACATGTAACAAAAAAATTGCTGTGTTTTCGAGGATCCCGGAACGAATTAATGGCATTTCCATTCATTTCAATGGGGAATATTGATTCGAGATACGAGTATTTCGTGTTTCGAGCTAAGTCATGGAACGAATTAAACTCGTAAGTCGAGGAACCACTGTATATATGAATATATATATATACAGTGCTAGATTTCTAGAAATAGAGGTACCGGAACGGTAATCTTCCGGGGTGTGTGTTAGGGGGAGGGAGGTATTCCAAATTATTGATAAAGAGGTACCTAAAGAGAGGTACCGGAACGCCGTTCCTGCGCGTTCCGCCTCAAATCTACCCCTGTATATATATATATATATATATATATATATATATATATATATATATATATATATATATATATATATATACAGTGCTAGATTTCTAGAAATAGAGGTGCCGGAACGGTAACCTTCCAGGGGGGGGTGTTGGGGGGAGGGGGTATTCCAAATTATTGATAAAGAGGTACCTAAAGAGAGGTACCGGAACGCCGTTCCTGCGCGTTCCGCCTCAAATCTACCCCTGTATATATATATATATATATATATATATATATATATATATATATATATATATATATATATATAATATATATATAATTTTTTATACATAAATACATACATAATATGTTCATAAAATAATAGTAGATTTTCAAATGGTTATAACTATGCAACAAACCATGTTGCAGAAATGAGTCATACGTTAAATGAAAAAACTACAAGTTTATGTGTGCGAAGGCTTACGTGTAGACACCAACAGACTCCGGGCAAGTTTAGAAATATGAACCAATTAAAAGAACGGATCACTGAAGCTGTTTCGTCTGTCACGCTGGATTTTATCTTTCGTGTAAGGGAAAAGACTGAATATCGTCTTGACACCTTCAGGGCAACCAAGGGAACACACATCGAAGTCTTCTGAAAGGGTAAGATCTTGTCTTCAATTTGACGTATAATTCATCTCTCTACAATGTTTTTTTTTTCTAAATCTATAACCGTTTAAAACCCTTCCATTATTTTTCGGACACACTGTATACAGTGAAACTTCTCTATGACAGCCGGAAGTGTCTCGACAAACATATATATATTTATACATATATATATATATATATATATATATATATATATATATATATATATATATATATATATATATATATATATATATATAATATATACAGGGTGATTATAATTAAAGCGTAAGTTTCAAAACACTATAAAAAAGAACCACTGATGATAATGACGTCAAATTTGAACGGCATGTTATTGAAGAAGGCGGAAAGCGTATGGCAGAAGAAAAAATTTAGTTTCAAAAGTTTAGCAACAGATGGCGCTATAAGCTGCAGAAGATGTAAATTAAAATACCTGTCATTCGCACGACACATTTCAGTGTTATAAAACCGCCAGGTACACGGCTGTTCCTCATTTCGCGTTTTAGACGTTCGCCATGGGTGTCTCACTGCAGGACCGCGCTCTGCTGGTAAAGCTGTATTACAAGAACTATGATTGTGCAAGAGTAGCTCTGCAAAAGTTCAGGACACTGAAGGGTATAAAGAAGGCGGTGGTCCAATGAGTGTCGTGGTTCTGAAGAAAATTATGCAAAATTCGAAACGACAGGTTCGTTTGATGTGACATCTGGTAGAGGGATTAAACGAGTGCATTCGACGGTAGTTGAAGAAGTGGCCACAGCATTACAGGAGGGGTCGGCCGGTGGTGTGCAACCGTGCAGCGTACGAGGAATTGCCCGAACATTGGACAGGCCTACGAGCACGGTGCTGAAAATTGTACGAAACATCCTGCAATGCTATTCGTACAAAATTGGCCATGTGCAGGAGTTGCCTTCCGTCGACCTGCAAGCAAGGGAGACGTTTGCGTTAGAATTTCTTGTTAGAATGGAAGTGGATAATGAATGGCCCTGGAAAATTTTGTGGACAGATGAAGCCCATTTTCATCTGACAGGGTACGACAATACCCAGAATTGTCGAATATGGGCAACAGAAAATACACTGGCAACGCACCCCGTACCACTTCATCCTGAAAAGGTCACGGTGTGGTGCGGCTTTACGGCATCATTCATCCTACAGCCATATTTTTTAGAGCAGACGGGTGCTTCCGGTCCTGTTACCGCTACTGTCACTGGTCAGCTCTATGCGTCTATTTTGTGCAACCACGTCATTCCAGCTCTACAACAGCGTGGATGTGTGGATGAAATCATTTTTATGCAAGATGGCGCTCCTCCGCACATTGCACATCCCGTGAAGCAGCTGCTGAGGCGCCATTTTGGAAATGCTCGAATTATCAGCCGTCATTTCCCTACAGCCTGTCCGTCCCGATCACCTGATCTTACTCCGTGTGACTTCTGGCTGTGGGGTTATCTAAAAGATGTTGTGTTCCATGCTCCAATTGCAAATTTAGCGGAATTAAAGGCACGCATTTTGCAACACATTCTGAACATCACCCCGGAGACAATGTGATCCGTTGTGGAACATGCTGTTTGTCGCTTTCAACTTGTTGCACACAACGGTGGACATCATATTGAACATGTTTTGCGCCAGTCTCGCGACATTTCCGAACTTCTTTGATGAATGGTTCTTATGCGGTATGTCGCCGTAAAACGTTTGAAACCGATTTGTTCCTTTCGATGTGATATGTACAGTCATGCAAATGAAATTACTCAACAATTCTAATTTATCAATAGGTTTTAATGTGTAACTTACACCTTAGCCGTTGTTTTACGAATCATTTCTCATTTCTCGTCGTGATTCTGCCGCTTACAGCGCCATCTGTTGTTAAAATTTGAAACTAAATTTTTTTCTTCTGCCATACGCTTTCCGCCATCTTCAATAACATGTTGTTCAAATTTGACGTCATTCTCATCAGTGGTTCTTTTTTATAGCGTTTTGAAACTTCTCTGATCGTGTTTTTGTTAGCCATTCGCAGAGCTGTTTTTTTGGGCGTGCATAACGCGTCTGTTTTTTTGTGATACACTTACCGTTCCAACACTTTTTAGGGTTTTCGCATGCGCTGAGCATTTTGCGACGGGAAAAAGGTGTGTGCTGCCATTTGAAAATTTCAAGTTTCTATACCTATAACCGTAACCGTAAGAGTCACTGTGTTGCCGTTCTCAGAATCTCGAGCTCATACATCTGAATAACTATATCTGAAATCTCATCTCGATAGGTTGAACGGAACGGCCGCTAGAGATTCATATATCGTTTTTGTAGGCCGTTCGCAGAGCTGTTTTTCTGCGTGCATAACGAGTCCGTTTTTTGACATACACGTACTGTTCCAACGCTCTTTAGGGTTTTCGCATGCGCTCAGCATTTTGCGATGGGAAAAAAGGGGTGTTGCCTTTGTAAATTTTGAGTTTCTGTACCTATAACCGTAACCGTGAGCGCCACTTTGTTGCTGTTCACAGAATCCTGAGCTCATACCCCTGAATAACTATATATATATATATATATATATATATATATATATATATATAAACTCTTCGACAAAACCTAAGGACGGTGAACAAATGGGCATCTTGAAAAAAATTGCAGGTTTGGTTTCATTTCAATTGGGATAAATAGAGAGAGACAAAATGTGAGACATGATATAAAGCAAGTTTTTTTTATTTTACGAAAAGAACTGCAGAAAGTGTTGAAATAGGTTGTTTCGGCGAAAGGTCCATATTGACCCGCAAATAGAGCTATGCAATGAATGTAGATTACTACCGACAGGCAATCTGGAGAGACATGTCAATAAGGGATATGTCAACCATGCAGTGCAATGCAACTTCCCACACGTCGCGACACGTCGTGGCATACGTTGAATGGAGTTTTGAGGCGAATAGTTTGAGGCGGAGTTTTGAGGAGAAATATAGGCGATCAGATAGTCGTCGCCTAAAGACATCCCATACATTTGCTATTGGATTAAGATCAGCCGAACGTGCTGACTGCATGATACGATGAATATTCTTTGCTCTCCAGACAGTTCTGAATAGCGGCGACAGGGTGCTTTATCATCGATGAACAGAAAGTTATCGCCGACAGCAGCACGAAAAAGGCGAAGATGAAGCAGCAGAACTTCAGCAATGTACCGGGCAACAGTCATAATCCCACTTTCAAGAACATGTAGTGGTGTGCGGTCAATAACACTGATGTCTGCCTATACCATGAAGCTACTAGTACCATATCGGCCCCTTTTCTGGATATTTTCTGGACGATAAGCCTACCAACTTCCCGCCATATCAGTTCTCGTCTCTATCAGAAGAGAGACTGAACCGGCTCTCATATGTGAAAACGATATTGACCAAATCGTCCACGGTCCAGTGACGATGCAGACCGAAACGGGCGCTACGGTGAAACAAGTGGGACTCACACCGCAGGTCTTCCGGCGGATAGTCCTGTCTGTTAGCAAACGCCTTGCAAACGTTATCTAGGATATCTCAGTTCCTGTGGCTGCATAGAATTGATTTGCCATTTGACCATCTGTACTGCGCCGGTTTCTTTTTGCCGTATATATATATATATCTATAATATAATATATATATATATATATATATATATAGATATATATATATATATATACATAATATTATATATATTATACTATAGTATATATATATATAATTATATATATTATATATATAGATAATATCATATATATATATACATATATATTATACATATAATACATATATATATAATATATATATATTGTATATATGTATGTTATGATTTATATATATATACATATATATATACTATAATATATATTATCTATATATATCTATATATAATATATATATATATATATATATATATATATATGTGTGTGTGTGGGGGGGGGGGAGGCTCTTGTAACGATAAAATTAAAGAAATTTTCTTTTACTGAATTTCTTATATCATTCACTCATAAAGTGCTTAAATGCTTCGACTAATACCTATGTGGCAAAATCCCTGTTAACTGAATTGGATGTTCTGCATAGTTTTCATAGTTCCTCTTAAAATCATTAAGAAGCTCTTATTATGCAGTAAAAGCCGCGGATAAATCTGGAATGAATGTAAAAGAATGAAGAAACTCTCGTCATAGGAAAAAAAATATTAAAGAATTTCTTGAGAATGTACTCCTTATTAATTAAAGTCAATAACCTCGGAAAATTCTTAAGAATGAAAAGAATATAAAATATTTCCTTGACAGAGAAAAGGCTTATGTATTTGTCTCTCACTTATGGTGCTTAAAGAATATATGTGGAATGATTTATCTTTAATTATTGTTTTCTTTCTTCTTAGTATGTATGCAGGGATTAATTGTAAAAGTTAATTTTCATATAGAGATTTAATGCTCGTTAACTTAAAATTCCATTGGTTTCATTTTTCAACATTTCCAATTTTAAGTTCCATGTTCATTTCTTAAATAGGTTAAACTTATTTGTTTCATCAAAATTGGATGCTTAATAATTATCCCTTGTATATTTTATTAGCATGATTCCATCAATGTAATTAACTTACAACATCAGATTTAGTGAGTACTAGGCCAGTTTGAGAATTTAAGATATTCTGATAACTGCTCCTATGATATATGCCAAGCTATTAAACAGAAAATCCTGATCTTATAAAGGTCCAACCTGACAGTATTCAAAGCTTGTCAAGAATGAGATCTTACTTTGTCAGTTCCCAGCTTGTCAATTTCAATAATTGTGAGTTCCTCGTATCGCTTAGTTTTTGTGCAAAACTCTGCCGTTGAAGTTAAAAGCGAAATGACAGTTATTTTTAAATGAAGACAAATGACAAATGAAGTGTCAATTTTGTTATGTTTTAAAACTTGAACAGACTTTGAATATCTATTCAGTGTTTTTACTTCCAATAAGTGAAAGCATACTCATTAAAGGGATAAATTTGATAAAGTTTTTTCAAATAATAAATTAATTGTTATGGTTTTGATCCTAATAAGTAATTTCAAAGTATTATTGTCTTGTATAAGTTTCAATTCTCAATTAATTTCAGTAAAGTTTGTAATGCTATTAATCTGGAATCTCAATATGTTAAACGCCGTCGTTTTAGATAGAATCAATTGAAACAACCTTTAATTTAGAGTGCCATAAACTGTTAAATAAAGATTATAGGCCTGGGTGTACACAATAACGAAAATACAGGTATCTTTAAAAAAATACTGCTGTAAATAATACAAGAAGTATTTAAAATATGATTCTGTATTAATCATTCATAATAAACATATTATTTCCTATTTCTAAGTCTTTTAAAATGTACATAGACAGAATTCAATGCCCAAATGTGTGAAAATAATATGAAATATTAGATTTATTTAATTGTTGTTTTAATAAGGCTGTATACTTCAGAATATAAAATAACTTTATTTAATCATACTAAGGTTGAGTTGAATAAAAATTTAAAATAAATCTTTAAATTCTCTTTTTAAAATTTAACGTATGTCATGAACTATAATTTGAATTTTTCATTTCAATTGTGGCAGGTCAAAAAACAAATATTTCTTTCCAGCGATCGCACAGTTCTATACTTACTTCAACTTTAAAACTATCTCGATTTATCAAAAGTAATGAGCCGCCCCAAACTCCTTTTTTTTTTTTCTTATTCTTCTTTCTAATCCAGTAAAATTAACGCTCGCATAATTCGATAAAACAAAAATTCATCAATTTTGCCCTTATCTGACGTTTCTACTAATCCCGCTCTGTTCAAGTATTTATCACTCGCCCATAAATCATGCACGCTTGAATAATGACAGATACAAAACATCCATTAAATTCTAGAACCCCTAAAGTGTGGCATAAAAGGACTCGCGTCCAAAGTGACATAAGTTGCACGTGGCATTTAATTTCCCCTTTCGAACCGTTTAACCAGTGACGTAATGGTACGATGAAGAAGGGATGATACAGAATTATTAGTCATGGATATTAGGGGTTCATTTAAAGCGATAATTTAGTAGTTGCTAAATTTTATCTCGAATCTTATTCTCCGTTGCGATAAAGAAGCAGGTCTTAGGGTGTTAAGAATTGGAGTGCGTACCCGTATCGAGTATTTACAAAATACTACAGAACACACGCACTTTACGAATATTTGAAATAATATACGAATATTTTAAATAGTTTCAAAGGCTTAATGGTTTATTTTAGCTTAAAATGCATGCTTAAAAATGTAAGGTATTATTGTTTCATAATAACAGTGTCTTGGGAAGGGGAGTATATATATATATATATATATATATATATATATATATATATATATATATATAAATGTGTGTGTGGTGTAAGCATTTAACATATAGGCCCTTTTTAATTATTCATAAAGCCGGTACTTGTAGCAAAAGCATGCATCTCTTGCCTACAGGTATCCGTGAACTTTGGTTTCACCCTTATTATAGCCCTCCCCCCCCCCCTCCCAAAAGCTAAACTTCTAAAATGTCATTCAATGCCTACTGTACTAGCCGTTTGTTTTAATTTTTTTAATAAAGTGTTATATTAAAATAATATTCCCTGTTAACCTAAAACACTCAACGGCAGCGACACTAAATAAGAATTATTTCAGGACGATTTATATTGTGTTCCGTGAAAATATAATGTTTTAATTAGAAAAAAAATATGCAGACATAGTTCAAGAAGCGATTATAGAACAACCCCGAAGAATAGGCCCCGAGTATTATAGAATAGGCCCCGAGTATTATAGAATAGGCCCCGAGTCCCCCAAGGCCTTGGGATGTATTTTGGGCTTACATGAATCCTATTCAGAAAGTTCCCCTTGAGGTAACTGATTTGGTTAGGCTCCCGGATGACGAGACCTGTCGGTTACCTCTATGTTGTTTTATGATTCAATTCCGGCTCTTATACAGAATCTTGCCGTTGGTGCGTGGATGCCCAGAGTGCTTGATTTCTGTTTGTTTTTGTCTATATTCGTATTATTTTTATCTATCTCTGTTGGATTATTTATCTGTTTTTTTCATTATGGGGATATGAAGCTTCTGCGCTATCCTCTATTGAAAATGTTTTGTTTTCTTTGCAGGTTATGTTTCACGTTATAGCAGTCTATGCTTGAATTTTAATTTTGTTTATTTGTATTGTTATATTTTATAGATATTATATATATATATCTTAATATATATATATATATATATATATATATATGTATGTGAGGAATTTTTGAGAGGTTAGAATTTAAGGGGAAAAAGGGGTGTTTTCTACAGAAAATCGGACTAAAAGTTAAACGCCGGGATTATACACGTAATGCGGCAAGCGCATTACAGATAAAAGGTAAAGGTGATATAACCAACAATAAAAGCTACGATTTTACGGATCTTTTCAACTCTATCGATCTAAAAGATCTCTATAGTATTATACTTGGATTATACGATCAATATGATTAAAGACTATATAACTGAAAATAAATATCG
The DNA here is from genome assembly GCA_907164885.2 of Dolomedes plantarius. Classification (NCBI taxonomy): domain Eukaryota; kingdom Metazoa; phylum Arthropoda; class Arachnida; order Araneae; family Dolomedidae; genus Dolomedes; species Dolomedes plantarius. The sequence goes on from OU015492.1 coordinate 173,798,051, forward strand.
TGCGTTATTAGATCTTGTACTTAATGAAACAGTTTTATATGGTAGAAACTTCTATAAGCAAATACATGGAATACCAATGGTGGAGGATGATCATCTGCTTTAGCAGATATATACCTTCACTTTTACGAAAGAGGAGTAATCATTCTAAATGAACTTATGTTTTTCCGATATGTAGATGATATACTCATATGTTTTAATGAAAACTTAAATGCAATAGATATTAATTTTTACCCTAAAAATCTTAAATTGGTGGAGACTGATAAAGATAACGATGGAAATTTGGTATTTTTAGACTTGAGTTTAAATGTTAATCAAAATCTAATATCATACAGTCTATATGATAAACGCGAGTTTTACAACTTTAAAACTGTTAGGATTATGAATTGGAATAATGCTCTACATTTAAATATTAAACGCAATATAGTACTAACCAGTTAATACGTCGTCAACGTTTACATTCAAACAAAAAAACTATGGACGTCAGTATAATTAAATTCATAACTATAGCTATTGACCAGGGTTTTCCTGTCAATTTCCTCGTATCAATTCTAACCCAGTTTTTAAATTTAGACAATAAAGATTGTGAATCGTTTTAACATAAGTTGGCAACACCAAAATTTCCCTAATACGGCGATATTTATCTCTACTATGTCTATAAAGTGAGTGTGCATGAGTTTCGTGTCTCATTGCTTGGTGGGAGCTAAGTATTTTGTATCTTAATGTGTATAGTATATGTTAGTGAGTAATTATTTAGTTAATTAGTATTATTGTATTTCTGTATCTTAGTATTAAGATTTTTTATTTTTATTTTTTCTTATTAAAAAGTTAAAACGCTATTCATCTTGTAATTATGTTTTAGTTGACTATATTAGTAATGACATCTGGTTTAACTTATCTATTTCATTTAAAATATTTTTCCTCTTCATAATTGTTTATTACTGTCTTGGTGTATAGCCGACCTCCGGAGTGTTGCCAGGCTTAAAACATGTTTAACTGGGGTTAGGGGGTCACCTCCCCCCAGTCATCAACTATACCACCTCCAATTCCGTTTTTTGCTTATTTTTATATGTCTGTCTTATTTCAGGTTATAGGATATTAAATGGTCGCATCTGCCCTTTAGTCATCTTAATTTTAAATCAATCTCTCTCTCTCTCTCTCTCTCTCTCTCTCTCTCTCTCTCTATATCTATATATATATATTATATATATATATATATATATATATATATATATATATATATATATATATGTATGTATGTATGTATGTATGTATGTATATGTGAGGAATGTTTTGAGAGGTTAGAATTTAAGGGGGAAAAAGGGGGGTTTTCTACAGAAAATCGGACTAAAAAGTTAAACGCCGGGATTATTCACGTAATGCGGCAAGCGCGTGTGTACGGACAGTGAACGCCGTGAGAGTTATTAATAGAAATGAAATCGGTAGAAAAGGACTACGTTGAAATTTGGCGAGCTCAGCTTAAAAACTTCTCGAACAATCGAGGTACGAATTTAGCGGGCGTTATTTCGATTAGCGGGAAAAGAATAGTCAGACCGGAGGAATGCAATCGATTATGATGGACGCGTATTGAAGCGTTCCGTGGTTTGAGATCGCCGGTAGGCCAGGGTTTCAATATAACATTTGAGAGTGTTTTAACTTTGAAATTGAAGAATAAAGTAAGAAAATGACATTGTTGTATGTATTTAATGTGTTGGAGTGCCTCACTACGGCACCACGGACTTCTGTGAGTACGAAGGACTGCAAAACTATATTCGAATAGCGAGCGGGATTCAACACTTGTCTATATATAAATATATATATATATATATATATATATATATATATCTTCTTTTTGTTATTATTTATACATAAAAAAGAACAATATAAATGTAAAAAGAAATACCGTTGAAACTTGATTAAATAAATCGAAATCGTTTCACTTTCAAACTTGATTATAAAGAAATTTCGTCACAGAAGAAAACATATAAAACTGAACTCCAATAAAAGGGAAAAGCTTTAATGGGCAAAACATACGAACTATCAATTCACTGTATTATTAAACACGTTTTATTGATATTTTGATCCATATCCCATAAGGGAAAATAATATAATACACACACACACACACACTCATCTGACACACACCTTTTCCCTTCCATTTACATTTTTAATAGCAAATAACGTACTTTAATTTTATCTGTACTCGAGTCTTTTAGTGTCAAATATTTTAATTTCCATATGTTCATAAAAATCTGAAAATATTTATGAATAAAATATATGCATTTCCCTAGTACTCAAGCAACCGTTTCCTATGGGCATATGAAAACTACGAAGCAAATTGGCCGTAAAACATTCAACATTGTTATTTGGCCGAGAAAAGCATCATTGTACCGTTTGCTTTTAATAAAATGCCAATAAATTACCAAGTAAACGCCATTTATACCAAGAAAGTTTACATATACAATCAGATACAACCCATAAGTGTAAAATCTATGTAGAAAATGTATTTTAATTTGATCTATACCGGAGTCTTAATATGCTATGTGTTCATAGAAATGTGAGAATTTCCAAAAATAAAATGTTTGAAATTTACTCACATTCATTTGCGAATGAGCTATGGGTGTATTGAAATATGGAAAACAAACTGTCTGTAAAACATTCAAAATTGTTATTTGGCCAAAAAAAGCTTCTTTATGTGGTTTATTTTCATAAAATAGCAATTAATTAGTATCTAAATGGCTTTTAAACCAAGGTTTTGGTGAAATTTTCGTTATAAAAGGATTTTTTTTAATTTCGCGAGCTCACATTAGTATATTTTTCATGCATATTAGCTGAATTAAGCATTTTAAAGCTATATCTCGCCAAATACGGTAGTCCGAACCCTAAAGTGCTATAAAAAAATGTGTGAAAAGAACGAGACGTCATCGATCAGAAGTAGAAGTATCGAGCGCTTGAGGGTAAACACGGAGAGGGAACGCTACGTGTTCCTCCCCCTTTAACCTCACAAAGAGGATCGCGGAGATGATGATCTAGAACGCTATGTTTCGCAAAAACACATAATCATTGTAACCCTCTATGCTAAAGAAAGGAAAGGCAAGAGGGAAAAAAACCCTAACGTTTATTTACAAAGATAAGGAAAAAAAACCTACAGCTTTTTTCTCGTGAGTAACCGGAAACACGGTTACGGAAATATTGAATGTCGACTGTATATTTTAAGGGAACATGGCAAGCTGTATATGAGTCAAAGAAATAGATTTCTAGTGATTCACCAAGTGTAACTCTTAGTTTTTGTGGAGCTTTGATCTGTACAAAACTAGAAATAGGTCTATAAGTAATTAAATTTATCAGGTGCATTTTAAGTGTTAAAAGAAATTAATCGCATTTGTTTAAGAATGATCTTTAATGTAATAAACGAAAAAAAATAACAAAACATATCATCGTAAAGAGTACTTGAATAGTATTTTGGTGATCGTATTTTGATGATTACACATATTTCGGTATTCTGAATGTAGATGTATATTAATTGCTGCTGAGAGGATAGAATAGTTAAGCCGTTACTTTGTCAACTATAGCTAATGTGATTTAAACTACCTTCAACTAATCTCATGCATCAAACTTCGACGCTTTCGTGGCATTAGTAAATTTCCTGCACCTGCAGAAAAGTAGTTCGGATTATGAAATGGACAGATTTGTTACAAATATGCTGTGCAGATTCAGCGCATGCTTTAGGGTGCAAATGAGATAGGTGTATATATAATTCCTGTATAAACGCTAATCATCCACTTAGTTGACCTTTAAAAACGACATCAGATTAGACATGCAGAATTATTATTTTCTTGTGCTAGCTTTTTAGTTGAAGTAAAAAAAAAATATGAGAACATTTTTTCCGCGGTAGACTTCTCGTGTGATATCCAGAAAAGAGAGAAAAAGATTTGAATATCATCCTAAATAGTAATGATAAATTAGGATGAGAGCAAATTTATCCAGTAGCAGACTCTAGCCACTTGACAATTTCCAACTTAAGAAGACCTCAGAAGTTGTGGTTTAATGGTTTGAATCAACTGGTCCTGTTATCGAAGATTGTAAACTCAATATCAACTGTGCAACTACAACTCGTGTACCAATCAATAAGCTGGTTTTAAGAAATAAATACTAATTGCATTATTGATGAATTATCACGATGATATCCAGCGATTAGGCCACAGCCACTAGATTAACAAAACTAGATAAACTTCTAGATGCTCCCTTGCCATCAAGTATTAGGTTGGCCAAAATGTTCGTTTGGTTTTAGAGTAAAAATAGAAGACCAATATTTTGATTTTTCGATGACTTCATTGAACAACATGTTCACAGTTTTGTTCAACTACCGATTATCATTTTTTAAGCAACTTCATAATCCCATCTTCCCAAAACTTACACTGTACAAATCTTTTCATTGCGTTTTAGTTTGCGCTTCTACCTCTCTTGGAATAATAAGGGTAATATGCCGAAAATATTGCTAATTTTATGCAGTCATCAGTATTAAAATGGCTACAGAAAAATTCACCAATGTTTTTGTTTAAATGCACGCCGATATGACAGCTTTCACCACACAATGTAATAAAATTCTGTCAACGTTATCCAATGGATGACGTTATAGACAACTAAGCGCTACTAGAAGGTTCGATGTACGAGTAGCCTATTTGTAGCGCGTCAGCTTTTGGTGCTGAGGGTGCTCGGATCGAATCCGACAAGTCATTAAATAACTCTGTGTCTGCGCCAGATACACACGTTAAATCGGTAGACCATTAAAGTCTATCTATGAGGTCAAAGAGGGTTTGGCATTGTTGGGACATGTTCGATCCCCTCCAGATGTCGCCCCTGGGGATGCTCGGTTAAAATTGAGGTGGCACATGATTAAATCAGTCTCTGACCCTAGTGGTGACATTATAAACCCCAGACGCACCCTCAACCCACTTGCCTTTACGGACATGGTCTAGAATTACTTCCGGCCGAGGGCATTAACAGTAACAACAATAACAACTATAAGCGCTACTAGAGCCTTTGTACTAAAAACCGAACGAACTTTTGACCAACCCAATACTTCTTTATCTTTTACTTTTCTCAAGAAAAATTAAAATATTCTTCTAAAGTGTCCCATGTCTTAATTGCAAAACAGATTGCTTCTACGATACATTTGTGTCAAACAAATGTATCGGTTTTTGCGAGAAAACAAGTGTTTGTATCAAACCGAAATTCCTTTCATCTTTTGCATATAGATAAGTATTTACTTCCACTCTGCTATCGTTGAAGAAGATCCAACATAAACAAATTGCATTCAGGATTTTTACGTACATTTTCTTGGTAGCATTGAATTTGGAATTGTGAAAGTATAAGAATAATTGTAATAATGACTTCCAGAAGATGCTAGAGATGGTTGTTTATAAATTCAACATTTTCGGTACTCGAAGCTCTAGGGAATAAGAAAGAAGGTCAGCTCCAGAGAATGTTTTTAGAATTAGTTACAACTATGAAATGGAACTTTAAAGCAACTTTCAGACAAAACCATTAAAAAGACTAAACAAGTTATGACTTTGCATTCATTCAAAACTGCCAAGACCTTGACATTGTTATGCAAGAATACTGATGTTTCAAAAAGGGGAAACTTGTTTTATTTACTATTCTTCTCAAATAGTTTAGAACTGTAGTTTTAAAGTTTTCTAAACAATATTCTTCATACCTGGTTTATTTTATTATCTTTGTAATCAATAAATGTTAGGAATAACTCTTGTTTTTGAAGCTGCATTTTTAGAATCTTCAATTTTTAAAAATTAAATTATTGCATTTCTACATTTATAACAAAATATTTTGAGCTCAATTGCATAAATATTATAACACAAATTTGAATAATATCTACGCTTAAATAAAAGTAAATAAATAAGTAACTGAATAGACCAGAAAAGCTTTTATCTGTGATATAAATTTCAATAATCACAAGAATGTAAAATACATCTGTTTAAAATTAAAATTATTTTTTAAAAATCCAATCTTAATTTTCGAAAAACAATGATCAAATTATTTGTAATAATGTAAATTTGTACAGATTTTCTTCCGAGAATTATTACCATAATTAATTTCGAACATTTTTTACGTCAATGGTAGAAAACCTCAGTAGTAGGGATTATGAATTCACAGGAAATAAATACATTTCCAAACAACATTTAAAACTTTGATTGTTTTGATTATTTGATTAGTTCTAACCAGTCATGTAATATAAACAGCAAGGAATTAAAATATAAATGAAGAAAACAGGGATATTTAGCGGATTTGGTTTCGAAAAGAAATGAATCTTTGAAAAGCATTTGTTACACATTATTTATTCACATAATATTCTATTTCTTTGAAAACATATGAATTGTAAAAACTAATCATTTTAATCAAGAAATGATAAATATATTTCAAAAGTGTTTACAATATTGCTGATAATTTCATATGTCTGGTGATTAATTACATTTTTCAAAATCATAACAATGGAATAATATTGTTCTTCTTTTCCTAAATATTTTTATTAGATCTGTAATTTTTTTCAGTTTCTTTGAATGTTTATTTCTCTACTACCGTTATACCCAGAACCGAGCTTTTTGAATAAATAGCAACTTTTCTGATTTGTTCAAAGCTACATTTTTTTGCTATGTTTTCATTTTTAAAAAAAGTAAAATCTTGCAAATGTTAGAAAAATATATGCGCTTCAATTTTGAAAAAATACTTTGCATAGGAATATGAATATCCCGATATTTTTTTTTTCAAAAGATGAGAAGACATGTCTATTTTTTAAGGAACAGCTAAGTCCAGAAGGAACGATCAAAATATTCAGAAGATTTTAAATTTTGGAATAGATTTTGAAAGTGAAGTCTGAGCAAGTCTGTGATATAGAAGAGATATTTATTTATTTTCTGTATATCAAAACAGAAATCTTTCGTTCACTTACGGAATTCGAATCTATTTCTTTGACTCTTTAAAAGCACCCTGATTCTTGCAACATTTATGAAACGTTTCATCTAAAACAGAATGTAAATATAAAAAATATTCATTTTGCATCTAAGGCGAATGAATCTTTAAATTCTAAATATATGTGTATTTGAATATGGGAGGGTAAAAAAGCTTTTAACTAAAATCCAAAACTTAAGTAAGTTATAGATAAAATCCTTAGAGATCTTTAAAAGTATTTTAATGATAAATGGTATCGATTTCTGCTTGCCTTAGTAGCTACGAAGAGGGTAGCTCTGAGTCAATATCTCTTAGTTCATTAAATATAGTATAGTATCAAAAATTTGGAAGTTATCTCATAAAGGCAAATAAATGCTTCGTAGTTTGAATAGAGTTCGTAATTTGTGTGTTAAAAATTGTATGGGAGATGATGTAGAGGCATCAAAGACTCCATAGTTAATCATATTTTTCCTCTCACCAACTTCTTCAGAAAAATATTACGAAATAGTTTCATAATGGAGTAAAATTTCACATTTCACATGGTTGATACACTGTCATATTATGTGTCATTTAATAACAATTTAATCTGCCGCCTAGAGGCTCAACCCAAATCCCTTTCTAGTTAGAGATAAACGTTTGATAACATTACAATAACTACCAATCAAAATTTTGGCTCTTGTGATTTTTATTTCTTCTTATTTGAGGTTGCGCTGCTACTGTCGCTGAAATTACATGTGTACTGATTGTTTTTTCCTCTGTGTGTAAGCTTATGACTCCTTTATTCCTGTATAAATTTTGAAATAAGCAAGCTTTAATTCATTTCCTCTTCACAACATACTGGTAAACGGAAATGTTGTGCGATCGCGATACTATTCTTCCTTCTTCTTTTTCGTCTTCATTTTTTTTTGAAAAGTGAACCTATCTCGCCGTTAATTACGTGTGTACTGATTGTTTATTCTCTGTGTGTAAGCTGAGGACTTCTTTATTCCTGTTTAAGTTTTGAATAAGTAAGCTTTAATTCCTCTAATCTTGACGACATACTGGTAAAGAGAAATGCTGTGTGATAGTAGTACTTGTTTTTCTTTTCTTCTTTTTTTTTTTTTGAAAAGGGAAGCTATCTCGCCGTTAATTACGTCTGTATTGATTGCTTTTTCCTCATTGCGTAAGCTGATGACTCCTTTATTCCTGTATAAATTTTGAAATAAGCAATTGTCATCTTGACTACATACTGGTAAACGGAAATGCTGTACGATAACAGCCTTATTTTTCTCTTTCTTCTTTTTTTTTTAGAAAAGTGAATCTATCAGTCCCGTTAATTACGTGTGTACTGATTGTTTTTTCCTATGTGCGTAAGCTGATGACTCCTTTATTCCTGTATAAATTTTGAAATAAGCAATTGTCATCCTGACGACATACTAGTAAACGGAAATGTTGTGTGATAATAGCCCTATTTTTCCTTTTTCTTCCCTTCTTTTAGAAAAGGTGAACCTATTAGTCGCCATTAATTACGTGTGTACTGATTTTTTTTCTCTGTGCTTAAGATGAGTACTTCTTTATTCCTGTTTGATCTTTAAATAAGTAAGCTTTAATTCATCTAATCTTGACGACTTATACTGGTAAAACAGAAATACTGTGCGATCGTAGTACAATTCTTCCTTTTACTTCTTTTTTTGGAAAAGTGATCGTATCATTCGCGGCTTTCGTAACTGGAAGAACACATTCCTCAAGACATATCAGACTTTGACACCCATATATTGTAAATAAACTACTACTGGAAA
>OU015492.1:173807291-174132291 GCA_907164885.2 Dolomedes plantarius
ATTTATTTTTGTTATTCAAATATTTGCATTTAAAACATCATCAGTAAACTACACAGCGCTTGTTTTATGTGATAAAATCTCAGAATGCATTTCTTTCTTATTATTAGTATTGTATAATAATTATTTAAATTGCAAAATAATTATTTAAATTGCAAAATATATGTTCAAAAAAAATTTGTGTACACAAATACAGAGGCTGTCACACATATTTTAGACGATTCATATTGTATTCACAAAACTAAATTACATGAAATTCTTGTGTTTTAAATGTTCTATTTGACATCCCTTATTCTGAACTATCTTTCAACACCGCAATTTCCAGGATAATAATGTCTTTTGAAGTGTCAGAAGAGGTATTCTATCCCATTCCTCCTGAACAGCTTTACAGAGTCCTGTAAGGGTTTTGGGACGACGTTTGGATAATGCAGATTTTAAAAGTCCGAAAACACAAAAATCCATAGGTGATATATCGGGAGATTTAGTAGGGATATCAGTGAAGGGTATGGCCTTGTAACCAGTTTGTTGTTCCATTTCTTTTAGGAAATTTACATTGGATTTTGATGTGTGACTGCTAGCTTTGTCCTGATGGAGTCTCACAGATTGATGGCACAGTGGGTAAAGCGATGGCATTACATTCAGAAAAATTGGCGATAAAATATGTTCCTGATAGTATTTGGAGTTAATCTTGACATTTTTTTCCACTCTCTTTATTTTTAACTTGCCATTATAAGAAAAACCAGCAACAATCATGAATCCCTTAGAAAAACTTTCTTTCGATTCTTTGAACCATGTACTTAAATTTTTTTCTCCCCTTTTATGAAAATAAATGGCTCTTTTTTTGTTGCAATCATTTAAATACCTCCATGATTCATCTATTGTGACAATTGTTTTCCATTTTTCTTTGGATTAGTGTTTCTCATATAGAATTCTGCAGCGTGTCCTGCGTTCAGCGATATGCTTTGGAAGAAAACGATGCACATTGCGTTTTTTTCGCTTTCTTAAGATTTAAATCAACGTTTATCATTTTGTTTACAGTGGACACCGAGCATTTTAATGATTTTGCAACTGTCCTTTGACTAAGGGGATTTTCTTTTAACATTAAACAACGTACCTTTGCAATAGTCGAAGATGTCCGTTTTTTTCTTTGGATACTTGTTTGGAATTTTTGTCCCACTTGAGGCTCCAATTTGACGTTTTTTTTCCTTTCTTGTTGACGATATTACCTATCGACGCTTTCGATATCACAAAACCATGACTCTCACATCGTTTTTGGATAACGGAGTATGCATATTTCTCTTCGGAAAGAGCATAAATGTAGCTTTCAAACCACTGCTTTGTTAAAAACGCCATTTTGAATAAAAACAAAACTTTCAAGCCGCAGACGATAATTTTGACTTTTAAAAACATAGTACAATTGCAATTATTTCTTTTGTAGCAAACGAATTTTTTATTACCGCTTACCAAAATCGTCTAAAAAATGTGCGAACAGCCTCTGTATTAGTGATTTTTTTTCAAAACAACGATAACAAATTAGGACTGTGATGTAAAACACGTACTTCACCCAAAATTAAACCAGAGTGTGTAAACTAGGGAAAATGGCTTATATATATATATATATATATATATATATATATATATATATATATATATCATCTATGATGGATATGGATGTCTCAACAAATTTTTCGAAGAAAATTTTTTAAAAAGATGCATGACGTCAGAATAGGTCGATTTCAAATTATACGGTCTAGAGTGTCTTTTAGAAATATCTCCTGTTACCTGTGTTGGTTGTTGAATAATGGCAGACGCAGTGACGGTATCAACAGACTTACTAATCAACATAGCATCGTCTGCATCGTAAATAATTGTAAGACGGATAATTGGGATATAATACTTCCGAATCAGCAGCCTTTAGACGTCATGGAAAACGTTTTCTAAGTGCGTAATTGGACAATTCCGGCAAGCTTCTTACTAGTTTCAAATAGTGAGCGATGATCAGACGTCTTGCACTATGCGAGAGCGGAATACCTAGCTATGGTTGCAATGAGGCCCACTACGCAAGCTCCTGGAAAGTTGGTTTGGGGCAGATCTCACCTATAAACGAGACGTGTAACATTTCCCCACATCTAAACTGGGTGTAATGTTCCGACAAAGTTCTTTTCATGTGGAATCAAATGGAGTAATATTAGTTTCCCCGGTTGGTGATCCATAAAGAAGTAGCCAACGAGTCTCAAGAAGTGTATGAGCAAAAATATGTTCAGGATATGGACCGACCGCATTAAAAATAAAAACTTCATTAAAAACAAAAATTAAAACATCCCATATGATTGGTTCCGCAAGTTCATTTTAATTATTCTTTCTTTAGTTATCCAAAAATTCAAACTTAAGAACATTTTAAGTTTTATTTTTGCCATTCAGTAAGAGTCTTTTGATACGTATATAAGTCATGAATTATAAACTATGAATACTAGTTTCAAATTAAATGACTCAATTGAGGAATGTATAACTATTAAATGTATATGTTATAGAGATTCTATGCTCACTTCTACCCAGACTTGGGTGTATATAATTTGAAGTAGCACTCTATTTGAATTATATACAAACACAGTTTGTACATGAAATAATGTTTATTGAATTCGCTGCACATATAATTGGCTTTTACAGCAATAAGCATGCGTACTACTTGTACGGAATGTAAATACAGCTTTTAAGAACAATATATTTTTATACTCACGAACAGTACGTCAAACCAGCAGTACTGCCACGTAAACTTCTGGCCCGTAAAGCACTAGCGCAGGATAACACCTTTTTCAACCTTAAGGGGACTCGGTACCAAAATTTTTTTTTTCTTAAATAATGCCTATATTAAAATTCTGAAATCATATTTAAGTAAGTCTGAATGATACAAAATAATAAAACATTTCAAATTGTTAACACTTTTATAATTTTTTATAAAAATTTGAATTTTTTAAAAAAAATTCAATAATTTTCAAATTCCTACTTCTTTTTTAATTTTTATATTTGGAACTAGATTTTTTTACCACTTGTTCATCATACCTAACTACATAAAACTTCTGAGCAGATTTTAAATAAAATAAGTAGATCAGGGTAAAAAAAAATAAAATGTGGTTGCATATGGAAAAAACGATAGAAAATAGTACTTTTTTAGATTCATAAATTTTTTTAAAAAGTTTTTTCATAGATATCAAAAAACCACTCAGACGTTTTGATACAGTAAGTATCAAGATTAATCAAAAAAAAAATTAGACTATTTGCATTAGAATTGTAGAAGCCTTAGCATTTCGAAGATGGGGAGAATTTGAAAAATCACAAACTGAGAAAAATGAGTTTAAAGATTTCATTTATAGAAAAACCATATTAAATATAATCTTACTTCATGAAAACTTTTTTGCCAACAATAATAGGATATATTATTTGTTTTCACAACAAAAAATAAAAGCTAGAAACCTTAATTTAAAAAATTGAGATGCATATATAAGCTGTTATCCACTCGTTTACTGCAGTAAAATTATCTTGAAATAGACAAATGCTGTAAATGTACAAAAATTAAGGCATAATATATACTACTTACTTGTTATATATTTATAATAAGATGCACTACTGTCATAAATCCTAAATAATAATAAACATAAACTATTAATAGCTTAAGATATGAATTTTGAAACCACCAAATTTTAATATTTCAATTTCTAAATTTAATGAACAAGGGTCAATTACTTTCCAATAGATTTAAAAGTAGCCAGCACTATAAGTAATTCCTTCTCTCTTTTTTTCTACAATTTCTCTTTTAGCTTTTGCATTTTTACAATTTTTCTTACATATTGATATTTAGATGTAGCTCGTCTTTCTCGAAAAGATTGTTTTCGCATATCTAACATTTTTGCAAGTCTTTATGTATGGCACCCTGACTTTATTCCTAGTATTTTATGAACTCCTTTTAATGTAAAACTCACACCTTTGTTATATTCGCAAATTGCTTGTCTAACAGAACAATCTACACGTTTTTTATACACAAATATGTCTTTGGTACACCTAGACCAAATCATATTATGCAAACTTTCATTTGCATTTTGCGTTTTGTAACTAATGCACTTTTCTAAAAGTTCATATGATGCTAGTCGTTGGTAAATAGGAAGTATCTTTGGTAAAAATTCTTCTTTAATCGGTGTTCCAACATTTAACTTATGATTTCCTGGTTTTACAACTTTCGAAACTGCAGACTGATAGAAACACCATGAATCAGCCCCACTTGGACATTTGTGGTGCTGTGGTGTTTGGTCAGTTGAAATACCGTGGAACAATGTAGCATATATTGCAGTTTTCATATAATTTACATCACCCTTGTTCTGTAAAATTGCTCTTTGATAGTATTTTGTGAGCTTTTTTATTGTCGTTTCCTTAAGACTACCATGCTCTTTGCCTCCTAAATTGACACCACGAACACGCCAATCTTTAACAGCATTTCGCAAAGCTGTCCCTAATCTCTTACTTACGCGATTTACACATTCTTCCTTTTTAATTTCTACAGAAATATCACAAACAAGAAACAGAAATATCACAAATAGCTGAAGTTTTTGAACCTGATCTATAAGCTTTCTTTCACTTCCTTATGAACTTCTTCGAACATATTTTTTGATAAAGTACAAGTTGCAGAGTTAAGCTTTTCAACACACCTCATATAAGTTCGTGAAGAAAATGGGGCCATATTCATTGACATACAAAATTTTTCAATAGCAGTATATCCTTTCCCAATATTAGAAAAGGCACTGTCAACTTGAATATTTAAATTAGAACATTCTTGTTTCCTTTTAGTGCCTGATAATACATTGGTGCACTCTAAACAAACAAGTTTTAAATTTCTGTAAAAACCAACTGCACTGCTACAGTCTAATTTGAGAGATATGTTTCCACAATCTACACATTTCACATTAGAAAACAAATTTCACAGTTCAACAGTATTTACAAAAATATATTCACCATTAATATTTTCTGTTTCTATTTGATTACAAGATTGAAAATTCTGCAATCGAGCACAACTGTTTGATGACATGCTTGTGTTCATGCAACGTGATTCTGCACTACTATCACTTATTATGTTACCTTCGGTTTTTTTCCATCTTTTATTATTATTTTCTGTTGCAAGAACAGATTTTCTATTCCTTCTAGGCATGATTTCAGAAGAACACACAAAATAAATAAAAATGAACGAAGCTTCCACTTCTCTAAACGAACTCGAATTATAAAACGCAATCCATGAAAAAAAACGGTGTTCAGCACTCGTAAATGTAAACAAGTTGGCGCTACGGTTGTGGATAATCTAACTTTGAAAGCAGCATCGATATAAAAATAATTATTTTTACAATAAACCAGGGAGACGATCAGATCTCAGCTGTAAACATTGAAGCAGCTGGGATTTAAAGGGACATTTAAAGGGAAAATGAAAGATATGGGTTGCGAAAATTAACCATAACACCTTAAATATTTATCAGAATGACACGAAATTTGGGTGGAATCTTCTAGACATGTGAAGGAATAATTTAGAATAAAAATATGAAATTCGTCAATTTGGTCATTTTTCGACAAAATGAGATGTACCAAGTCCCCTTAACAACAACTCCCTTTCTCATTAATGACGCTGCGTGGTATTTATACTAAGCGCGTATGCCAAAATTAGCATATCTGAAGCAGCTTCTTTAATTCACTCAAAAGTTCGATTCTTGTGAATCGAATCTTGTGTATACCTTACACTGGCCTCCCTCGAAAAAAAAATTAGGTAACTGAGGTCTGAACGGCTTCAGTTAACTAATTGAAAACGCGTGCTGGTCTGACTTTTTACATAATGGGTGGCAAAGCCAAAAAACCTTCCACACGTTGTGTGGGGGAAAAACGCCACTACCATTTTACAAAACTAACCCCGAAGGGTCCAGGTGACACCATTACACAGTGGATTTGCAGAGTTGCGGATACTGGGCTGGCCAACTGCGCCCTAAAATATCTATTTTAATTAAAAGTGACAACACAATTGCACAGCATGACATTTCTTGACTGTATCTGCTCTCCCCCAATTTATAATGTACATGTGTTATGATTTGCGAAGTTAGTATGTTAGTTGTTTGTTATCTGTAGTTAGTATGTATTTTTTTTCACTACATGTCCCCTTCAAAAATTTATAAAACAGTATGCCGTTTTTTTTTCAGTGGCTCACTCCTTCCCCTCAAACTGTTTACACAGTATCTACAATGGGGAACTTCAAACCAATTTGGTTCGATTTTATTAAAGGGTGGGAGTTAGAATAAGAAAGTTGATACAAGACTTGTTCCTCATGAATGCAGCAACTTCACTGCACCAGTTTGTCCAATCCGCTGAACCTCTCTTGATAGTCGCAGTCCTAGTAAAGGGGTTCGTTGACCGTGTGGGCATCCTTCGTGCAGCAGGTCGTAGGTCCTGAGGCGCTGGTCCGGCTTGACGATGGACAGGAGGTCTCTTGGGAGGAGGCCAACCTTGCTGGGCGGCTGATATCTTGCGTTCCCTGCACTTATGCAAAGGAGCTTTAAAATTGTCATTCTTCCTTTTCATAACCTTGTGTACCTTATGTGTGCCACGTTCATCCTTAGATGGAGGTTTTGTAGTGCACACTTTACTTTTCTTCGTACTTTTGCTTGTATCGGTATTAGATTTTAATGCAGATTCTATTTTTTGAAACTTATACGCCGCACCAACGTGTTTAGTAACTGGCTTTATCTCGCTGCTTGTGTCATGTTTTTCAACAACCTGACTCTGTTTTTCGTATTTGTGCTTATACGACTTCTTGTTTACCGCCTTAATTACTACAGTATTTGCAGTTTTAATGCTGGAACCTGAAGGCTCTTTTTCACGTTTTTTATCCCCCTTAACTTTAGTTTTATCCTCTTTTGACGAAAAAGTTTCTTTGAAACTTGCGACATCAGAATCGTTATCATTTAAATTCTTTAACACTGCTTCAGTTTTAGGAAGATTAAGCTTTTCGTACTCGTGCGTTTTATTGCAAACTTTCTCTATAACTTCCGAAGCATCAGCTAAACTACCTACAGTATAACTCTGTGTCAACTTTTCATCCTGATTCTCAGTCTGGTTTTCATGTACTTTATTTAAAACCATATTATCAACCTGGCCTACACAATCCCCATTCGGCTGGAAACTTGAAATAATATCATCACCTAGCAAGTTCCTACTATCGTTTAAAGAATTTTTATTGTCGTCAACTAATAAGTATTCACTAACTTCCGTAACGCATACTTCGTCATCTACTAAATTTCCTTCATTAACAGATGTGTGAATATCATCTAAAATATCAGGTATAGCATCAATAATATCAGGTATAGCATTAATAATATCAGGTATAGCATTAATAGAAGTGTCCGATGATTTATTTTCTAAACCACTAGCATTAGTATCGGCCCTATTTTCAGAAATTTGTACTGGAATTACCGCATTATTCCAGCTAGACTCACTTTCTTTATAAGCCAAAAAAATACCCTGACTTTCACTATTCTCAAAATAATGATTACTACTCGGACAAAATAATACATTTGACCACACAGTTTCAACAGGTTGAACCATATCATGTGAATCAACTTGCCAGTGCAAGTAAGGTGCTTGCATATTTTCTTTAAGTGCACTAATTTCATTATAACGCCGTGCGCTTCTATTATTTTGCCTGCGGTACTGCTTACGCTGCTGGTTTGAAACTCGCGAAAAATTTTGGCGCGGCTGTATAAAACTTCTCGTACCTGAATGACGGTGAGGGGTAGCGAAGAAATGTCTATTGTCATATTTAGCTAAAGCTTGAAGGAGGGTAACCTTGCTTGTAATTGTTTGATTATCTAAAAAATCTTGAACACTTGGCTTCAAACGTTGGATAACTATTTTTAAGATTATCGCTTCCGTCAACTCTTCTAAATATTCCTCACACTTGGAAATCTTTTCCGTAGCAAAATCTAACGCAGACTGACCTTCACGTTGCCTTAGCGAATAAATTTCCGCTTCAATTTCACTTTGATTAAAGGTCTTTGGAAAAACACTAAGAAACTGTTGCTTGAATGACAAATAGTCAAAAATCAGATTACTGCTTTTCATACACGTGTACCACTGATATGCAGTACCTCTTAAAGCGGCTAGAGCAATTTTAAGTTTATCCCCCTCTGGGGTGCATTGTTGCTGAAAGTAATGCTCAATTTTCTTTAGGAATTGGCTTGAGGGGCCGCCATTGAAGGTGGCTTCGAATGGCACAAAATGCTGAACCATAATTACCCGAGGAAAATTTCCAGCAGGATTTTGTTCTACAACACTCATTTTTTAAATAGTATATAAGTACTTGCAACAATTTTATCAATATAAGTACACAGTACACAGTTTTTAATTTCAATTATGTTCTTCGTTACAAATTTAACGCTAACTACCAGGGTATATATATTTTTCGGGCGCCAGTATAGAGATTCTATGCTCACTTCTACCCAGACTTGGGTGTATATAATTTGAAGTAGCACTCTATTTGAATTATATACAAACACAGTTTATACATGAAATAATGTTTATTGAATTCGCTGCACATATAATTGGCTTTTACAGCAATAAGCATGCGTACTACTTGTACGGAATGTAAATACAGCTTTTAAGAACAATATATTTTTATACTCACGAACAGTACGTCAAACCAGCAGTACTGCCACGTAAACTTCTGGCCCGTAAAGCACTAGCGCAGGATAACACCTTTTTCAACCTTAACAACAACTCCCTTTCTCATTAATGACGCTGCGTGGTATTTATACTAAGCGCGTATGCCAAAATTAGCATATCTGAAGCAGCTTCTTTAATTCACTCAAAAGTTCGATTCTTGTGAATCGAATCTTGTGTATACCTTACAATGTATTTATAGCTATTCGATGTAATTATTCAATGGATGTATAGTTATTGAATATTCAATCCTGAATTAAAATGATGAATTGAATCATTGAATATTGAATATTCAATGAAAGTACGTATAACAAGAATTTATAACTATCTGTGTAACTATTGAATGTATAACTATAAACTGAAGAATGTATATGTATTAATTAATCCTTATACATAATTGGAAAATCATTGGAAAATTTTAATATCAAGCTACAAAACTAGAAGTACAATAATAAAAAATAATTTTAAAATTTAAATATTAAAATTATATTACTTGGAATAATTACACTGATTTTAATCATCTGATAGGAACTTTCTAAATGTAAAAGCTATTATTATAATTATTATAATTAGTATTTAAGAATATACTTTGCGTTATCGTAGTACGGTAAATAAGTAATACACACCTACTTGTTTCATTAGCCTCGGTTGCGTGAGATAAATTTTAATGTTTCAAATATTAACAACTATATTTGAGTAAATTATATTTAATTCTGTTAAATGTAAACATCTTACAATAAGGCTTTGACATTATCTTTAGCACTTATTCAAGACAAAAACCAAATTTTCATCTCAGCCAATATAATGCAGCACAGTACATGCATTTGAAAATACTTTCCATGACTTTGTGTCGTTGTTAGGAACTCTTTGGAATCGCATTTTTTAAAAAAATCTTGGCTGAAACATTTAACCTTTTATAAAAATTAATGATTCACATATTGGAACGCAATATTTATTTTTATTTTTGTTTGACTATTAAAAGTATATCATTACTGTGTTGAAATGGGTACAACTCTTTACACATGATTTTTTTTTTAAATTTCAGTCTGAGATTTCTGCAGGTAAACTTTTATTCCTAGAAAATCTATTTACATTTTTTAACAATTCTCAAATTTTTCTGGAGTAATTAGAGGATATTGTCTTACTTCCTTTTATTGTTATTAAGCCAATTACCATAACAATAAAATTTGAATAATATGTAAATTTGTTGGACAAAGAACATTTCTAAATCTTTCATTGGAATTTCTACAATGTAATCAAAAGTTTCCCATAGCAAATAAATAAAATTCTGAAACTTTAAAATTCAGAACTAAGAAACCAAGAGATAGCGTGATGAAATAAACTTACTTGAAACCTCTTTTTTCATATTATATATATATATACCATGGTATATGTATATATATATATATATATATATATATATATATATATATATATATATATATATATATATATATATATATATATATATATATATATATATATAAATATATATATATATATATATATATATATATATATATATATATATATATATATATATATATATATATATATATATATATATATATACTAGCTAAATACCCGTGCTTTGCTACGGAGTACATTCAAATTAAATACTACGGTCAATGTATGCAATTAATGCCAAAAAAAATTTATAAAAAAAATCGTAACGGATATTTTTATAGACAAAATGATGTAGAAGAAAATATTCAAATTAAATAGAACGATCAATGTATGCAGTTAATTTGTATGTTTAATATCCATAAAACATACTAATTGGAATTAAATTCTTAAAAAACTTCCACCTCAATTAGTCTAGTGGTTAAATTTTATCTTTTACCGCATTTTAATTTTATTTGTCAATTTATTTCGCTGATATGCCCGTGACGCAAAATTAATTTAAAGGATCACAAAACGAAAAGAAACCACGTGATCAGCAGTTAATAAATCAAATTTAAAAAATTTATCTTTAAAAATTCACCAAAAATCAGAAAATGGAGGTAAAGATTGGAAAAAGATTTCATTTTAAAGGAATTTTTATGATATTTAACGTGATATAAATTTTATAACCCTCGGATTATTATTTTAAATGCAAACTTTAAAGAATATTACAAAAAAAACTTAAAAATTTAATTTAAAAAAATCTAAGAAGAATTTTTCAAAAATTTCTCTTAGTGCACCCCTACACAATAAGAAGAATCCCCATGCAAAATTTCAGCCCTTTATGTCCAGCGGTTTGGTCTGTGCGTTGTCTGTCAGTCAGTCAGTTACGGAACTGTTTTATATATATAGATATATATATATATATATATATATATATATATATATATATATATATATATATATATATATATATATATATATATATATATATATATATATATATATATATATATATATATATAGAGAGAGAGAGAGAGAGAGAGAGAGAGAGAGAGAGAGAGAGAGAGAGAGAGAAATTTAAACTGGATTTTAGAAAAAAACGTATTTTATCTGATCACTTACATATAATATTAAAAAAATAGTTAGTATGCATCAAAATTATTTAAAAAAAGCAAAATATTTTATTACATGAAAACAAGTTTGTGATTCTGAATGATTACACAAATTATTACATGTATCTACTGCTATTTCTAGTAGTTTTAAAAGGATTTAGTAACTTCGATAGTCATAAAACTTAGGCGTAAGACGCAGAATTGTTAAATTGCCAAATAAATTGTTAGAATCCTCTCAAGAAACATTGTATCTTTTTCCCAGATCTCTCGACTGATTGTCCGGGATTTTAAATTTGAAATGGAATTTTTTTAAGTCGTGAGTAAACGTAGAGCTATAATTATGAATAACTTACGATAGAATATTCATATTTATAATTAGATATTCAACACGTTTTTTTTGTAAGAGATTTGCAGAGAGCGTTGGAATTTTGGTGTTTAATATTTATCAGAATACAGGAGCTTGTCAAAATGAATACAATATTTAGTAAACTCTGTACATAGTAAATATATCCATGTTATATAATTCTTCTTATACAGATTTTAAAACTGACGAGTAGTAGCTAAAAATACACTTGAGTGATGCGTTAGACATTACTTACCGTTTCCTAAAGTGCCATTCATCGTCGTAAATAGAAGTTTTTTCCTGTTCACTCAAAAGATGGTGCATGGTTGGAAAGGATCTCCTGTGTGTGTGAGCATTTCCATTAGAGTCCCTGAGGGAGTGAAAGTGAATGTAGATTCGTCCTCGTTTCCTTATCAGTACTATTTTCACATGAGGTGCAATTTAACTATTGCCTGATCCCTTATTACTGAAGTATGGCTTCTTCGAAACTTAATTCATGATTTCTAAAAACAGACAATTTATTTTACTATAGTACGAGGATTTAGTAAATCTGCTTTTCAGCCAGAAAAAAAAATTGTAATTAATTATTGTATCTCTTATTTCATCAAATAAATCGGTTTAATTAAAGAGAAAAAAATTTTATGATATAATTTGGAAATTAGATTAATTGTGTAACACTTACCTACGGTGAAAAAGAAATCTGTCAGCAAATGCATCTTCAATATTCCATAACCTCAATGAACCATGCAAAGATAAGGTTATGCTCTCAGCATTACATTTAAGCTGGAAGCTAAGTGTTTCATCATAGTAAGGGATAGCATTAATGCTAAGGAACAAAAAATTATAACTAATTTCAAGGTTTTATTTTCATAAAATCTGTTATTCATGAACTTATAGTAATTATGTTCCTGAAACTAAATTTTGATAACGTTTCGTTCAGTTGATATCTATAGGAAAATGCGACCTTATTTTGGCTTTTCTTTCAGTACCTTCCCTAAAAGATAAAAGCAATGAATGAAGGTTAGAAATATCCACATCCAAAAGACAACAACATTTCTAACACAAAATTGAATGTTATTGCTAACTCCTTACAAAGCAGATATTTTTTTCTAAAAATGAATGCCTTATGTTCAAGGATTAAGAAAGAGATAAAAATTCAGTGCTTTAAAAAATTACTAACTTAAACAGTAAAATTCTGTTCAATATTTAGAGTGATCAAGTTTGAATCTGCTGATAAATTTTGAATATACAATGTTTAATATATACAATATATACAACATTTAATATGTACAGTTTAATTATACAATATTTTTTTCCTTTATGCCATTATTTTTTCTTGCATTTTTTATGAAAGGCATAAGTTTAAAACCGTAGTATGATTTAAATTTTGTATAATATTGTCACTAAATACGTATTTATATAATTCAACGTCTGTAGACCATAATTAAATTTTTCATTTCATTTTAGACTGTACTTATGGGAAGTTTCGTGCTACATAAATCCTATTTTAATTAGATATCTAAAATACTTTACATGATGTCTTAATTATTGTGAAAACATTAATATACTTCATTAAGAACATCTATCTTAGGTTTTAACCTGCGCCTTTAACATTAACGGAAATGTTGAATGCTAATAAACAATTATTTACTATTGTTTTTCGAAAACAGTAAAATGAGATTGTACTTTACACGCAATACGACAAGCTATTCAAAAGCTTTGTATGAAAAGATCATATATTCCAACGTAAGAGATGCAATTAAATATACAATCGGCAGAGACTTACAATGTCTCTCTAATTAATTCTACATTATCTGAAAAAATATGTTTTGCTATATATTCTCGATTAAATTTACTACACATAAAGATTTCGTGTAAATATATTCGTCCGCGCGTGATCTCTCATATAATAAAGTCCGCACAGACCTTAAAAAACAATAATACATAAAAGCAATTCAAAACGCATATATTATTAAATTACATGCAGTGTCAGGAGAATTAAACAAAAACATCAAAACATTCGTCGTTGCACGATATTATTTTTTATGATTAATTCGTATCTCTTAAATATTAAATACCTCAAAGAGAATGCTATCTGCTTAACAGTTATGTTTGTATTCGGGAATAAAGCCGATAAATTACGAAATGCTATATAAAACACGAAGTTTATTAAGTAGACGTAGAAATTTTATTTCATTTTCGGACGATTTTAGTGAATTATAATTCCTCTATTCGGTACACTTTGCGAAAAGAAATATTTCGAGGATCCTACGGTAAATCTGTTTAAAACCTGACAGATGTCACCAAGTTGTTGTCGCTAAGTTGTTATATTCAAGTTGTTCGCGCTATCACATGTAACATCCTTCAAAGGTATTCCTTTCAAAATGTAAACCGATTCGCCGCTAATTCTTTGACTGACAGCCAGATTAGTGGTTCAACTGTTGTTACTGCATACTATGGAGAAAATCGAATTCCGCATGTTTATAAAATATTACTTTTTATGACGCAAAACAACGGTAACTAAATATACAGGTTTGATAAATGTTATGGAGTGTCCGAACCTTTGCTTAACATAATTTACAAGTGGATTGTTAATGTTCGCTGTAATCGAATAAGTACAAGTGACGCTGAACTTTCTAGTCGCACTGCTGAGGAAACCAGGAGAAAAATTATTTAGAAAATATATTTTGTTATAGTGGCAAAGCCCTTAAGCTCCCTTATAGGGCGATTATAGCTTTATAGGCAGAAGCTATGTAAGAGACCTTAATGGCTTCTACCCTGATATGGTGGTTAAGGATAGAATATTAAAAGTCTGTGAGATTTCTGAGGCTATAGGCATGTCATCAAAGCCAGGACATAATATTTTCCATAAATATTTTGATATGAGAAAGCTATCAGCAAGGTGGGTGCCGTGTTTGTAACAGTTTATCAAAAACGTGAACGAGTAAAGACTTCGGAGCACAATTAGGAGGGGTTTCAAACAAATCAGATGAGCTTTTGCAGTTGATGAAGAATGAATAGATCAATATCAGCCACAAACGAAAGAACGATCAAAACAGTGGATATAACACCAATGGCAAGCAAAATGGATCTATCAGCAGAAGTTATACTCATGGTTTTCTCTGTCGCTCTTTCTATAATCTTTATTGACTAGTGGGAAATGGGCAAAGCATTCATTTGGATAGTATTATTAATAATTCTATTATTAATATTATTAATCAGCAGAAGTTATACTCATGGTTTTCTCTGTCGCTTTTTCTATAATCTTTATTGACTAGTGGGAAATGGGCAAAGCATTCATTTGGATAGTATTATTAATAATTACCATGTCGTTTAAATTGTGATGTTGAAGCAAAGATTCCACATTGATCCCCACCCAAAAAAAACAAACAAAAAAAAAACCTTTTTTTTCCATTATGACAATGTCCCGGCTCATTCATCTACGATTGCAGTGGCAATACTTTGATAAATACGCTACGAAATTGTTCCGCACCCTCTGTATTCTTCAGATTTGACCCCCTTTGATAACTACTTATTACGAAAATATTTTTTTTAAATGAAAAATTTTAAAAAATATTGCAGGGCAGACATTTTTACCAAATTCCGAAGCGATTAGTAAAAAAACGCTTATTTTGGAGATTTCGACCAAGTCTTATTTTATGAAAAGGATAAAAATGCTTGGAAATCATTGGGTAAAATGTTTTGACCACATATAGAAAAATAATTTTTTTTCCCGAAATGCGTTGTTCTCATTATGTTTGTATGGG
Organism: Dolomedes plantarius; assembly: GCA_907164885.2. NCBI lineage: Eukaryota > Metazoa > Arthropoda > Arachnida > Araneae > Dolomedidae > Dolomedes > Dolomedes plantarius. The sequence goes on from OU015492.1 coordinate 173,822,633, forward strand.
CTTATCTAACAGCCGTCGTTAATATATATAGTTCAATCAGCACGTGGATTTCGAAAATAGTCAGAGTATCATATTCCCAATTTAAAAATTTCTCTTCGAAATATTGCTAGCCCTATTTCAAAATACCCAATGAATCATGCAATTCGATATTTGAGTTCGGTTCTTTCAGTTAAAGCTATGCTTTCCTAGAGTTTAAAATATGAATGCCCGATATTTCAATTTTGCAATAGTTTCTGGCACACTCTTAAACGGCCACCAACCGTTTGATTGAGTAATAATGGAGCATTAAGCAAAATACAGGACCATTTATGAAGAAAATAAATCATTTTCATCAATAAAGGAAAAACGAAAACATAGATTTGCACATGCCAACCTTCTCTGTAATTGGCACAAATGGCAGAGGGGATTATCTCGGAAGACTCATGTGATGTAAAAACTCCTGTCGTTGCAGTGGTAGCAGATTTGGGTAGATAGTCAGTTCTCATATCTGAGAGGATTGATTTTAAGTCCCGTCGAGGGTAAGTGATAGTTATAATGAATAACTGTGTATATACCCTGATTATTAAATCCATAAATTGTAAAAATATGGCATTTCCTAATTCATAATATTTTTTCTATTATATAATTCAAAATTTCAAATAAATAACATGATTTTGGTCGCAACTAATTTGTATATGAAAAATAAAGGAAATATACAGCGAAATTGCTCATTTAAGAGAATATTTTTGTTCGTGTCCTGGATTATTTTATCTTTATTAATATTGCTCTTTATAATTATATTTTGAATGTGAAACAAATAACTGTATATATATATATATATATATATATATATATATATATATATATATATCACATAAAACAAGAGTATTTCAAATGAAAATGCTTGTTCATAATTCCTAAGACTGTTAAACAAAGTTTTAGGCTTAATGTACGCACGAGTTCCCAGTGTCCAATAAAGAGGACGCCATAGATTAACCGTGATTGTACAACAATGATATTGTTCTTTTTGCGAAAGAACTTTATAGAAGACTTCTATGATCTATTTTAAAGATATCATCTTAAATTAGATTAATTTTATGAATAAGAAATTCTCAAAAGACACTTTTTGGGGCTACCCATGGTGTGAGAATGCTTGTATCACTTGTCTGAAAATAACTTGAAATAATTTAATTCCAATGTCCGTCTAGTGGCTCGATCTGGTTTTGAGAAGAAGCACAACTCTTAAGCTTATGAAAAACAGCTTTAGGGAAAGGATATATGCATTACAGGCTTTCTTCTGCAATATCTAACAAGCGTCCTGTATTTTAGCTACTGGGCATAAATGGGTTAAACAGAATTTGTGAAAATATAACATTTTCCATAACGTCGGAGGGGCCGGGACTGGGAAATATCGTCTTTAAATAGAGATAGTCGTTAAGTAGAGCGTCGTTAAATAGAGAGCCAACTGTATATATATATATATATATATATATATATATATATATATATATATATATATTAAAACACATTTAGTTGACTCTCTTCCGTACAGAAGTCGAATAGTATTCCAGTTTTTGCAGCATGTATCAAATATACTCACTTATCGCATTTTTACAGATTATTTTATACAGAAAATAGTTATAACCTTCAAATTCCAGAATGCTTTCAATAGATTAAAATATAATGTGAAGTATAGCTAATTTATAAAGGTAGAAAGTAAAGAAAGTATTCCAACTACCGAGACATAGTATGAAATCCTTTACACGATACCTAATGTAATTAAATGCGGTAAAAATAGAGCAGAATAGAATCATATTTCTAAGATACTGCATCTTTGATATAAATGCAAACAAAATGAAGCGAGTTCTGTTATAACTGGAACACGACAAACCAAGTTACTAGCATGCTAACTATATATCATTACATATTCATTATTCCAATCTAGACGAGGGATATTTCCTGTCCATTTCAAAGTGTATTCCTTCTTTCGACTGAAAGATTGTTGACACTTTTGTTTATCCATAAATTTTAAATTCCTCGAAAAATGCGGGAAATCTGCTAACGGGGCTGTATGTGGGAGTGACTAGCGGAAAAATAATTAAATGATCGAGAATTTTCAACTGATAGTAAATCAGACAAATATGTTATCATGGAAAGAAAGGTTTGGTAAGCAAAATGGAGTAATAATACACATTTTAGGAAATATTCGTACAGATTGTATCAATGCTGACTTTCAGTTCGGTACAATATTATAATTAACTTCCACTCTTCGTTTGAGGAGAATTGTTGAGAAATGTTTTCTGGTGTTCCATTAAACTTCCATTTACAAGCAGTACACTTTTACAAAAGGTTTAAAATTTTCTCAATTATAGCACTTCATTTGTTTCTGTACTGAAATAAGTATTATTTACTTCCATCTAGTTACTTTACTTCAATACATGTATATAATATGATTCCATATTCTTATAAAAGATTAATGATCTAAAAGAATCGGTAGGCGTTAAAGTAAAATATACAAACACAATACTTTTTCAACGGGTAAAAAGTACAAATGTTACGCATAATAAGAAAATAATAATACTGAATTCCTGCTCAAATTGATGATTCATTGAAGTGTTTCACTATAACCAGAATCCAGATCATACGGACATAAAATTTCATATGACTCTATCTGTGAAACTTTATGTGAACAAATGAAACATTTGTTTAAAACCTAGAAGGCTGCGGAATCACAGAACCATAATTTATTATTCAACTCATATTTTCCTTATTTAAAAATATGTAACTTTAAAATAAACCATGCGAAAACTTAACGAACCATACAAATGAATAAAAGAAACATTTTCCGGGCTATATAATATGCGTTTCATGAATCTTGGGGGCATTTTTTTTTGTTGGTTTAAGGCACTAATTCAGCATCTACATCGGTCTAATTAGCTTACAAACTTAGATTTTTATCTAATTTGCTGGTTTGTGCACCCTGCTAGAAAGGATTATATTTTAGTATATCTGAATGATCTCAAGTGTCCAATTTATCAGGAAAATAAGGAATATTTATGCAAATTTTCATCTTCATTTTTCCCGATAAGTTACTGCATTATTTAAAATATATACTATATAAGAGTAATAATATAAATGAGGAGTAAGATTTTTAAATGAGGTATTTTTGCTCTTCGTACCGCAGTTGTATGATACAAAATATGTGAAGAGTTAACAGTTTTACAACATTATACATCATATCTGAAAAGTTTTTAAATATGATTATACCGTTATACTCGAAAGTTTTCTTACAGTCAATACCATGTGTCCTAAAATGTTCCCTAAAGAACGTTCTCATTCATGTCAGAAATTTACTTGTATGTAGTATAAGAAGGAAAATTGGATATATCCATTCTGAAATTACTTTCTCAGCTTTCGGCCAGTTATGAGGTGTATATTCAATGGATTCCCTCCCATGTCGAAATCCGTGGAAACGAGATTGCGGATTCTCCGGAAAAGGCTGCTTCTTCAGAGACTCTCCAGTCAGACACGTTTAGCACTTAAAGTGAGGCATAAGAGAAATCTTAAACATTTTTGGAGAGTCCCTCCTGTAATTGACTGGTACTCGAGAAAATGTCCCGGTGGTGCCCTCTTTTTTGAGGGCTACAGAAGACAGCAGACTTGCATTTCCTGTTGTGCCAGTGGAAACTTGAGAGATCTTTCCTATGAGCCCGGACAGAAGGTTTTTAAGACCTGCACCAAGTTTAGGGCTTGTTCAGGCTTCACTTGATCATATTTTAAACTGTCTTTATTTTACCATGGACGAGGTTTACTATAAACTTTTTCTTTTCTTGGACTTTCTGGGAGTATATGGACTTATGGATTTGGTCTAGCATAGCTAGACCATTTCGGGGACCAGAAACAACAACAACAAAAGGAAAGTTGAAACATTGAGAAATTCTTGGTTATGAAAAAGCCTAAATGCTTGTGAAAAAGGGTGCTGCAGTTTAACAGCCTTAAAGAGGAAGATAGGGTTTGTAGAGGCTTTGGTTGATCGCATTCGTCAAGAAAAAACTAAGAAGCCGGATGAATACCACTCAGTCTGATTCACCTCCTAGAGAGGAAGTTTCCCGTTTTCAGCTTGCAACTAGATCTGACTACCTCGCAGTACAACTTATTCTCTATTGTCATTCAATCCATCTTATAGGAAACTTCAGTTGTTCCACCACTGCTTGGTTCCCGAGCAGTATGTGAACATGTTCTGACTACACATGATCAGTGGTCGGTGAGATACCAAACGGATATTTTCTTGTTGTTTTTACCGTTGATTTGTAAATTTTAGTTCGTTTCTTTTGTTGTTTTTTCCAAGTCTTTGTGATTAAAAAATATAATAAGAACAGAAATGTGAGAATGTGAATACTTTAGAGTGTTATAAGTCAAAGGTATTAAAAGATATCGCTGTTCATCTCGTAGTTTGATAATTGCATTAGTTATATAAAAGTGAGTATGCTAATGGGAAAGAAATTCATTTCTTTTGAAAAAGAAAAAAAAATAGAGGTTTTTGGAGGTTTGTTTGAGACGATCAGAGCACAAGTTATGTCAAACAGTATGGTCTAATAGGAAAAAAGTTGATTCGTCCAGAATACGAGGTTTAGACTTCAGATCTTCCCCCGGGTTGTTATTTTGTCGAATGCTTGAAATGGCTTTGAAAACACCGGTAGGTAATTGCCACAGCTTTATAAATGTATGATATTACTCAATCTCTAATTATTACTGTTCAACTACAGAAATTTCTTATTTCGAACACTTTCTATTTAACGATGGTCCCATTTCAGTTAGCAAATTTGCTTTAAAAAAATAATATTCCTCTTATTAAAGGAATATTGAATAATTTTAGTGTCCACAACAGGGAATTTAAAGTTCCTATTATTGATGACTTGCGAAAGAAGATGTCACCTTACAGAAACATTACTTGTTTTCTAAGTAATCTCTTTTTTTATTACTTTTTCGCATCTTAGAATATCAAATAGAGTTACTGTGATTAGGAGAATGAGCTTTAATTCAAGAGTTCTACTAAAAATTGTGCCTCCACGAAAATGAAAAAGCAAAAATACATTTAAAATACCAGATTCATGCTAGAAGAGTGCATGAACTTCTTTTGAATATTATTTTTTTTGCTACGTATTTCAAACACTATGTTTATTTGTTCCAAAATGCATTAAATGTTTCACCTGGCATCATTTAAACATTAACTTTTTACGTCTTTCAAAATTTTCAAGATTGGACTTTATCGGACACATGTTGTAATATGATGTTTTGCTGGACGTATATGAGTTCTGTTTGATAATCAATTTACACTAGTAACGTAAGCTTTCATTTAGACACTCAATAGTTCTTAGACGCCTATATAATTCAAAATACGGAACTATAACTCTCATATACAGTGAAATATCTCTAGATGGTTACCCTTATTTGACAGCTACCCTTCAAAACGGCCATATTTTGTTCAGAACCGATTAAACACTCCATAGAACCAATGTTATGGAAGAAATCTCTTTTGAACGCAACCCCCCGCCCCCCGAGAACTTTTTTTGGAACCATTACTGGCCGCAATAGAAAGTTTTTACTGTATTTTCTTTTACCGAAAAGAAAAATGAACACACCTTTGAATTACTGATGCTATATTTAACATAAATTCCTACTTACTAGGAACTGCGTATACAATTTTATTTTTATTAATAAGAGCTGTCGACAAATAAATTAAGACGAAAAAGAGCGAAAAATTAAGGCATTAAAATCTATAGATTATAATTTCCAATTCTAGAAATGTTACGATAGTGGATTCTAATAATTAAATAGGAACGTGTATGTTAATATAGTTAAAACCTTTCCGATGTTTACAGCATTCAAATTTCCTCTCGACAGAATCCTCAAAATTTTATAAATATTCCGCTAAACTTCAATATTTTAAAACCTCCTTCTGATCCGTCTCTATATAAACCTCTGTGAGTCGAGAAAAGCACAGGATGACGGGTATCCATTTCTCTGGCTATAACAAGATATCCCGTACGCTAAGGCAGTTCGTTGGAACTCACGGGGGACGCCGACTCAACATAAATTTCCGTGAAAGAGTTTCGGGACGTCAACGTTAAGCAGCGGTAGCGTCAATCTATATTTCCGGGTGAGTTCAAATAATATGGGGAGAAATGTGGCTTTAGAAATATAACGCTGCAGAATATGTGCTCTGGGATGTGGAGGTTACGCAATGAATAGGAAAGTATGCTGATCAAGTTGAACAGTTCGTTTCGGAGGAGTGTGGGGTAAATCACGCGGTTACGTGGATACAGGCCTTTTATTTTAAGAACTTGAACTTTATTTTACATGTTTATGGATCATTACCGTAAAAAGTTTCATTAAGTAAATCATTAAGAAAATGTTATTCACGCTTAAATCTCCAAAACTGTTCACTACTTGGGAAAAATCTATAAAAAGTGGTTAAACTTATTAAGTGTTAGAACACGCACGAAGAAAAGGTTCCTATATTTACCTGGAATACCATATATGCAGTATTAACTTTGAAACATAAACAAAATTTAAAAGGATATTTTTAAAGCTCTTTCCTCTGTAAAGCGGTGAATTTTAATTTTACCCGAATGACTTCACAAAGTGTATAATTACTTGCTTATGAAATGTTGTTGTTTACTTACTTTTAGCTCCATAAAAATAGAAACAAAGTCTTTCCACATAAAGGCCTTTTTTGCTATGTTGTAAGTATCTCTTACAGTGCGTTGAGCTCTAAATATTATATATTAACCATACAGAGAAAAAATAGTCTTAGCTAGTCTAGTAATTAAGTTTCAACTATAAATAGTTAAAGGCTTTTCTGAATTAAACTGAAGTGCGAATTTGTTTATGCCAGGATGAGGCAGGGGTTTTGCACAAAATTTTTTAGGCAATTTCTGGCTTATGAAGACCAAATGTGTTCATATATCTGTTTTAATTAAAGTATCACTTTCCACATTGCAGTTTTCTTAAATGATAGTATATATAATGTAGTATATTCGGTTTCGGAAAAAAATTATATATGTTTTTACTATAATCTGTACAATAAGAAGAATGTAAAACTGGCATTGTTGTTTAATAATTTTGTAATACCGTAAAGTACAATTCCTTAAATTATAATTCAAAACACGTGTCTAAAGTTCGTTTCCGTAAAATATAATAAATATCTGTAATGACCATTATTTATGAGAGGTGTATAAGATTGAGGATGAACGGATCAGATTTGGTTTCAGGAAACGAAGCCTACAGAAACTGTAGATTTCTAATGATCATCTGTCAAAAAGGGGGAATAAATCCACTACCTTTTGTTTTCGATTATTAAAGATGATTTTCTTAATAACATTTCTCCCACTCTACCCTTCTTTCTCGAAGTCAACGATCATGATGTTGTTTTTTATTTAATTCCAAGCACAGAAAGAATATGATTTTCATATGTTTATTATTATTATTATTATTATTATTATTATTATTATTATTATTATTATTATTATTATTATTATTATTATTATTACTATTACTATTATCATTATTATTATTATTATTATTATTATTATTATTATTATTATTATCATCATCATATTTACTATTTTATGCTTTTATTCCGATGATTCTAATATTTTTCAACTTTAATTTCATGTTTCCTAATGGTGTACTGAATTTCGCTCCCCGGCCAAAGATCACTGTAACGAAAACATGTCGAGAGAGGGTATCGGACCTGCAAACTCTGGAGGAAATCATCCTTACCAGTGATTTACTTGCCCCAAAAGTCACTAGACCATTCTAGGATATAATAACTCTTTCACAGTTAACTTTAAAAAATATTTTGTTTCAGATTATTCCTCTGTAATCCTTTGAAAATAATTATGAAGAAATTCCCCCGCAGGACAACGGGTAAAAATTGTCGAATTCCATATAGAAAATAAACGATCAATTGGCCAACCGAAAGCTCTTCCATTCGTTATTATGAGGTCAGAAAACCGTCATCTAAACATTCGATACTCAATTTTATCCAGCTGTTTCAAGAACAGGGGGTTGGGAAAGACGGAGTATACAGCTAAAAACCTCGAACCATCTAGCAATTAAAAACCAACATCTGTGAAGAAATTAAAGGAATAAGCCGAGAAATATTACGACAGGTGATGGAGCACTCCTCAGAAAGAGATCGCCCCTGTCGAGAGAAAAAAAAATGGCTGTTTGAAGGATGTGATTTTCAAAACTAGTAGAATGTAATTGAAGGATGCAATTTGCATTTTAAAAATAACTTTCAAGAAGTGCACTTATGATGATAAAAGTACAAAAGTAAATTTTTAATAAATAAAAGATTTTGTCTATTTTAAAATGATTTCGTGACTATTGGGCCACCCTGTACACGCATCTTTCCTCTAGCGACTGGAATGCTTTTGCATGAACCTGAAATGCTTTAGCGAAAACCTTTGGAAAACAAATGAACTTAATATCTCACTATAAAACGGTAAAGAGGGCAATCAATTCAAAATTCTAAATTAAATACTAATTTGCTTTAGAAATTTCATCCCAAATTTTAATTGTTATTAATACAAAAATTTAAAAGTTATTTCTACTCCCAGGTGAATTTTCCTTGTAGTCGTGCATATTTTCTTATCATTAAAAAGCTTTTAAAAGGCAAATAATTATTGCTTCATGGTAATAGACTTACAAACTGGATTAAAGAAAAGATCTGTAATTTTTACAGACTTTGATTGGATAGTTTAGCTGTTTAGAAATATTTCCTTGATTTTTCTTTAATTTATCAAAAGGTAAATGGCCTTTTTTTTAAATGATTGAATCTTATGGACTTCGATGCTTATGCGTATGTTCATTTTTGTCTAAATCCTAAAACCACTTTGTCACAAGAGAAAGGTAGACATGACTCTACGTTTTCTATATGAAGCCGTTAACAAAGCGCATTTCAATAAAAAAAATTAGAAGATATATATATATATATATATATATATATATATATATATATATATATATATATGGTATAGTTCAATTTAAAATTTTTATAAATTTGATCGTTTAAATACCGGATATTTGTTATTTGGGCTGGTGTTATTCAATTTGATGGCTATGAACGTAAAACACCCATTCTTTTTTTGATGATCTTGAGTTACACTACTCATTCCGAAGTATATATTATGCACCTAATACATTTTTTCATACTCTGTACTTAGATGTTCAGTTCGTTAGATTTACTTCTGCACCATTAATTTGACTTGGATATTATCATGATCCAAAATTGACTATGATTGACAAAGATTACCATGAACCCATTATGGATACTATCATCATTCTTTTAAAGTAAAATAAATTTATAATAGAAGTCACATTAATATAATTATATGCCTTTTACGAAACATATAATGAAAAACACAAAGATGATTACTGGTTATCGGATTAAAGATTTCGCCTAAAAAAAGGGAAACCTTAATATATTAATCCCATAGGATTTCTAAAGATAAGAAACATAACACTATTACATCTGTCTATGACTTACTTAAAGAGTTATCTATGCTATTATGTATCTATCTATAGTATGTTGTTTGTATTTCCCTCCACATGATAAAGTGTAAATTATCCTCACCAATAAAAATACAAAAATTCCACTAATGGGTCTGTAGCTTCCAGCTCAATTTATATCTAGTAATGTCTTTTTGGATATTCACCTAAAGAAGAAAATCCAGCCGTTGACTATAACGTACAAATTACTATGTTTTACATTTATAATGAAAGCACCAAAAATAGATATCAATGTAGGGTAAGAGATAATAGTCTCATTATGAAGCAGATAAAAGCCTCATATCCTTCCTTTTGGAACTTTCGAAGTATTTTAAAGAAAGTCTCTAATTATCTTCTCTTTCAAGGTTTATTGTTTTTGTGACATTTTAACATAAAACCAGATGTGGAAATTAGATAACACTTGCTCGAATCATTATACTTTCAATGGAAAACTGTACCACTGTGACTGACTTAAATATATATATATATATATATATATATATATATATATATATATATGTGTGTGTGTGTGTGTGTGTGTGTGTGATTGTTTTCATGGCAAAATAGAAAATTGAAGGATTTTTCCAACTTTTAAATTTATAATAGGAAAAGAGGAATTTAATTTAATCTATGGGTTCTTCTTTTTCATTTTTGTATAATTTATTTCGTGAATTCGTAGTGGAGAAACGATGATGTGCTATATATGATAGCAATTTTAGTTGTCTTCTCTGGAGCATTTTGGATTGCTAGGAGAAAAGAGGAAAAAAAGTCGAAAGAGAGTGCGTAGTCTTTTTGAAAGGAATATCAAAATTGATTGCAAGTGGAGGATTTATTGATTTATCCAAATGGACGAAATAATGGAGCAATTTTACTTTACCAAAACAAATACACACTTCTTTACTCAAAACATATTAATATCAAATTAATAGGATTGTATTTGAAATTTCTGTAAATAAGGTATTTCCATCAGGATAGTTTTGCGTTCTGAATCCATTATTCAAGCGATATTCACTATTCAAACAATCAGAGCCGTCTGCAACATCCTCTTGTTTTTCAGAATGTATATTGTTTATAGATACAAATAATTTTTCTCTAAAGTTCTCATAAAGATAAACATTTCTGCAATTCAAACTTTTAACTTATTTTGTTGAATTCGTTTAAATCAGCTATTTTGGTTCATAAAGTATGTTACTATTCAAAATCTTATATTTTATCAATACACATTACGACAATTTAAATATACCTCTTGCCCCTATAAAATAGTATATTTATATAAACAAATGATATATATAATAGTATATTTATATAAACAAACTCCGTCTAGCCAGTCGGTTTAAGGATCCGCTCCCTTCAGCAATCATTGTCAGAGAATGGAAATACTAAAATACAACGAATAAAGGTATTTAAATTTTGTGGATACGCATCCCACGTCCTGCAAACAGTCGCAACCAAAAGAAAAGTTATTTTCCTCCCCTCCCCCCCTGGCGAGCCGGGGAATGTTTGTTAACCCAAATCAATTTAAAAACTAAATACAGTATAAATTACATAGTAAAAAAAGGCATGTGAAATGTTATAAACATGAATAAAAAGAAAACCCAATATAAAAATATACAAATTTATAATAAACTCCTCAGAATTCAGCTAGATTTTGCCTTTCATCATTGGAGCAAAAAAAGCTAAAAAGTAAAACATTGAAGGTATACATTCATAATAAATCACTATAAAAAATGGATGAAATCATTTTCTCGCACCATCAATATATAAGTAATAAAAAATAGTGATAATTTATAAATAAATAAATTAAATAATATAAAGATATGTATTATAAATATAATATAAATTTCAAATGATTCTTGACGTCAGGTAACTTTCAAGACCAGCAAAACACTGTTTCAGAGTTTTAAACCTGTGTTGTCATTCTCTGCTTCTCTTTAGAGTAAAAAAAAATTCAAGAATTCAGTATGAAAATAACGCTCTCGCATGAAGTATTTATTTTGATAAAGATACATTTCCCTATTGAAAAAAAAGCATTTACTGAACTAATGAACTTCTAAAATGAAAATGGCAACGAAGATCGTTTGTGTACAATCGTGAATTTGAGTTTTAGTACGATTAATAACTTTCCTATTTATTGACCGATTTTAATTGCTTTAGGCTTTTTGTTACCGCCTGAGGTTGGGTAAGAAGAATTTTGAATTTGAATTTACTTTCTTTTAAATTTTTTGGACCTCTATTCTCTGTTACGGCTAATTTTTGTGAGTGAATCACAAATCACAAAACTGTGCTAAAAGTTTAGACTGATTCTTTTTAGTTAAGATATACCAAATTTTATGCTTTTAAAAGTACATCGTGAATTATAAAATTAAGAACAATATAAATAACAGTATACTAAGCATTCTGAAGCTCAAACATAATATGTAATATACCAAATTACAAAATTTCAGAAAGTAAACAATCGCAAGTTAGCGAGACACATAGGAGTGATTCCGGGAAATGTAACAGCTTCCATTTATTGTTGTCACCCTTCAAAATTGCTTGTTTTTTATTAATTAAAAATTATTATAATTTTTTTAAAGCTTCCAAACTTATCTTAGAATTATCCTAAGTCTTCAAAACATAAGTATACGAAGGTTCAACCAGATTCGTCAAGAAATGTAGATCTGTATACGATACATACAAACATAGAGACACTTTGCTTTATTTATATAGATAATATTGGTCGTTTGTTTTTTTATCTTAAAATAGATATTTCACTTTATATTTATTTTGAAGTCAGATGATACGTAAATTCCAGTTTTGGAAACTATTTACACTTCAAAGTCTTAATTAATTGACCTAAGACCTTTTTTAAATATGTGTATTGCTTCTGTAAACCAGTATGTTCATTGCAATACTTACTGGTCGCTTTGTAACACTGCAGTGCATATCCCCGATTATGACAAATTTAAAGCAAAAATAGACCAGAGACGCCAGATCATGAAACAGTTAACTAATCAGTATAAACGTTCTTTAACAATGGACATTTTTAATTCATCTCTTATACTTATGAAATAATTTTCTTTTCCTGCTGAATTGCAAACTTGTTTGCCTTCAGATCTTCATATCTATATTATTTATCCTATATAAATTAATAAAATACCACAATTTTAGTTCATAAAACTATTTATAATTCAGAATTTAAACTGTATCACAACATACAATTGTTTTTAACTATTACTAATCCCCCCTGGAGTGTCCTTGTTCCAGCTGAGACATGATAGTGTGGTGTTTGCTTGTTTCTTTCTCAAAACAATTTAGTTTTTTTTTCATCTCCAAACGTATATTCTTAGTTATATCAATTTGAAAATGCAAAAAATACAGCAATCCCGGTTTGTGACACTATCAATTAATCTTGTTTCTCTAGTAAGGACATGTTTGAATGTGCCTAAAGCTCCCGAGGAATCAGTTTTTCTATCGTGAGACACAATCCAGTTTGCATTTTCATCTTGACACGTTCATTAACAGTTAAGAGCTTGAGACATGTAGAGAACTGATTAAGATCTGTACCTCGAGAGGCAAAGAACTTAATATGGCTTTAAACATTAAGTAACTACAAATGAAAAAAAACATATTATTCGCTCTCAACCCCAGTCTCTAATATCACAGCTCCATTCGTTAGGTAATAGAACTTAAATATGCTCTTGAATGAACATATGTTCTGATAATTTCATAAGGGAACCATGTAAAATAATCTAGAAATAAACTCAAACCATAAAACCCTGGCCCCCCTCCTCCTCCAAGCACCGTTCATGGTTATTTTCCATTGGGTACAACGCCACCATAGCTTTCTCTATATACTATCAACTCGTTCCAATAAACTTCGCCCTTCAAATTACCACATAGCCAGGATTGCCTGAAAACCGAACCCGTATTACCTGCTTACCAGGAAAGTGTGCAGAACCATGCCATATCATTATAACATTCATTAATTAGCCAAGGTCGTCAGAAACTGACTGTTAATTATTGAATATTTTAAAGGATTAACAGTTTCTATTTAACTAGACACACACATTATTTGGAATTTCCCAAATAACGAGTCCAAAATTTTCCATAATTATGAGTCGAAATTTCTTTGAAACCAATTGTTGAAAAGTGCTTTTGCATATATTATTATTAAAGGATTTTTAACAGTAAATTAAAAATAAAGTGAGTCAAACTCATTTCCTTATTGGTATCACATTTAATCACTCGTCCAAGACATTGACATTGAGATATTATTTTAATTTGAAATGAGAATAAAAACTTCATTCTATAACTTTAATTTTAAACACTGTTAGACAATTTTACTATTATCTTATAGTCACTACGCGATTTAAATTATTCAAGCATATTTATTATTTTTTTTATTGTTTCCTTTGAAATCTCCTAATGCACCACAAGGTGAAACATGAGGCTTACAGAAGTCAGTGAAAAACGCAAAACAAGGAAACTTAAAAATTTAAATTACAAAAAAAAATTCGCGAGACAGCAAGACTTTCAACACTCTTAACGAGATCAAAAAAAAAACAGGAGGTCAACAAATGGACAGACGTCTCAAATCCGCCTTTAAGCTAGCTCGGGCACTCGCATGTAATTTGCAGTGTAAAAGAAAATGTTAAATATCTTTATCAGCATCACCGCAAGCACATTCAATCATATTAAAAGCCGAAACTTGATATATACACAATGCATAAACACACACCTTCTTAAAATACTAGTGAAAGATTTTCAGTTGAAATGAAATTCAACTAAAAAAATTATTGCTAATAAAATGCATAGCAACTAGGTTTGTCTAATTAATATAGCATTTCATCAGATCGAGGATCTTCAAGACTGAATGTCGCTATGGAATTGCTAATTCTCCATAGGGACAATCAGCCGGTACCTCTGCATATTGAAGAACTAGGAAACTCATTTGAAAAATATATAACATTCTCATATTTTAGTACTGATCTTAAGAACCGGTGAGTGCGTATCATGAAATTTATATAAACATATTGTCACGAATAGGACATTATATATATGTATTATGTATAATATATATATATATATATATATATATAATACTGAGCATTACGCATTTAAATTGTATTTAATCACTGAAAAATATGGAATTGCTTTCTAAACCAACAGAGCGATATATTTTTGTTAATAAAGCATTGACAATTAACACAAAGCTGAAAGTAAACTTTGTCACGTGAATATTATTTCTCCGGATATATACCTGCGACGGAAATTCAAGCACTAACCACAACAAATATTTCTCCACAAATGCAAAACTTCACGCTTCTATTCTTATTGATTCTGCCGTCTTTATTTACTTCCCCATTCATCTTCTACATCCTTTTAGATCCCTAACAACCCGCCATTTGCACACCCATAGCCATTTCAGCAATTTATCGCCAAGTCTCGACACCCACAGCGAGAGCAAATCGCCATCGATTTGACACTATCCATTGCAAGCGCGGGACTCGAGAAGTTAGGAATCGCGCATGCGCTCTCGCTGCAATTTTCGACACCGATCCCCTAAAGGGAAGAATAACTACAGAGTGGTTCCACACACACTTTTGACACACTGTATTAAACGGCTTATCGATTCGGTTACGCAAAACAGTAGGCTAACAAAAGAGAAAAAGTACTTAATAAAAGTTGAATTTTATTTACATACATAGCTAAGAGATAAATGTGTTTGTGCCTTAAAAGTTTGAAAAAAAATTGTTTTGATTTCGATTATTGATAAATTGAAAACATTTAGATACGGTATGTAACGAATCATTCGTTAATATTTTGTAACTTCAGCATTTTTAGATCGGCAATTTTTCTTTTAAGAATAGACCTTTGACAGAAAAGTGTGAAAAACATATCCATTGCAAACATTATGTCATACAGAACACTATATACAGATTTAATCTTTCTTCGGAAATTATTTTATATTTTTTAAAATTAATAATATTCAATATACAGGTTCTTGGTCCCTAATAATAAAGAGTTTACAATTTGAAAAATAAGGAAAAGTATTTTAGCAAGCCTACAATCATTTTCCAAGCTTCCTATTTAATAGCTGAACATCTTACCTATGACATCCTGTGACACCTGTAACCTCATATCCGGGAGATTGGGTGGGACTGTGTATAAGAAGCGCGATTCAACAATTCTTTATATTTTGGGGGATTTATCCTGTATGTCTTGGTGTAATCTAATATGTTTTAAAATTATACATTGAAAAATTAATCCTTCGTCCATCGATATTGCCAGCCGAGCTGATTAGGAAATATATCGTTGACTATTTTTTCCGGTAATTTTAGTCCTGTTTAATTTCATGCTGATATTTGTTTTTAAACTAATATGTAAGTATACATGCATACGTACATATATATATATATATATATATATATATATATATATATATATATACATACATACGTACTGAATCTAATATTGTCACAATAAGCCCAAGAATGCAGCCCTTGCCCGTGTAAGAACAATCTTATGGTTTTCATATGAGTTATTATAGTCTTCTATTTTAACTTTTTATATTATTTCTGTTCCATAAGAAAATACTAAATTATGTGCCATACTACGTAAATATTCGTACAAATCTTGGAAACTTAACAATTTGTATTTAAAAAAATTATGTTATCTACTACATTTTTAACTTAAAACTAAATAGTTATAAGTTAATAACTATATTAGAGAAAACTTATGACTACATCACACTTATAACATACTTATAATAATCTAAAATAATATTTCAGATTTACTGTACGCTTGCTTTTCAAATTTTAATTCCATAACCTTCTCATGTAAATTCTGATGGTGTATTTTTTTAGGAATGGGATATGTTTCACAATAAGAATCAAGCAAAATGTACTAATAAATTGAATTTATTTTCTAATATGTACTAGAATAATGCTCCGAATTTTCCAATAAATCTATTGCTCTCTTTAACACACTAATATTTACCAAAAGTAATTTATTCCCCCGATAAAATATCGCTAAATGTTTAAAATCTGTGGGAGCACACTCTCTCTTTATTATGGTTGGAAACATACTTCATTACCGATGAAAGGTTATTGTATGCTGCATTGCTTAGGCTAAGTGATTAAATACACTGAACGTAATATAAAAGGATTTAGTTTGCTGTCTAAATTAGGACCAACGGATATTTGCAATAGGAAATTAGAGAGAGGTTGCTGGATATTATCATTGTTGGGGAACTATTGCATTATAATAACTTTACACAATATATTTTGCTAAGAGCATGTAATAAGATTAAGTACCTTCGCAGTAACTCATTAATTTTAGTTTATCTGACGGATACGCTGCTATTTCTAGAGGATTATGAGATGAAAACTTTATTAAAGGATGACATTATGCATTTGAGTGCATTAACAAAATACCTTTTACAATCCCACAGAGAAAACCTATCTATGTTATAAAATCACAGCAGAAATTTAAATAATTTCAAGGACTATAAAAATTATCACAGACATACACATTTACGAAATACATACATGCGTATATATATATATATATATATATATATATATATATATATATATATATATATATATATATATATATATATATATATATACATACATATATATATATATATATACATACATATATATATATATATATATACATATATATGTATATATATATATATATATATATATATATATATATATATATATATATATATATATATATATATATATATATATATATATATATATATATATATATATATATATTAAATTTGTTTCTATCTAATTACAAAAGAAAAAGACTTTGAGATTTATTATAAAAGCTCTATTTATTTAAACCACTTTAGTTTAAAATTCAATTGTAATGAATTTCGAAACTTAGAAAAAAGTTTTGGTTCTGAGTTTAATTATTTTAACCATGACGATTGCTAACTGCTTTAAAAAGCAAAATATTTTTGACATAGATTTAATAACTTCTTTTAAAATTAACTTCACCTACCTAAATTTTAAATCACTGTGATTGGGTCGATAATTTACAGGACAATTAATGTAATTTTCAGTTTGCGTAACTGAAATTTAAACGAATTACAGTTTCTTTCGGTTATCTGACATAAGGTTACAAAAGGGACTAGTGATTTTCTTTCATTGGTCTGTCATGCGTCAAAAACATTTAGTGAATAACAGTAAATTGCAAAGAATTTTTAATAGCGTGTGTTTAAATTATGTATTATTATGTCATTACGATGTTTTGTTTATAAATAATAGTAGAAAGAAATCACTGAATCTTAAAATGCTAAATTAACCCTTTTAAATTAAACAAAAATGGCACATAGTTCGTGGCATGGTTATTGAAGATACAAATAAACTTAAATTATATTCTTGGAATGATTTTCGTCAAAATTACTATTATAAAATTAATGATTGTGGTAGAAATCTTATTGTTATTTGCTTGTTTTGTGCTATTATAAAACTCTGACTGAATGATCAAAATTAATTTTTCACTCAGTGAGATTTAATATGCTTTTTAAAATGTATCTCGACTGAAGTATCCCGTAATGTTAATGGTGAATTAGTAAGAGAAAGAAGGAAACTGAGAATCAGAGTGAACGTATTAAATGAAATAGATTATAATCATCTAAAAACGTTAGAACTGAAGATCTTTACCAGCTTATATTTCGCATGTATATTGATTCATTAACTTCCAGTTAACTACTCCCATGTGATGCAGTCGATATGATACACAATAAAGATTTCAATACAAATCCCCTAGTAGTATTTTATTACGGAATGAAAGAATAAAGAAAAAACTAGAATTTTTCTGTGTCTGAAGTGAAAATATATTTTAGTTTTCACAATATTTAGCATAAAAAATAATAAGTACGAATCCATGTAATGTATTCATGATTCGCAAAATATTGATTTGGGTAACAGAAGTTTTGTTTTTAAACAACTTAATACGACTAATATTTTACAAATATAAACTTCTTTGGAATATTACGATATTAACAATGAAAAATTTGTTAAGAAATTTGAAAACCTGAATAGTTTTAAACGGAAAGCAATAGCAAAAAAAAAAAAATACCCTTTTAGTTATTAACATACAAATATGTAGTACAGATTTCAAGGGATACAATATTTTTTTCTATATTAAAAATTTATATCTACGTATTTACTTATCAGTCTTTTTATGCATTGGACACAAAGTGCTTGTATAGCAAGTTCCTTTACAAATTTTTCCCAGTAAAATCTAGTAAAATTTCGTTTTTATTTCCCTTTGCGAAACTCTGCGTAGCACTCATTTCTTGCAAATAAGATCAAATAAGCAGGGAAATGTTTCCAGACTATGTACCTACTTATCTAGCTGTATCTGTATTATATATGTTACTGAAAATAAAATCGATAGAAATTCAATTACTTTACAGTAATACAAAAAACAATGATCTGAAATGTACGTTCTATCAAAAATATTCGTACTTTCATATTAAGGCACAAAAAGGAAGATGTGCGCATATTCATGCGCTTGTACATTTCATAAGTATATACATATGTTTTTGCGTGTATAATATGCATATGTTAATTATATAAGAACATGTTTGTGGATCAAGAAGTCATAATAATAATAAATACCTCAGTACGAAAGTTACAAGAAATGATACAAGGATAACCGACAAACATTAAAACATATTTGGAAATGGTAGACTCATGAAAGGCAGTCTTTCGCTTTATAAATATAATGCAAAGGCATATCTTTTGTTGGTGGATTTCTATGTCAATCAATTTGCCTAGTTATGCGTGTGAATTATGCGTGTGAATAGCGTAGATATTCGTGTGGTTGTATATATGGTTGAAAATGCCTCGCAATTCAAAGCAGTTTCCTACAAGGTAATTAATTTATATATATATATATATATATATATATATATATATATATATATATATATATATATATATATATATATATATATATATATAATTTGGCGATAACTCTCATATTTGGATAGATGACCATAGGCTCGTAAAATTCGTAACAATATATATATATATATATATATATATATATATATATATATATATATATATATATATATATATATATATATATATATACATATAATTACAGTCGTTAGTAATCAAGCACGAATGAATAAGCATTACTTATAATTAACTTCGTTTATTCTTCAAACTTTATATAGTCTCAGCTCCAGCGTAGTTCTAATTCACTCAAAAACTTCAACCTCTCACTTGCGAAAAAAACGTGTCCGTCCGATTTGGGCTAATCCGTTCTTCCGCGTTTAATAACAAAATCCCGTAATATGCTTTCACACAAAGCCCGTGACAATACACCGCGTGATAGCAACTGATGTCATGGATGATCTCAGAAGAGCTTGTCGAACAGACCATTTGACCTCCGCTGCATGCTAACTGAAAACGTGTACTATTAAAAACCCGTAACAGCGTGATGCGATTGCCTTTGCACTCCCCATTCGATAGTTTCTATTGTCCAGCGCAGTCATCGGTTGGCATTTATCATAAGTATTCTTTGGAAAACTGGTAAATTTTATATTATGATTCCCCGAATGTTACTATCTAAGTAACTCCAATTTGTTTACCTAATTCCCATAGCATCACACACACACACACACACTTACTGATATATATATATATATATATATATATATATATATATATATATATATATATATATATATATACCGATTATAAGTATAGAAAAGTGCTTTTTTTCCCTTTACGCATGTAGATTTGAGTCAATCTCGCTATACTGGTTTCCATTTATGGGATTGATACGCCATTACTCAAGCAGCTACATTGCTCGTATAATATTGACACAAAACGTGTTTGATCTCCTTTGTGCGATCATGGGAAACGTAGCAATCAGCCTCCAGGCTCAGCGGGAATAATTTGAGAGTAGAGTGGGTGGCACGTTTTAGAACCTCATTTTAACTCCGTGAAAGCCACTTATTTCCTACAAAGCTTGCCTTAGAAGAATGTATCATCTATAGAAATTTTGTATGTATGTCTGTATTGCCAGAATTTAAGGTGTTATTATATGATACTTATAGAATTATAAAATTATTATGTGATAAATTATTATATTATAGTTATAGGAAATATTTTAAATCAAAATTGTTTTATTTGTAAAGAGTTTAGAAAAGTGAAAAAAAAAAAGATCGAAATAAAACTTTAATTACATTTTGGAATATTATAATAATATTTCAATATTATAAGTTAGGGCACTTGTCTCGTAAATTTACATGCTATTCCCTCGAATCAAAATATAAACTACTAAAATTTGGCTTACATAGGGTGAAATAATTTATCACTGTACCTATGAAATGGTTTTTTAAGTAAATATTTACTTGACTTTTATTTTACACTATTGGATCTTACATTCAGGTACAGAAATTCGAGTACTAATTTTTTAAAAATTTATAAATTAGAATTTTTAAAAATAATATTCATATAAATAGATTATACGGCAAATTACTTGATAATTCATGAAAGGAATTATTTTGTTAATGCATATTTGTTTGTTTTTGTTGTTTTTTATCAGCGAGTTTCCATTTACTCTCATTTTTTAATAAAAAATGGTCTTACTTTACATTTATATCCATTTAACAGACAAGAATATATGTTCAATTTTTTTTATTATTGGCATCCACACCTAAATTATATTCCTTTATAAATTCGAAAAAAGTTCTAAGATTGGTGAGCATGGTTAAACTTCATTAAATTTCAGTACCTTATTTTTAACAGTGTTCATAATTTGACTCTAAACCAGTGGTTCCCAGCCTTGGGTACGCGTACCAGTACCGGTACGCAGACAAGCAACGACCGGTACTCAAATGATTTTACAATTGAAAACAAAAATATATCAAAATCTGTATTATGAAAAAAGAAAAGAAATTACTATAATAAGTAATAATCGATACGTTTTAATATTTTAGTTTGGAATTTCGTATCCATTGTTTATGTTGTAATACTTTATTGGGATTTACCTAATCTCAAAAGATGCCATTTAAACGTGAATGTGTTATCTATGACCGCCCCATAAAAATTTGGCCCTCGCCTGCGAATTATAACTGTGTCTATAACTGTGTTTGCGTATTATAACTGTGTCTGAGTTCTACCAAAAATTGTGTTTTGTGTTTGAAACATCTTTAAATTAATTGCATATTGTTAATCAATAGTAATTGTATTATTAAAAATATTAAGAAACTGTTAAGGTAAGTATATATTAAACTCAGGAGATTTATTTAAAATGATTTTTTATACATCGTAATTTATTTTGTTCTCCATAGCATTTTATTCCCCATTTCAAAATTTTTGGTCTACCGGTACGTCATCAAATTGTTTACAACGTTCAGTAGGTTGGAACGAAAAACTTTTTTTTAAAATTTCAATAAGCTCTAGTCTTCAAAAGTTGCATTTTAACCAAATAAAGAAGGAAATTAAATATTAGCCTAATTGGTGCATGTTTTCAGTTGGCGCAAGAAATGCAAACTTTTGGTTTTTATTAAATTTTTGACAAATTTCGCAATTATTTTGAAATTGAATACACTTGTAGTACAAAAAAGTAGCAAAATATGTAATTTAAACATTCCTTTTAGTCAGGAGACCTGCTAAACTGATTATATAATACGTTTTACTTCATAAAAATAGTACACATAAAGGCACTTAAGGACGAGGCACTTAAAAGACACTCGGACATCACGGTGGAACGAAAAAAATTTTTTCTGAATTTCAATATGCTCAAGTTTTCAAAAGTTGTCTTTAAAATTAAAATTAAGAATATAAAATATTTTTGCTCTACTAAAATATTTTCAAGTGCCGTAAAGGGGTTTCAAAATGTATATTTTTATGAAAAAGTGATTATATTTGTATTTTTTGTTAATTTCTTTTATAGTATATTAAAATAATGTATATTTTCTGTAAATAAAATATTCAAAATATGATATTTTGACAGAAAACTTGCATATTCTAAGTATTTCTAATTTTTAGATGCCATAACAGAACAGCTGATTTTGTGGAATTTCGCGATTTTCATCATATTAATTTTACAGTAGCATATTCTTATAATACACATTGAAATAAAAGAAAAACAATTTTTAATTGATGGACCTTAGTTAAAATAAACAAATCACACTTATTTAGAAAAATATTAATGTAATGTCTATAAAGGCAAAACGTTATTTTGAAAAAAATATTCATGCTTTTCAAAAGTCCATAGTAATCACACTTGGTTTCCATTCCTTATTTCACTGACACATTGAATTGTTTTATTGTTTCAAATTTTGGCATTATCTTTTGAGAATGTATTTTTGTGTTTATCAATGGATCTCTTGCAGAAGTACCATGAACGGACAAGGATGACCCCCTTTGAAACCCCTTTACGACACTTGAAAATATTTTAGTAGAGCAAAAAGATTTTATATTCTTAATTTTAATTTTAAAAGACAACTTTTGGAAACTAGAGCATATTGAAATTCAGAAAATTTTTTTTTCGTTCCACCGTGATGTCCGAGTGTCCTTTTCAGTGCCTCGTCCTTAAGTGTCTTTATGTGTACTATTTTTATGAAGTAAAACGTTTTATATAATCAGTTTAGCAGGTCTCCTGACTAAAAGGAATGTTTAAATTACATATTTTGCTACTTTTTTGTACTACAAGTGTATTCAATTTCAAAATAAGTGCAAAATTTGTCAAAAATTTAATAAAAACCAAAAGTTTGTACTTCTTGCGCCAACTGAAAACATGCACCAATTACGCTAATATTTAATTTCCGCCTTTATTTTGTTATAAGGCAACTTTTGAAAACTAAAGCATATTGAAATTCAAAAAAAGTTTTTTTCATTCCACCCTAACGTACAGGTAAGGTACTATGAAAAGGTTGGGATCCCCTGCTCTAAAAAATTAATAAATATAATGTTTAAATCCTTACATAATCTATATATATAAAACAGTTCCGTAACTCACTGACTGACTGACATATAACGCACAGACCAAACCGCTAGACCTAAAGGGCTGACATTTTGCTTGGCGATTCTTCTTATACTGTAGAGGTGCACTAAGAGAGATTTTTTAAAATTACATTTTTAAGCTATTTTAGTAACTTTTTTTAAGTTTGCAATTTAAATAATAATTTGAGGATTATACAATTTAAATCACGAGAAAGACCATAAAAAATTCCTTTAAAATGAAATCTTGTTCGAATATTTACTTCCATTTTCTGATTTTTGGTGAATGGTTAAAGATTAATTTTTAGAATTTAATTTACTAAATGCTGATTACGTGATTTCTTTTTCTGGTACTTTAAATTAATTTATCATCACGTGCATAACAACGAAATAGACAGCTTTATTTTTTCTTGCTAATGCGGCAGAGGATTGGACATTATCCAAAAAAATATTAAAATACGGAAAAAGATATTTTCCTCAAACTGTACTATATTAATTGTACTACATTTTTTAGTACGATTTGTGACATTTAATATGAGTATTTTGTTCTACATTATTTTGACTATAAATATATCTCTTACGATTTTTTATAAATATATTATATTTTTATTTTACATCAATTACATAGATTGATAGTTGTAATTATTATAAATAAATAAATAATATATATATATATATATATATATATATATATATATATATATATTTATTCATTTATAATAAATACATATATTTATAATAATATTTGTTTACAGCATGAATGCGACAGAATATGAACTTTGATATGATTTTGACATTTTGCTAATACACGACTGTCCATGAAAAATATACATTAAGAAGAATTGTTTTTCATGATATGGTCGAACCTCTTTCTTCCCATTATTACATCCCAACGGCTGTTATCCAACAGGGCAGATTATCCATTTAATTCCCTTAAATCGCTCAGCTGGAATTCCTTTTAATGCCGCCTAAATCACGTAG
Organism: Dolomedes plantarius; assembly: GCA_907164885.2. Taxonomy (NCBI): domain Eukaryota; kingdom Metazoa; phylum Arthropoda; class Arachnida; order Araneae; family Dolomedidae; genus Dolomedes; species Dolomedes plantarius. The sequence goes on from OU015492.1 coordinate 173,847,136, forward strand.
TGTTAATTATTTACGAACGACAGCGGTCTGAGTCTGTCTACATAATATTGCTTAAAGTCATCAGACACCTAACTTGAGAGGAAGAATTTCATTTACTTCACGTAATCAATACATTGTCTGGCTAAACTCGATACGATTTTGTAGATTTAAATATCTTCCCCTGCCCCTTGTTAGCCATACTACGAAAGATATAATATATATATATATATATATATATATATATATATATATATATATATATATATATATATATATATATATATATATATATATATATATATATATATATATATATATATATATATATATATATATATATATATATATGTGTGTATATATATATATATATATATATATATATATATATATATATATATATATATATATATATATATATATATATATATGTATACATATATATATATATATATGTATATATATATATATATATGTATATATATATATATATATATATATATACATATATATATATAGTTGGCTCTCTGTTTAACGATGCTCTACTTAACGACGATTTCTATTTAAAGACGATATTTCTCAGTCCCGGCCCCTCCGACTTTATGGGAAATGTTATCTTTTCACAAATTCTGCTTAAGGGCGATCTCTACTTAAGGACGATTTTTCATGGTCCCTTGAAAGTCGTTAAACAGAGAGCTAACTGTATATACTAGCATTATATATATACTAGCATTATTGCCCAGCGTTGCCCGGGTAAGATGTATAGATATAAAATTTTTCATGCATTCCATCAAATAAATATTGGGCTGCACCCCCGCTCATCAAGTTCATTCGGCCAGACAGAGTACGCTTAGCGCGTTTCTACTGAAATGATATACCCAGTATTTTTTCGATGGAATGTATGACAAATTTTATATCTATGTACCTACCCGGGCAATCATTCCTTAAAAATAATTTCATTAATTTGCTTATGCCTTAATATAACTAATGGACTAACAGTTCGGAATGAAAGTTATGTGTCGTTTACTTTCTCTGTTTCAAGAGCTTTTCTTCCCACTGCTTAAAAAACCCCAAAACTCTAAAAGAGTTATCTTATATGATTTCACGGAATAAGTAATTCAAATACATATCGCATGTTAACTCTGTTTCGCGAACTTAGGGAAAAAACCTGTAGAAGTCTTAAACTTCTTCCTATTTTATGTTTCTCAAACGAGTAAAATATTTAGATCAACAGGAGGCTTCCAAAAACTGGCCATGGCACAAACTTAATTTTTCTTTTTTTTCTTCTTTTTTTTCCAAACTTTATTAAGTTCTATTAGTTTGAACGCCATTGTCTAAAATTGTCTAAAGCAGCGGTTCTCAACCTTTTTAGACTCACGACTCCACTAAACGTAAGAAAAATAAAATAAACACATCGCCTTCCCCCCCCCCCCCGTGACTCCAAGACCAACTCTCAAATCACCCCTCAGAACAAACCTCTTTTCCCCTGCGTATCAAATTTGACTGGTTTTTGTGAAGGGGCTGAATCCCCATTTAAGAGGTCCGCTTACGGGCACAAAAATCATTAAAAAATCAATTTTAAAGAAACTAATTGAGCCCCAAATTTCGTTTTTCCTGATTTAAGTTTCTCGGGTCCTAAACATTAGCTGTGCCGAATTTGGCCCCGGTGGGTGAAACAGTCTATGATTCAATAACGGACAAACAAACAGACAAGTTATTTTATATGTATATATATATATATATATATATATATATATATATATATATATATTTATTTATAATGAATTCATATATATGTATATTCTTATTTCATAATTCCTAAACATCAGTAATTTGATTCCTTGCACATTTATAAGTGTATTTATTCTATTTTGTAAAATCTTATATTATTTATGTTCTGAAAATCATTTCTTTGTTCTTTTCAAACCGGGTTTCCTGGAAGAAGGGAATGTGCTCCCCACAGACAATTAACTGTGACCTGTAGCATTACGGATAGTACAGAAAGTCATATGCACAGGAAGGTAGAATTCCTTGCCACCCCTCTGTCATTAGAGGGACACGATTCCTCCATAGTAACGACGCAGCAACCTTTTTTTTTTGACCAATCATAGGGCTGAAAGGTGTGAATGTTCCAGAACTTTTCCTGACCTCTGCGATTTTGATCCTGGGAAGTTTTAACTGTTTTTTTTTTTTAGTCAGTTGAAGAAAAATCTGCGACAGTGATCTAGCTCGAGGTTCTCCGCTCTTCGGCCCTTGTCGACTTTCTTTATGCCGAGGTCTCTCGAGGTTTCTGGACTGCTTTTGGATCAAGCTTAGTAACAAAATGAGAGATAATCCTCAGTCTACAATAAGGGTGGTGGTAAGTAAAAAGCAATTTGTAATATATTTAATCAGGCGAGAGCACAGAATAATCAATATATGTAGCTAGGTTTGATTATGAGTTCCAATACTTTCTTAATGTATGTAGATAATTATCATGTTATTTCCGTGCAAATTGTAACTAACGATAAAATTAATTTTAAATATGAAGAAGACAAATTAAATGCTAATATTATTTAGTAAAATTCAATTTGTTTTTCTAATTATCTCAGACATGTAAAAGAATGTGTTTTCTACAATTAACAAATGTTAAAACTGCCACTATACGATTCTCTATTTTATTACCTATTTAGTTCCACATAATATATATATATATATATATATATATATATATATATATATATATATATATATATATATATATATATACAATAAAACCTCGTTTATCGGGATCAGATTTGCAGACATTTTTATTTAATGTTCACATTAATTTATAATTTTAACCATGATAGCAAATGCGCAAATACAACTACGCCAAATATTCGCTTTTTAGTTTGATTCAATATACAGTTCCTGCATACAATGTACAATAAATTATAGTAATGAAATTTTTTTTGTTGAGCTTAAGAAAGCTTTACTAGACTTAACATTTCTTTGTTAAGAAATGATGCGAAAAGTTTTTTTAAATATTTTTTAATGTCTTGTAAACAATACTATGTAAATTTGTTGCAAAACATAGTTTTTTATAAACGGTAAGTTTGCTTATAGCCTAGTAGCTGGGTTCAAATAAATGGCCTTACTGAACAAAAGATCGGGTATTAGATTTTTTTCCTACTTGTATATGTTTAGTCCAGTAGTGAAAAACCAAGTTTTCCAATTCGAAAGATCTCGGCGGAATTTTCTGTGGTCTAAAAACAACGAATTTTCTTTTACTTCTTTTTTTTAATATCTCGGTAATCGTGGTTTCTACAGATTATATTGCATTTATAATCATAAAGAAGATAAAACTTTGTTCAAATCCTATATTTACATCTTTTTTCTAAACCCAATAACAAGCGAGCTGCAGCGTCAGGAAAATGGTATATTTTATTCAACTTGTCGAGAAAGACGCATAAAAACCGTTTAAATGTATTATTATAAAATAGAAATTCTAGCAGAAGTGAAATAATATATAGAAGAAATTACATAAAAAATAATAATTAATGTGTAATTATAAATGATGCAATAACTGCACTAAAACAAATTATATTTTATATTTCAAATTAAATAACATTCTTCATACCTATTGTTTTTATCTGTTTTGATGATCTGGGGTGGTCATGATCTCTATGTTTGGTGATACGTCATCTTTTGGTGTTCACTGTTTGGTGATAAATCATGAGGAAGCTCAACTACATTTGTACATTTGAGACCACTACAGTGCTTACACATATTTGAGCATTTCAACCCTGCTTTTCGACAAGTACATGCACCAGTAAACCTCTTTTTGTAAGAGCAAGAAAGAACTTTGAGTAGTGACTCGGGTGCTGGATCTTTGATCTTTGCAACAGGCTCCAAGCCACGAGAAATGCGTACTCCCCCCCCCAATCTCGTGGGTTTTTACATTTCTTAACCAAGTTTGTACTTGGTGATAAGCTCGTAGTGAATGTTGGTGAGCAAAAACTTGAGTTGGTGGTAGCCTCGAGAGATCAAATTTGCTCTTTGTTTCAGACTTCATAAATAACTAATACCGCAGTGTGTCGAGAGATTTTTCAGTGCTCATTCCATGACTGTACAATGCCAAAAGAAATCTTTCTCCTGAATAGGGAAATTTGGTGCTATCCCATTGTTACCTTTTCAGAGCAGAACAACACTGAGTAGCATCATTATTGAGGACCTTGGTGAAATCATTTATGCAGTTGAAAATTTGCCAAGCGATTTAATGTGGATTTATAAAAAAATGGCAATGCGATAAGACCCCAGGTTGGAATGGCTTTATGATAGACATTACATGTACAAAACAGTATTGTAAATCACAAATTGTGTTTCTTCCTTTCATAAATTCTCCTCCCTCAAACTATGACACCGTGTACAGTGCTCCATTTGTGCATCTAATGAATGTAAGACATTAGAATAGAGCCATTGTTTTGTGACATTAGATCAGCCCCTTTACTGGAAAGCTCGGAGAATCATTTCCTAAAGTTCCGTAGAATCTGAGATTGGGTCCGTAACTGTACGATTGGGGGGGGGGGTGGCTTTCATCTACTAATGTCCTTCACGCTTCATGGGAGCAGTAGGATACATCATGGATGACAGTGTGTTGCAGGACTTATTGAGTATTGCCTATGCTCGGGCATCAATTGAGAAAATGATGATGGGCCATGCATATTCGAGAGCTGTCAGGAATCACATGATGTGCTACTTCGCAATTGCAAAGATCGTTCTCTCGAAGATGGAGATTTCAGATGAAGAGCGAGATGCCACCAGTGACATCAGTGCAATAATGAATGTGCAGTAACTGAATATCTTTCAAAGCAATTTTGTCACTTCGCAGAAAGTGTCCAATCGCAGGAAATGGGGATTTCTTCGATTTTGAAGGGCAATTCATTGTTTTTCTGTTTTTGAATCAGATACTGCTTCACAAAGTATTGTGCAGAAGTTTACCCAGAAATTAGGAGAGCTGGAAAATAATGACCCTACATCAAAACTATGGGTGCAATATTATCTAATGGTAACGTTGATAAAGCAATTCATCCAAGCAGAGAGAAGTGTAGACTGGAAGCTTCATCTACTTTGCGTGAAAAGATTGCTGTCTTACTTCCAGCAAGTGACCATTTTTTGTATGCAAAGTTTGTAACACTGTACTTGCAGGACATGCTTGTCTTACAGAATAAGTTGATTCCTATAGAGTACAAGAATTTTGTAGAAAAGGGCTTTTTTACCATCTGGTGTTCTGAAAAGTACTCTCCCCGGGTACTTTCCCTGAAAAACACAATTACAGTTAAACCCGCTTAATGGAATATCGGTTAAAAGAATATCCCGTTTAACGTAATAAATTTTCAATGACCCAAACCGTAGTAATTTGTTTCTGTGTTAAATTTCCCGGTTAATGGAATATATTGTTTTGAAGTTATCCCTCTTAAAGGAATAATTTTTAGCCATGACGATATGATCTTTTTCTATTTCGCTCACTTCTTTTCAGAATTTTTTTCTGTAAAGTGCAATAATGAATGTGTAATAACTGAATGTCTTTCAAAGCAATTTTGTCACTTCGCAGAAAGTGTCCAATCGCAGGAAATGGCGATTTCTTCGATTTTGAAGGACAATTCATTGTTGTTGCTGTTTTTGCTAGCCCCCCCCCTCCCTCGCCGTATTGCTCGGCCGCTGGCCTACGTTTCCCTATTCAGAGAATGAACAATAAGCTTCACCCCCAAATGAGAGCTAGAAAATGAGTGGGTGTGTGAAGGAAATGTGAAACTTCAACAGGTCCTTATCTTCAAGGGGACGTGGATTACCAACTGTAACGAATCTCTTCGGAGAAGCGCAACATTTAACTTGAGGGTCTCTAGCCTTGAACATTTAACTGTAAATTTTCTACGGCGATTACTTCGACAGTTTGCTTTCGTGAAATCAGTAATCTTTCTTGTGCTTTACAATGTCTTTGAGACGAAAAGATCTTACTTTAAAAGAAAAAGTAAAAGTAATAGAGTTTGCAAAAGTAAATAAGTGTACGCAATTAGAACTCTCAAAAAAGTTTGAGATATCCCAAGCTCAAGTTTCGAAATTGTTAAAAAATAAAGAAAAAGTCTTGAACGACTGGAAATGCAATAAAAATCTTAATCAAAAACGAAAACGTACAAGAAAAGAATCTGAAGTTGAAGATGCTCTTCTTCAGTGGTTTGCTGAAAAACGAGCTTGTAATGTTCATATTAGTGGATTATTATTGAATCAGAAAGCTGAAGATTTAGCACAACAGTTAAATATAACTGATTTTAAAGCTACAAATGGTTGTGCAGATGGAAAGCAAGAAACCAAATTTCTTTCAAAAAAATTCATGGTGAAGCAAGTGATGCTGATGAAGCCGCTGCCAGTTCTTAGAAAAATGTAGTATTACCTGCTTTATTACAAGAATACAGTTCTTCTTGTATCTATAACTGTGACGAAACAGAACTTTATTACAGAGCAATGCCTGATGGGACTTTGTGCTTAAAAGGCGAAAAAGTTGTTGGAGGAAAAATCCCGAAAGACAGACTGACAGTTTTATGCTTTAGTAATGCAGATGGCAGTCATAAAATGCCTCTTTTTGTAATCGGGAAATCCAAAAGCCCATGATGTTTTAGAGGTGTAAAATCCCTTCCAGTTAAATACACTGCTGGTCACTGTAAATGCAACACCCTGAAGGAAACATGCAAATAACATGAAATTTACAACATGCATTAGCGGAGGTCAGATATGCAAATGATTAGAATTTCAGAGCAGACGCACATCACGCGCGCCTGTGGCGCCACTTCAAAGCTGTTTAAGGCTGGGAGATTTCGACGATTTCAAGTTCGACAATTGTGTTTTTCTTGTGTTTTTTTTTCAAAAAAATGATCAATTATGCCTCGTCGAAAACAGCGATCATCTTTTGATCAAGTATCCGAGTTCGACAGAGGAAGGATAGTGGCCTACCGAGATTGTGGATTATCTTTCAGCGAAATCGGTAGTCGTGTTGGACGAAACCAAACAACTGTAATGTGGATATGTGATCGTTGGATGCAGGAGGGTAAGACGGACCGGCGTGTTCGATCGCATCTACCTCAGCGCAACACTTCACGTGATGACAGGCAAATTGTGCGCATGGCAGTGACGGATCGCTCAGTCACATCACGAACCATAGCACAGCACATGCAGTCTGTAACGCATCATCCAGTGTCTGCGCGTACCATTCGACGCCGTTTATAGCAGAGTGGTCTGTCCGCAAGACGTCCATTGCTTTGTCTACCCTTGACGCAGAACCACAGACGTCTCCGCCGCCAATGGTGCGATGACAGAAGGATATGGACGGCAGAATGGAATAAAATTATCTTTACTGACGAGTCACGTTTCTGTCTGCAACACCACGATGGTCGCATTCGAGTCTGGAGACACCGTGAAGAGAGGATGATGAACAGCTGCGTTATGCACCGCAACACTGGTCCTGAAACGGGTATTATGGTATTGGGCGGTATTGGATATCACTCTCGCACACCTCTAGTACGCATTGCCGGTACTTTAAACAGCCAGCGCTACATCTCCGAGGTGTTGGAGCCAGTTGTCCTTCCTTACCTTCAGGGCTTGCCCACAGCCATATTTCAACAGAATAATGCACGACCACACGTGGCACACATTGTCCAACGGTTCTTCGTCAATTGCCAGATTGAATTGCTTCCCTGGCCGCCTCGCTCTCCGGATCTTTCGCCGACAGAAAATATGTGGTCCATGGTTGCTCTACGATTGACCCAGATTCCATCCCCAGCTGCCACAGCAGATCAACTTTGGCAACGTGTGGAAGCTGCTTGGTCTGCTGTACCCCAAGAACTCATCCAAAGTCTCTTTGAATCAATGCCGAGGCGTGTGGCAGCGGTGATCTCCAACAATGGCGGCTACTCTGGCTACTGACTTTGGCAGGAACCACACTTCACAGAAGTCTATAAATTTAATCATTTGATACTTGGTCAACATGTTATCTACAAAATAAATTTTGTTGTGATATCTCTTGTCTTTCTTGGTGTTGCAATTTGGGTGGCCAGCAGTGTACGAAGCGAATTCAAAAGCTTGGATGACTGCTAATTTCTTTCAAAACTAGTTAGTGTCATTTGACAATGAGATGAATAAGATGAAAAGAAAAGCTATCCTTTTTATCGATAATTCTCAAGCCCACGAAGTCGACGTAAGACTAGAAAATGTAGCACTCCATTTTTTGCCTCTGAATACTACAGCTATTTTACAGCCAATGGACCAGGGAATTATATCACTTTTTAAGAGGAATTATAGAAAATAAATCGTTAAAAAGATCATCGCTTGCATAGATGATACTAGTGGATTGTCTACCAATAGCTCAACTAGTAAAATTATTAGAAACATTTCAATTCTTACAGCTGTTCATATGATGAACAAATCCTGGAATAATATTTCCTCTGACGCAATAAAAAGTTGTTTCGTAAAATGTAAATTTTCAACACACGTAACAAATGATGAATTAAATGATGAATCAATTCAAACGCAAATGATTTACCACCGGAAGGAATGACAGAAGAAAATTTTTCCAATTTTGTAAACTTCGACAATGACTTGGTAGAATGTGGTGAAACTTCAGACCCTCAATTGGATCAGAGCGAAGTCGATGAAGATAAATTTGATGACGAATGTACCATTAAAAAGATTCCGTCACATGTTGAAGTTAATAACGCTTGTGATATTATAAGACGTTTCTTGGAAACGAAGCCAAATGCAGACTTTTATTTATTTTATAAACTAGAAAATCAAATAGCAGATTTGCTGCATTCGCAGAACAGTAAACAATCTAAAATATCCGACTTCTTTAGCAACAAATAAGTAAGTAACATTGTAATTATTTCCAAAAAATTAAGGGAAATTTGTATATTCTACAATAAAATTAGCTCATTTTTCATCAATTTTCTAAATTTTAATGTGTTTAAATTGTTTCTTACTTTTAATTAATAATTGTTTGTTAATTATAGTAGTTTAAATATGCCTATGGTTTAAGTAATTTTTAACGCTTTCTAGGTTTAACTGTAACTTTAAACATTGTGGGCGTGTCAATGTGATCCCGGATAATGGAATATCCCGCTTATTAGAATAATATTTCGTGGCAAATTGGCTATTCCATTAAGGGGGCTCGTATACCGAAAATCGCACAGCAAAAGCTGAAAAAATGACGGCAACTTCGGGAGAAGCTGTAACCTTATAACCGAAGTAATTTGCATGTGCTGGTACTCATTTTACGCAGAATTTAATGCTCTAAAAATTTTATAATACAGTTTCTTTGATTGGATGAACCGGTTTTAATTTATTTTGAAAATCTGAAAAAATACCTCTTTTTCACTCATTTTTTTTTTTTACCTAACCACGAGCTCTCGCATCGCCTCGGCGGAGGGTGAAAACCCAGGATATTCATATTTGACCTAAAATAAAGTAATTTAAAAAGTTTCCACCTTTGTTTGAATTATTTCCGAATCCAGGATTTCCTCCACTGCCTACAGGCCTAAGAGGGGAATTCTAAAAATAGAATACAATGCGCTTCGGATAGGTCTACTCACAAGAAGATTAAATGTGAGGATTGTGGGGGCCTCGCTAGATAATTATATAAATATGCACAGTATTCAAGTATGTGGCAGTAAAAATATATATATATATATATATATATATATATATATATATGTTGTAATACAAATATTGTGCATTTCTCAAATATGGATATATATATATATATATATATATATAGCAATTGTACGAGTTAGTGTGTTAGAGAAGTAAGTTAAGAGTCTTTCTATACAAGTTGAATAAAATATCCCATTTTCCTGACGCCGTAGCTCGCTTGTTATTGGGTTTAGAAAAAAGATCTAAATACAAGATTTGTTTAAAATTTTGTCTTCTTGAAGATTATAGCTGCAATCTAAGCACTAAAACCAATCATTGCCGAGATATGTGGAATAAACCAAAAAAGTAAAAAAAACTCGTTGTTTTTAGGCCACAGAAAATTCCGCCGAGGTCTTTCGAATTGGAAAACTCGGTTTTTCATTACTGGACTAAACATATACAAGTAGGGAAAAAAAATCTAATACCCGATCTTTTGCGCGGTAAGATGTACATAGCTACCGGACTATTAGTTAAGGATTTTGTTTTGCTTATTACCCATATTACCCGTATTATACGGATGGCTTATGGACCCAGTTAGTCCGTATAAACGAGGTTTTACTCTATTCTATTAAATTCACTCCATAGATCCAATGTTATTTCACCCCCTTTTTCGCCGTACCACTCAAAACGGCCACTTTTTTTCGGAACTATGACAGGCCACCATAGAAACGTTTCACTGTATATATTAATATTTAACCTAAATTGATATAATTCCTTGGCATAGCTAAGATATGATGGTAATAAGCAATGAATTAGAGAAAATAAGCAGAATACTAAACCGACGATAATAATTTTTTTAGTAAAATGTGAGGAAAGTAAGCAGTTAAAATACTTTAGGCAGAAAATACTTTGTTTTATTTCATGAGAATACCTAAAATGATAAAATGGCGAGAGTAGAAATTTAGCTATTTAAAAATATTTTTTGGTGATATCTATAAAAGTACAAACCGAGAGGACTAAAGGTAGAAAAGAAATGAAATTTCGCCCCGATATATTTACGTTGAAATTTAATTTCGGGATAAAAAAATTTTGACAGCTCTAAGCTATTAATAATATTTCAAATTTCGACCTGACTTCGTTGGATATACTTTAAATTTATATAATTTTTTCTGTTATGCTATCAGCATATTTCTTGATCCTGGTCTTTGGATGAGGAAAATAAAGAGTTTTAATTTTAAAAAAAAACATAGTGATTTCGTTCTAAAAAATTAGTTGTTGAATATCTGGAATAAATAGACTAACAATATGCCATTTGAATGATTCGTCGTATAACACATTAGAAGAAATTTAATCCACAATCTATTTCACATTAGCTGGCTCTGTAAACAGAGTAAAATATATGCTTTAAATCTACTACAAGAGACTCTCTGAATAGATATGTTTTACATTACAGTTTGACGGTTGATATGTATACAATAGTTAAGATTCGAAATCGATAAATACTCATCATTTTGAGAAGCAATTTGTCTGTTTCATCAAAGTATGCTTTTGACAAGACCATTTTAGTGAATGTGGCCAGTTATGAAACTATTCTCTTTTTTTTTGGGCTTTGTGTTTGAGCCACATGGAAGAAACATACCGAGTTAGCAAGCGTTGAAGATGTTTGTAGAAGATAGAAGTTGAGAGATCAGATTGAGAAATAGAAGATATTTTGTGTTTCAACACAAAAACTATGTTATTTTAGCCCGCAGATGACAGCAATGATATATGATATGATCGAATTTTTTTTAAATTTATTTCAAAACTAATCAAAATAACTTAAAAGTTAATAACACGATAACATTTCTAATCTAATAAGTGATGAACATTTCTAAATTTTCAATACCTATAACTCTATGAAAAATATCTTTTAATAGATTAATGTAATATTTGGTCTGCTTTATTAAAGAGCTCTTATCCTGTAACTATTAATTTTGGAAATGTCATATTCATACAAATCAGGTACTAATGTTACCCTTTTCAGAAGAACTGAATTATGAAAAAATTCACCTTTTGTATAGCCTGATGACTTGGGTACAGTTTGACGAAAAAACCGTAAGGTGATGATTCCGTGTACCTTAAATACCTTAGCATTTGAATAGATAAGACTTTTTTCAGCAATATTGGGTAACATCTGCTTCAATGAAAGTGACAACATTATTGAGAATATTCGCAGTTTCAGTTTATAATATATATATATATATATATATATATATATATATATATATATATATATATATATATATATATATATATATATATATATATATATATATATGTGTGTGTGTGTGTGTGTGTGTGTATTTATATATTCAATAAGATATTGACCCATCTATAATTGGAATTAGCACTTTAGTACTGATTTATCCTGCTATAATTTTTCGCACTGAAAATATTTTATTATTCATTCATAACCCACAGCAAGTCTATTTTCCTTCTTCTTTTGGATTTTATTTCTCAGTGTCTGGCTCTTTAAAATTTTTATGCAGTTCGTAAATTTGACTTCTTTCTCATTAGACATTTGCCCCAGATTACACCAAAGATACTTCTTAGTATTTTTGTTATTACTTCTTAATATTTTTGTTACAGAGCCCCAACGACTTCGTCTCTTAACGTTGCAGTCCTCGTTTTCGATTAATATATAAACACTTTGTCTAATTAAACATTTGCAGGGAAATAGATTAATATTACTTTTATAAAACCTTGTGAAGTTCGCTGTTTCCCTTACCCTAAAGTTAATGTATATACTAAACAATGAACTCACCATTAACAAGATCCGACGAGAATTTCTACACAGTTTCTATCAGATATGAAACTATTTATTACAACACAATTAGACAGCATAAATACCATTCTCAATGGCTAGCAGGCAACGGGGAATTATCTATCGCGTGTGTTAATCCCGGAAGTTATATTACGAAAACCCCACCAGAATTCAGCTACGCTACTGCTTGTACATACGCCACACTAACCTTTTTTGTCTCCACTTTATTACCAGGTCACTGGAACGATAGCTAACTTCAAAACGCATTCGGTAAACTTGAATATGTCCGGCTGCTGTACGGCAAAGCGATCTTCAATCCAATTGTTTTTCGTTCGGCACTCTCCTCCGTCCGACCTTGCCTCGTAGTGTTTATCTCTCACTATTAAGCACGTACGCTACCCAGGAGGATTCCCGTCTAGTAGAAAAGCGCCGCTCATTTTCATAAGGCGCTTCTTTTTCTTCGAACGGCCATTTATTTAAACCAGGGGGATTAATTTTGAGTCAATACCTCACAACTTGACTTTAAATATTTCAGTTAGTCTATAAAAGGAGCAGTTTGGCACAGAGACTCCTCATTGTATTTTTGATCCTATATTGATGTTGAATTCGGTGCCCAGATAATTTTAAAAATGTTTTTCTGACTCGTGGCTCCGATTAAAAAATAGTCCTTGGGGTTTGTATATTTAGTCAGATCATGTGCTTAGTTTTAATTTTATTTACCACGAGATGAAAACTTCCTCCTTCACTGTTTAGTGGAAGCCTGCACAACATACAGCCAGCGGGCCGCATGCTGCCCTCCAGTACTAACTCTGCGTCCCGCGAAGCCTTTTATAATGACGGGTCATTCTATAAATTTAAAACTGTATATATTATTATATGAATGACGATCATTTGGCCGATATTTATACAACAGCTACACTGGTGTAAGAAATTAAGAGAATTTGCAGACTTGGTCGATTATCTCTAGAACGACTGTACCGATTTTAAGGAAATTTGACATGTACATACATTGATACAATACAAAACAAATAACCATTCAATAATTGTAATACACAAGCATGATCATGCGTAACACTCGTTGGAGTCGGAAGGTATGAAACAGCGGTTGTAGAATAAACTAAAAAATGGGATAATAGATGGGTTAATAGGGAGTATGGTCGCCTCTTACAGATATACGGATCTTGCAGCGTGATTTCATACTCGAAATAAGGCAGTTTATCATTTCCTGTGGAAAATGGTCCCACTCGGTCAGCAACGCTGTTTTCATTCTCTGGATGATTATCGGATTGAGGTTGGGAGTTGCAATTGCCCTCCCCAGAGAGTCCCAGACATGCTGTATAGGGTTAAGGTCTGGAGATCCTCACTCTCTAGAAATTCGTCGACCAGAAGAGCTCTATGTGGCCTCACGTTATCGTCCATTAAAATGAACTCAGGGCCAACTGCACCCCTGAAAAGTGAACATATGGCTCCAAGACCTCATCCCTATACCTCACATCAGTCACAATGCCTCTTTCAAAGACATGGAGAGGTGCGCGGCCATCAAACATGATGCCTGCCCAGACCATTAAACCTCCTCCGCCATAATGGTCGATTTCGCGGACATTGGAGGGTAGGTAGCGGGTCCCTGGTTCTCTCCAGATGAACGTAAGGCAAGAATCGGTGTTTAGGCTGAACCGGGACTCATCAGTGAAGAGAACTGTCGCCCATTGGTCCATACTCAAATCTATATGCTCTCTACACCATGATAAACGGATTTTTCTGTTCGTAGAAGTGATCGGGATGCAAACAGCAGGTCTTCTTGCAAACAACCCTCTCTCATGAAGTCTTTTGGAAACAGTCACCCTTGATACACGGGTCCTGTGGCTGCATACAAGTCACGAGAGAGCTGAGAAGCCGTAGCACTCCTGTTACGCATCGCTATAATCAACAAATGGCGATCTTCTCTGGCCATCGTGGCTCTTGGACGACCTTTCCCACGCTTTCTCTCGATGGATCCGGTATCCTGGAACTGTTTCCACAAGTTACACACGACGCTGGGCGTTAAATTGAACTCTCTACAAATTTGGACTTGAGATTGGCCTGCTTCTAGCCTCCCCACAATTCGCCACCTCATTCTATCATCTGAAAGTTGGTGGTTACTCATTTTTACTGTTGAAATTAACCGATTGTTGCAAAATAACAACAAGAAATTAACCCATTTTTTTGTTTATTCTGCAATCGTTGTTTCATACCTTCCTACTCCAACGTGTGTTACGCACGATCATGCGTGTGTATTACAATTATTGAATGGTTATTTGCCTTGTATTGTATCAATGTATGTACATATCAAATTTCATTAAAATCGGTACAGTAGTTTTAGAGATAATCGACTAAGTCTGCAAATTCTCTTAATTTCTTACACCAGTGTACTTCGAATATGTCCTCCGAATATGACAAACTTATTGGAGAAAAATGATGTAATAACTCTCATTAAATTAATTTCGCAATAAAGAAATTATTTTATAACTTGTTTTCTAGATTCCTTTATCCCCTCTATTCTATTTTCCTGTTGTCCTCAACTTTCCATAGAGTAATATGGCCCTCAGCGCATATTGAATTAGGCAGGTCTGTTCTAGAGTTTTAATAAGCCGTTTTTAAACAAAACTAGTGAGTTTGTAATTATATCGATGTCATTAACAAAAGCAATAATTTAATTAAATTCATTCAAATTATTTCTTCTGTCAACAAAGAAGTTTATTTTTTTCATTAAATGATTGGACAGAAGCATGTGTATTTTTATACACATACATTTACAAGCGAAATGCATTAGCTGCCTATTTTCAATATCAGGATCCTGTTCATTGGAATATATTACATGTGCCATCTGAATTCCGTTGATTGAAGTTATAATTGCATAGCTGATATTATAAATCTCATTAATTTATGAAGAAATAGAGGGAAATTGGGGGAATTCGGAATTCAATAGACAATGCATTTGATTCAAAATCAGTCTTGTTTATATTTAATACTCACATTTCTTCGTTTCAAATTACGATTTTATTGGAACTGTATTGCTTATAAGTAGAAGAAATCAAACTAAGTTATTGAAAAAACACGATTAATAAATTCTTCATCTTTAATTCTATCCCTTTCTATGTCGTATTAGAATTACAATAAGATAAAGTCAACAGGCAGAAAAACTCTATCTTATTAATAAGTAACTGAAATCTGCAATGGTTTATAACGTTTCAAAGAATATTTAACAATACTTGTTTAAAAGTCTTTAAAATTAAAGTTTCAATCAAACTTAATAAAATACATGGGGCATAGAGACTTTTAAATTTCAAAGCAGAAACAAATAAACAAATAAAAAGTAATAAAACTTACTACCTAATAACAATTTTCCATTTTCAATAATGATATTTCATCCCTTTATTTCCGAAAGTCGTGTCAAAAGGTTTTTATTTTGTATCTTCAATAACTTCTCAATTTTACTTCATCTGTTTTCACTCTGGAGCGATAATTCAAACATTTTTTTGTCATCCAATAAGCAATATGTTGTTTTGCTTTCAAAAGAAAACAAATTTCAGATTTAAAATATTCAATAATGGAAAGTTCTTCGCTTATATCGGTTCGAATATGCTTTGATTAAAATTACAACATTCTTAGAAAAGTTTACCGATTCAATTCATACAAAGCGATTTTTTTTCAAATTTTATTTATGAGCAATATTTATGATTTGATGTTGTTGGATTATTGAATGTTTAGCCAAAATATTAAAGGTTTTATGAATATAGATCATTATTTATATATATGTCTCTATATTATAGATTTACAGAATTTAATTGCAAACTACGTTGAAAAGCAATTTCATTCCTTAATGTAGCATATCTATTTTCATAACAAAACAGTAACTAAAATTTCAAAGAAATGCTGAATTAGTTAGCAATTTTATTTATTTATTTTATTTTATTTGGAGGGGGCGGTTACAGAGGAGAAGGGGATTGAAGTTTAATTAACTTTCTGACTAATAGTAGGAAATACACTGCTGTACAAAAGGGGAGGTTTGGAAACAATAAAAAATAGAGTGCAGTTTGAAATAGTATTCATGAATATGCATATTACATGAAATACGTGAATATTACATGAATATTACTTGAATGGGCATATTACATGACACTAGGCAACAATCATGAAAGGTTGTGTAATGCGTTTCCCCCAAATCCGAGAGAGGGCGCCACTGCAGTGAAACGGTTGCGTATCGAATTGTAAGCAGATTCGATGCTTCATCGACAGCCATTTTAGTTAGTCAACTCTTGATCTTGCTCACACAATGAAGAAAAATGAGTTCCGTGTCTCAATAAAACATCACATTTTAAGAGGCAATACGGCGGCTAATACGTTCCACGAAACTAAATACGTTCCACGATTAATACATATTAATCGATCCACGATTAATGATTAATGATTAATGATCCACGATTGATTATGTATCAATCCACGATTAATACATATTATGGGGACGCAACGCTTCGAATGATTTATTAGAGGTTGATTTTTGTTCCGGCTGTATGAGCAAAGTTGACTCTGAACGTCTTTAAAAAAACAAACACACACACACACGTTCCGGTCACTCTACTGAGGACACAACAGCTCTGCTGAGGACACAACAGCATACACCCATGTTAAAATTGAAAAAATCCATCCATGATAGGAGGATGAAGGGTAAGCGATTAAAGGTGTATGATACTTCTTAAGCTGTTGCCCTCGCATTAGAGCTCGCACGTAATATTTTGCATGAATATTTGGACATGAAAAAGCTCTCACCATGGAGCTAACTTCATCTGCTAACTATCAAAAATACGTGAATGAGTGAACACTTCGTAACACAATTTGGTGCAGATATAAATTTCCGTCCTTTGATAACAGTTGTTGAAACATGGGTGCATCGCTAGCAGACAGAAACGAAAGAACAGCCAAAACAGTATTTGCAACACATGAACTTGTAATACAAATAGCGTAATCGTCAAATCCACCTCGGCCCCTTCCGCTAGTGCTTATCGGCCATGAAAAACCTGAAGACCAGAAGCTGCGTAGCAGTACCTGCAAACTCAGCCGAGGGTTGATTTCTCCTTTTCGGTTTATGTTTCATATGGTCCTGGGCGCCTGACGGACACTAAAGATCTGCCGACCAATTTGGGCAACCCGGTAAAAAAAAGCGTAAATGCTTTGACCAGCAAAAAAATGTTATCACCTTCTGGGACGTCCATGGTTTAACCTTAATTGACTACTTGGACACTGGGAAAGGGGCAAAACAGTCACCGTAAAGTTTTATGCATCTTTACTGGCTACATTTGGGGAAAAGGTATTTTTTTCATCATGACACTTGGAAAAGGGCAAAACAGTCACAGTAAAGTTTTATGCATCTTTACTGGCTACATTTGGCAAAAGGGTATTTTTTTTAACCATGACACTTGGAAAGGGGCAAAACAGTCACAGTAAAATTTTATGCATCTTTACTGGCTACATTTGGCAAAAAGGTATTTTTTTAATCATGGCACTTGGAAAGGTGCAAAAAAATCTTTTGACTTACATAAAAGGCTTAGGTCTATCGATTTTGTATACAAAAGTACATTTCTTTGTACAAAAGACTCAAGTCGAAATTATATTTATGCGATTAAGTTTTATGCATCTTTACTGGCTACATTTGGCAAAAAAAAGTCTTTTTTTCATCATGACAGTTCCCTGTTTCATTCATTCGGAATTTTGGCGGTAAATCTGCTAAAATTACGCTGCGGCATTGTTCCAGAAAGCTGTTAATATTCCGTTACCGTATATGTATCATCACTTTCTATATATCTATGGTGCCCGGTATAAAGGGCTTAAGTCAAAAACAGTGAATTAAATATACCAAGTTATTGGCTTTTATATGAATCGCAGAAATATAATTTCGACTTGAGTCTTTTGTACAAAGAAATGTACTTTTGTATACAAAATCGATAGATCTAAGCCTTTTATGTAAGTCAAAATATTTTCTTTTCTATCAATACTAACAAATATCTAAAAATCACTTTTTTTGACTTAAACCCTTTATACCGGGTATCATAGATATTTAATGTTAAGTAAAAATAAAATTATTAATTCAATTTTTGTATTTATATTTGGTATTCATATAAATACAAAAAAATTGGTATTGATATAAATACAACATTTATTTTACTTCAAGTCATTTAAACAACTTCGAAACCTTTTATTCTGAGTTGCAATAAAAATATTTGTTTACTATCTTGTCAGATGGATTAAAGTGTCGCTGTCAGTCAAAGTAAAGAGTTTTTTTTACTTGTTTACTCACCTGAAACATGGAGTAAAGCGTAAAGAATTGTGAATTTTTTTTTCATCATCTATATATATAAAACAGTTCTGTAACTGACTGACTCACTGAGTGACGTACAACGCACAGACCAAACCGCTGAATCAAAAGGGCTGAAATTTTGCATGGCGATTCTCCTTATAGTGTAGGGGTGTGTGGTAAAAAAAATTTTTGAAAAATTATTCTTAGATTTCTTTTAAATTAAATTTTTAAGCTGTTTTAGTAACTTTTTTTACAGTTTGCATTTAAAATAATAATTTGAGAGTTATAAAATTTATACCACAAGAAAGATCATAAAAATTCCTTTCAAATGAGATCTTTTTCGAATCTTTATCTCCATTTTCTGAGTTTTGGTTAATTTTTAAAGATTAATTTTTAGAATTTAATTTATTAAATGCTGATCACGTGATTTCTTTTTCTGGTACTTTAAATCAATTTATCGTCACGTGCATAACAACTAAATAGACAAAAAATATTTTTTTCTTGCTAATGCGGCAGACGATTGGACATTATCCCAAAAAATATTAAAATACAATAAAAGATATTATGTTCTTCAAACTGTACAATATTAAATGTACTATATTCTTTAGTATGTCCTATTAGATTTAATTTGAATATTTTCTTCTACATTATTTTGTCTATAAAAATATCCCTTACGATTTTTTTATAAATATATATATATATTTTTTACATCAATTGTATACATTGATCGTCGTATTTATTATAAATAAATAAATATATATTTATATATATATATATATATATATATATATATATGGCATTAGTTACATACATTGACCTATGTATTTAATTTGGATGTACTCCGTAGCGAAGTGGGGGGTTTCAGCTAGTCACACATAGAAGAACGATTGTTAAATACGTGACTTAAAAGTTTGGTCTCATGGTTTAAGAAAAGAGTGAATTCCATTTTCTTGTTATAATAGTTTGTGCTAAATTAGTTGTATGACTACCAAATGCTAAGGTTCTAAGAATAATTATTTATATCTGCTTGTAGTCCCAAAAATCAAATCTTTTTTTTTATTTTACAACTGGTAGATTTTTATAACGTTATCCAGAATACCAAATTTCAACCGTTTATCCACAAAAAATTCTAGTCAGTGAATAGAATGTTTTATTTTTTTACTTTTAACAGTTCAGGAGGCAAGTAAAAAGAGTATACTCTATTAAGGAAAGAACTTTCGATGAGTTTAGGAATTACCATTTGGGGAATGTTGTGGACAAATTCAAGTATAATAAAAGATATTATTCTATGTTGGTTTCAGTGAATCTCTCAATCGGACTAAATAAAAAAAATACACAATACATGACTCATAGGATATTTGAGTTATCTACATTATCTAGGTTCTTATAATTTTAAAATATAAATTCATATGGGAGATTCTGGGTATTAGTATCATAGAGTGACGTATATGTGTCAGTATTTTCTAAAAGAAAAACAATCAGGTAGTCTCTTCTAATGAAACTACCGAGGGGTATTAACGTAGGATTACTTTTCAATGATTACCTTCTTTGTATGTATATATGTATGTATATATGCATCTATATATATGTACGTATGTATATATATATACATATACATATGTCAAAATTTTGACCCATTTTGGTACTTTTCTGTTTAACTGTTTACTGCTTGCCCAAGCGATACAGACTGGGTTAGGCGCGATGCCAAAATTATAACTCGCGATGTAAGACGGATTTAGCGTCTGAAATTTTTCTTTCCCGAGGACCGTTACGGAACGGTCCTACGTTAAAAATCTCAGTTACACAAAAATATTATAAAGTAGATAGGAACGAGGATTTAATAGAACATAATGAAAAGCCGAAAACTCTTAGTAATTCTGTTTTTTTTTTTTATCATTAGAATGAGTGGACGTTGAAAGTATCAATTTTTTGAAAAATCTGTCTAACTGCATTCATTATTCCTTTACTGTTCAACAACTTTTATATCAATTTGATTATAATTATGGATTAAAATATTTTATTCAATTCTAACATTACTTATTTTACAAGAAAGGCAATAAGAGTTATAACTTGTTATATATTTGATTTACTAACGATGTTCAGAATAGATATTCTTTTAAATATCATTTTCTCTGTATTTAACTTAAATCACAACGGTATTTCAGTAAAACTATTTTCCTGTATGCTTTAATCAATTGCCTTTTGTGAAATAGATGGTTCTATCCAAAGCTATCTTTAGAAAAAAATTATCTTATATACCTAAGCAAAATTTTAGATATAATAACTATATTTTTTCACGAAATATTTTTAACGGCTTTCTGAGAATTATAATGATTATTTTGATATTCTTTATTTCCTACAAGTTTTAACTATTATGGAATCACCCTTGCTGCCACTTATTAATATGTCGTACAGAATGTACTTTAAATTAAAAGGGGAAACAGCTAATACTTGAAAAAGACTATACTTGAAGAGCTACACTTAAAATTAAAAGAGCCGTAAATCTATTGTTTATGTTGTTTGCAAATGAGGGGCACTTGTCAATGAAGTCATTTGAACATATTCCGCGAGAATCGTTGGTTTCTTTCAATGGGGGCACCATACAGGTGAACTAATTTCATGCAACTTCAATTTTTACTGAGCACCTGATTGGCTCATACCACCTTCTACCTACTGATACCTACTAACCTCATAAAAGGACTTCCCGGTCTACGGATTTAACGTGTGCATATCTGGCCTAGATACGAAGTTTTTTAAGGTCTTCGTCTGGATTTGAGATCAGCACACCTATTCCGAAGCCTAATGTGCTACTACTAGGCTAGATCGGACCCATAAATCTATCCTTAAATAAAAGCATTTTCCCTTCATTAAAAAAAGCGTGGAATTAATATCAGATAATTTTAGTCATTATATTTTAGCAAAAGCGGGCTCTAGGTAGAAAAGTTACAAGCCACATGTTTCTGCCTTATAAATATATTTCACTTTTTGATACACATTATGGATTAGTAGGAAAATAATCTAGTAAGAACCAACGCTGTACAGCAATGGTACTAACTGGGGAATGCTAATTAATCTGACATGATTGCGGTCCGTACATTTTGAAATTAAATATTTCTATGTCTGATGAGATACAACATGAGATTTCCAGAAACTAACTACCCCCAGTTTAACAGTCAAACGTTCCCTCAAAATTTCACACTCTAATGCAGGTATTTAAGAACTAATTTAAAAGCCAGACATTTTGGAATTAAATATTTTCATGTCATATGAGGTACAACACGAGATTTTCAGAAACTAATCGCACACAGTTTAAAAGCCAACATTTCCTGAAGCCTGAATACTCTATTGCACCTATCTAAGAATTGACTAAAATGGGGTCTCGAATATTTGAGCACTTATCAGTTCCATCGCCAAAAAATCCATATCGTGTGTTTCTAAATCCCCCGAAGCGAACAAAAATATCAATGAACGGATCAACTACTCCTTTACTACCATTTGCTAAACTAATGAATTAAAATTCTCGAGATTCTACTTTTACTCACTCGAGATTCATTTGAGGACGAAAGACTTCTTCTCCCCATCGCATTTAAATAAGTATTTGGATTATTTTGAAAGGTTTCCCCATCTAAGTTTCTTTCTCATAATAACTTCCGAGATCATTAGCAACTGAAAACTTTTACTGATTATACGGTTATTTTTGAAATGGATTGTCTTCTCCGAATCAAATCAGAATAACAAAATTTTACAGAGGATGCTTCAAAGAGATTTGATCATAAAGACATATTGATTTGACACTTGGAAAGATGGAGAGGTTTAACAGTGATATTGGAATATGGAATATTTATGATGCACCTGCTAACGCAAGGTTAGTATTCGGAAACTTCGGAATTATTTATCGTAGCTGAAATTTAAATTTTCAGACAAAATTCAGGTCCCTTTAACAAGACATTCAACGAGACAAAACTGTGAATAAAATTTACTTTTGACAGCATGATGCATTTAGAAATTGCATTTTACTTTCATAACAAGGGCTTCAATTATTTTCAGGATGGAATATACATCGAGGTTATTTATTATCTAGTGGAATATTTATAGTAAATGCATCATATTCTGTATGTTTCTACATTGGCATAATATTTGTATACCTATAAGAAAATATAATACTGTATATATCACCTGTTTACATACAGTGATTTAAAAAGAAAAAAAGACGCATTCCGTTTTTATTTTTAAGTTATTTGCATAGATAATATATTACAAAAGAAAAATTAGAAAATGAAAATATCCATTGGAAAGGACAGAGATTTTTGAAATACATGTTAACTGACAGGGACTGTAAGTACTGACAGGGACTGTATGTGGGACAGGGACTGTATGTTGGACTGGCGTTACGGGTTAACACGTTTAAGAAGCGTGAGTACTCTCCCTCAGTCATGGCAGTTACAAATTTACAGAATCAAAAGTGATTAGACTTTTTTGGAAGAATATTACTGTTATTGTTTTGATTATTGAAGTCTCTACTATCTACTGAAAAAGTAAAAATATTATTGGAATATAAATGAGCTAAAAATGTAATTGAAAGAAAATTGAGTTAAAATACAGCTCTTATGGGTGACGGATTATACTATTAAAATTATTTACTCCAGGAGTATTGACTAATGGTACTCAAATTGCTTTCCTTTAAAAATCGTGATTGTGATATTCTTTACAGAAATTGAAATCACTCGATGAAAATAATGCATTTTGTAAATGGTAAAATTAATTTCCCTTCCTCCTTTCAGGTTTAGTTGAAATGCTTTAGTTAAAAAAAAAACATGTATTTAAGCACGGAATATTACACAAAGCATTTCTGTAATTATAAATGAAACGAACACCTGCCTGTCTGTATAATTAATTTCCTCTCTTAAAAGAGTTAACTCTGTGAGTATATATACGCAATAATTTGAACTGGCATAAGGCAAAGTCAGAAGTATTCTAAAGGTTTAACCATTCCTGTTTTACAGAACTGAGAATGAACTCCAGAATGTCGTTTTCATTGTAACACTTTTCGATTATTTGCTAAAATTTTTGTAGTCATTTAGAAACATACTTATACACTTTTATCAATACCTTTGTATGTAATTGCATTCATTAACGATTCCTAAGGAATTCAAATAAGAATCACGATGAAAATCTTCACTTTTGGTGCAATGTTTTTGGTCTTTTAACACCAAAGCGGAATTTTTAGGGGAATTCTTCACAATTTTATTCTCGTCTAAATTACTAATTCTGTGAACGTGATTGATTTAGTTCAAAAAGAAAACTTGGTGATTTTTATTTTCCCTGAGAGATTTAATGAATGCTTTAATTAGATTTTTTTATTTACGTTTGAATCACTAGTTAGCCTTTACGTTATAATGCAAAAAATTTAGTTGGTATTGTTCATTGTCAAAGATATCATTAAAATATTTTTTTAATTTTCTGAAAAGGTGTGAGCAAGGTAGCCTTAAATAAAGGCAACCTGAAAATGAGATGTTGCCTTAAACAAAGGCAACATTTCATTTATTTACTAATATACAATGTTACTAATATACAACATTTTTATTTACTAATATACAATAAAATACGACATTGTCATTTAAATTAAATACACCACACAGTGAAAGCCGCTGAAACTTCCACTACATTAAACTTTTGATGGTTTTTAGCCTATAGTTTTGTAGAAAAGAATCGGATTTCTACAAAGGATTCTATCCCCAAAACCCATTCAATCCAATTAATTGAGTTTCAGATTCCAACCATCCAATCCAATTGATTTTATAGCTGAAATACAGCTGCACCTACAATCTTTAATGGTGATTTCCCTTGCATTCAATGTTCCTACATGCAGGTGATTTTCAGTAACACGCCTGAAAAACTGCAGAGAAGGAAAAGTCCACACTCCTTATTTTGGGAGGCACCAAAATATAAGAGATTTCTTCTGTGAAATAACTGTAATTTCTATGACATTGCTTATTTGATTTAAATCTTGCAAATATCGGCACTGTAGAAGTGAAAATGGTATAATTCCCCACGGTGTGTGGACAATAAAGAATGTATTATAAAGGATGCAGAGGCAGGGGTAAATACAGGATTGTAAACCAATAAAAAATAGAAGAATAGCTGTCGGTGTGGCCAGTGATAGCGATCTGAAGTCTAAATTTTACAAGATGGATGGTCGTTATTTTATGGCCCACAGTAAAAACGTCAGATGAGAAGGATCAAAGTTGTTTTGCAAAATAAAAGTATGTTGGGGGAGGTACTACATAGACGATGGACAGAGGCGACAGAGGCGGTATAATAAAGAACCAATTAGGGGTAGGAACCACGGAAAGAAAAAAAAGCCCACTGCCCAATGAAAGTGAGGGGCGTGCTAGAATGCCCCCCGCCCCTGTAAACGGACAACAGCTCCGCTAAGGACGGAAGGAATCGGAAAAGAAGGAGACGGATTTTAGATTGGGTTCCTGAGATTTAGATGTCGGAGACTCTCGTCTGCCCCATAGCCTCGGAGAAGTGCGAATATCTCGCCAAGGTGTTCCTACACTGGAGATGATACTGGGTCCCGGTCGCCGATACTACGATCATCGCTGCATACATCCGTTATAGTAAGTGCCTCCCCGATAGACTCTAAAAATCATATTTGACTCTATAGTTTGCCTCTGCTTCTGGGTATCGTATGTCAAACTTGTTAATATGAAACTGATTGTAATATTAATAGCTCTGACAAGTTAATTGAAATTTGGGTAATCAAATAAATGTATGTTTAAGGTCAATGCGTTGTATTCCTTGCTTGTTCCAACCCATGCATGCATCCATTGCTTCTAGGTAATTAACTCCTACAGGCACATTTTCAAAACTCATGAGTTTCAGACAGAGATTTATACATTCTTTAACATCATGGAATTTTAACTGATGGGTTCGCAAATTGGATAGATTATAAGCGAAGCGTTATTTAAAGTCTTTCTGTGATTATCACTGATTCTTTCGAACCGGTGACTTGAAAAGAATTAACATTTTTTCAAGAAGCGGAGAAGATTTCCTTACCATGCTTCCAAAGAGAAACCTACTCTAAAGAATACAGTCGGACCTCTATTTAACGAAGTCGCTAAATCCCTAAAAAATGTTCGTTATACATGGAAAATTCGTTAATTAGAGATTCACCTTTTCAAATACTTTAAACTACACAAAAAGTATTTTAAATTCATAAACACTAAATATTATTAATAAAAGTAATCAATCACACCTTTATTTTGTAAATCAATGTTTATTACTTTTATATATCTTACCCCTCAAACAGAAATATGCAAGGAAAACAAGAATAAAACAAAACATTGTCCGGGAATACACTGTATTTTCGATTAAAAAAAATTATATTAAAATTAATGAATTTTAATGACATTATCGCATTTATTATAACAAGTAATTTTAAGCATATTACCTCATGTGTCCTTAAATCTAATAACTGATAAAGTATCTCAATTTTGTCTAAGTTTTTTGTTTGAAAAAATGTTTTCTCTCATAATACGTCTCGCATCTTTGCAATGTACTGAAAACCCCTATCAGGCGTATTTTCTTCAAACTGTAATTCGCGTCGGAATGTGTTAAAAGAGAGTTAATGTGTTAAAAGAAAGAATAAGTTTGAAATGTTCAGAAATGTTTTGAGAAATATGGAGGAAAAAAATATTGGATCACAAGAAAAAGTTCGTTAAATAGAGAATGCACTTCGCTATTTGGAGGTTATTTTACGAAGAAATTCGCAAAATGTTCTTGGTTCCAAGGAAAAGTTCGCAAAATAGAGGTTTGTTAAATAGAGGTCCGACTGTATATAGATTTACGTTCAAAGGATTTTCGGTTATCAATAAAAATCTTAACTAGACAGGATGGCAGCATAACAAGATACAAACATTTTGATAAATTTGAATGCGCCCGACTATTGTTTATTTTGTGATCGACAGCAGAGCTCATCTATAGATATGTTAGTGAGGTAATCTATATTTATAAGACAGTTCCGCAACTGACTGACTGACTGACTGACATATAACGCACAGACCAAACCGCTAAACCTAAAGGGTTGAAATTTTGCATGGCAATTCTTCTTATAGTGTAGAGGTGCAATAAGAAAGATTTTTGAAAAAATCTTCTTAGATTTTTTAAATTAAATGTTTAGTCTGTTTTGTAAGATTCTTTAAAGTTTGCATTTAAAATAAAGATTTGATGGTTATAAACTTTATATCACGAGAAAGATCATAAAATTTCGTTTGAAATGAAATCTTTTTCGAATCTGTACCTTCCTTTTTCTGATTTTTGGGGAATTTTTAAAGATTAAATTCTATAATTTAATTTATTAAATGCTGATTACTTTGCTGGTTTCTTTTCTTTTTGTGATACTTCAAATTAATTTTGCGTCATGTGCATAGCAACGAAATAAATTGACAGAAAAATATTAAAATGCGATAAATATTAAAATACGGTAGAAGGTAAAATTCGACCACTAGACTTAGAGCCTGTTCACATAGGAGTCCAGTAGTGGAAGCGTTAAAGTATTGAAATATATTTAACCAATGGCAAACCTCTAAATGATTAGCAACGAAATTTTTAACGCCTATGATTGGTTTATTTTCACCTCAGCGCCATCTTTCCTTTTACGGTACGGACACCTATCGCTACCGGACACCTATGTGAATAGGCCCTAATTGAAATGGAAGTCTTTTAGGAATTTAATTCAAATTAGTATGTTTTATGGATATTACACTTAGAAATTAATTGCATACATTGACCGTCGGATTTAATTTTAATGTACCCCGTAGCGAAGCACGAATATTCAGCTAGTAGGTAAATAGAATTGAAAAGGGACATTTTTATGCCGACAATATTTTCAAGTAGAAAAAATAATATAGAATTGACTGTTTCAGATACTTTTCATTGATAAACTAGAAAATACGATAATCTGTCGTAAATGCATTTCAAGCTGAAAGTGTGGAATAAACAGAATCTCAAACTCTTAGATGTTAAATTTTTTCACTCGATTTCTTTCGCGGTTAGTGAACTATTTAATTCCTTTTAATGAAGGAGCAACCTTTAAGTTTGTCTGGGGAGTTTCAAATTATCCTCATGGGGAAAGTAGTTTTCTGACAACCATGCCATTAAAATACCTAAACAAACATTGTTTCCTCATCCAGAAACTTGTTTTGCATTAAACAACTTGTTTTAGAAATGGTTTATTAAAAGTTTACTTGTTAAAAACACTACAGCAGAAAAATCCTTAACCAAACGGAATCACAACAACGTACAAAATTTCCAGTTGCGATTGTCATTACTTACAACATTCTTATCTGCAGGTGATCACGCCTTAAAAGTCACAGAAAAGAAAGGCACCATAATCTTTACTCTACGAATTACCAAACTCTGAGTGAACTTCTCGCCTTGTTTATTATCCTGGTATCAGAGTTTCACCAGCGATATAAAAGAGGTGTCTTTTATTAAACAGCTGACTGACATGACAATGGGCTTGGAAGTATGCCAAAATTCAGGCTCTTTTGTGCATCTGAAGCTTTTCCACATCGACAAGAGATCCGGAGTAGCATTTGAATAAATAAGGAGTAAATCATCACTTACATGATCCTTCTAGACGACACAAAATGTATATACAAAGTTTCACTAAATCGACAATAAAAATAGTTATTTTCTAATAGTTTCCACATAATAACATTAGCTTTTCGTCCGGTCAGGGAGCTCCAGTGTATATGGATATTGAATGGATTTGTAAAATCCGTTGTGTAGGGCATGTGAATCGTCTGTACAAAAACTACACTTAATGCTGCCAGGATTAAAGGAGGACTACATGTATTAGTTCGTAAATAGTTGGTAATATGTATTTTATTATGAATTTTATGAAACAGTTAATTTGTTTATAAAGATATGTGGGCATCTTTGGATTTTTGTCTTTCAGTACTTCTGTCTTTTCATTTGTGTATTTTAGGATTGTATGTGTACCATATATGGTGCGTTGAGCCCTAAGTACAAATTGTCCGTATTTCTTCATTTGTTTTGACTATCTGTTTCAATGGGGATCTCGGAGCATTGGGATGTTTTTTGGTTAGACCTGCATCCTATTCAGAAAGCTCCCCTTGAGGTAACTGATTTGGTTAGGCTCCCTGATGACGAGACCAGTCGGTTACCTCGATTTATGGTTTAGTTCTGTCACTAGTACATAATCTTGCCTTATGGTGCGTAGAGCCCCGAGTGCTTGATTTCTGTTTATTTTTTTGTCTACATTCTTCCTATAATTATCTAGCTCTGTTGGAATATTTAATTTTAATTATATTTGTCCGTTTTCAATATGAGAATTTGTTGCAATAGCGCAATATTTTATTGAAAAGTTAAAAGTTTTCAACGCTAGGTTAGGTTTTTAGTTAATTTGTTTGGCAGTCTATACCCGCTTTATAAATTTTTAGTTTGTGTTGAATTGTTTACATTATTATAATTTGTTTATAAAGATTATCAGTCTTACATTTTTTCAACCTAGATGGGAGGGAATGAAAGTCATGCCTTACCGGTATAATGTCTTAATATTGCGTAACACATTATGCAATATTTATATTGAATCATATTATTTATCTATGTTTTTTGAGTATGTTTGGATATTTACTCACGTGGAGAAAGAAACGATGTTTAATAAATTTTAATTTTCTATTATTAGGAGGGAAAAGTCATATTAACAAATGCTGGAATCGTTTAGTTGTACTTTATAAAAATTGAATTACAATACTTGAAGTACACTTGAATTACAATATTTTTTTTCTCTCGGAAATATGCGTATAAACTAGTTTAAAAGATATTTGTTTTAAGTCCTACATAATCTTTTTAAAGTTATAATAAATATTTCAATATATATATCTTGAATTATTAACATATACGTGTGCTATTACGATAAGTTAATGCAGATAACAGACAGATGAAATTCAAAAATGCATTTTCTTATTCGTTTATGTGCATAACACTAGTATTCTACCGAAAATATTTATGACAGTATTGCAATACAATATGCCAAAAGTGAAAACTGGAAGAAAGTTTTTCATTAGAATTCAAGAAAACAGAATAAAATGTCAATAGACAATTCTCTGTATGTCTATTGAAATTTTGTACTTTTTTTCACTGGAATTCTAATCATACATGCATAATACAGAGGAGTGAATTTTATTCTTAAAAATATATTAATGCGTTTATACCTACTGCATTTCTTAAAGGAGTTAATCAAAGAAAAACATCAGATAGATGACGAAAAAATAGGAAGGAATTACATTTATATATTTATTTATTTATTATTTGTTTTATACATCCGCTACCTTTCTTTCATGTTTGAAAGTCATGTCTTCGACTGCAGAGTCGTAAAACATGAAAGAAAAGGCATACCAAAGTTTCGCTTTTGAAATTTTAATATTGCATCGTAAATTT
Source organism: Dolomedes plantarius (assembly GCA_907164885.2). Taxonomy (NCBI): domain Eukaryota; kingdom Metazoa; phylum Arthropoda; class Arachnida; order Araneae; family Dolomedidae; genus Dolomedes; species Dolomedes plantarius. The sequence goes on from OU015492.1 coordinate 173,877,357, forward strand.
CATGCCATGTCCCACAGCAAAGAATACATGAGATATAAAAATGTAATACTGTTTCCATTGATTAATAACAGCATTTTATTGTCCAAGAAAGAAAACTTTTATTGTGTAAACAAATTATTTTTTCTTCCTTTCGGCGTAATATTCCTTTCGAAGGTTACAATATGAAAAGATAAATCGACAGAAGAATCGTAAAGGTGATTTTATATTAAGTTACTTTCTCCTATACATAATTTGATAAAACAGTAAAATACTGAACTTTTGAAATAAAATTCAGTTATCATGTAACTTTATATATGCTTTTATAATATTATAATTCCTTATAGGGTAGTAATATGTGATATTTTCTTTCCTTTGTTAAAAACAATTCATTTGTTAAGCATTAAATTACATCAAATTGTGCCTCAGTTTTAGATTTATATCTATTTCTCTCAAAGATTTAATATAAGCACTAACAAGGATCTTTCTTAAATTTTCTTGATATATCTTTTTGATATACTGTTATACTGAATTGATATACTTCTTAACATAATTTCTTAATGGACCCGACACAAAATATGCCACTCACTAGAAAATTGACTATATTATAGCTAGTTCACTTTGTAAAAAGATTCTCGTCAAAACAGTTTTTACTTTATATTACTTTTCCATTAGGCATAATGTATAAATTTTTTACCATTTATTGGAAGGTTTAAAAATTGATTTAATGTTAAATAATGGGAAAAGCTCATTTAATGCAATCGAAGCCAAACCGTATAAAATCTCTTAGTGTGCAAAAATAACAGAAAAATTGCATTAGGCTGTACTTAAGACGTAATAAAGAGGTACAATGGTGCAAAAAAGAAGTAAAAAAGTAACATTATCTATATCACACAGAAATGTAGTTTCATATTTGGCGTGTGAATACACGGGTAAGTGTCTTCTGCAGTTATTTGATCATTGAATTAATTGCTTTTTCATCAATTCAGAATATTTTCATCCGAAGGGAAACAAGCATTAAATCTTTTTAGCATGTGTCTCTGACAACTCCAAACACACATATTGTTTTCATATTGAACGTTCTTTAGTCAAATCCATTTTATTCATCTCCTTTTGCAAGTAATCCACTAAGTTTTCAGTTTATTTTATGGATTATTAATATTATCATACTCCATTTCTCGAGTACACTATATAAAATATCGAACTTAATGTTTTTAGTCGAGTTTAATGTTTGAGAGTTTAATAGTTCCAATGTGTAATTCCTTTCCCGAAAGGTTCCTTAACAAAACTAAGAATTTAAGTTTTTGAATAAATATATAGTGCATGTATACATACACACACAAACGTATGTATATATATATACACACACAGTCGAACCCGGTTAATTGGCCCACCGATTTATCGGACCAGCCGCTTATTCGGACCGAATCCTAAAGATCCGAATCAAATCCTATTGCATAAGACTAGTAGGGCATGTTCGTGTAATCGGACCAGCCGGTTATTAGGACCAAAATGATCGCGTCCAGATGTGGTCCATTTAACCGGTATCGACTGTATGTATAAAGAGAAATCTATTATCGTTGCTGAAAATATCATTGCATCATAACTTCTAATTGCGATGTTACACATTTGGAAAAATCTTAAAATTTCTTAAATTTCAAAATATTCTAACAGTTGCATACATGTTTTTAAGTGTATGTTAAAAATCACACAGAGAATAAACAGCATTATTTTTCATTTCAATAAATTGATTGAGGTTATATTTTATTTAATTAATATACAGTTGAAATAAGATCTGTTGCGAGTGTCTTTGGTAGGTGCTATTCTAGCGTAAAGTTAGACAACATATTTTCTGTGCTTGAAAAGTCCCTGAATAGCATTCAATATAGCACCCTGAATTAGGATCTTCTACGGATTGTGTTCCTCGGTAGCAAATATCATCTTATCACGTTGTTACCTTTAGCTATTAATATTCAATAGATATAATCCTATGAAGTTGTGAGAGCGAAAGTTTTGCTTTATTTTCCCTTTCAATCTGATATCTATGTGATACGGTATGTAAATATTCATATTAACATTAATCTCATTTATTGAATGGAATATTGAAGAATCAGGTAAATTTGAACACTCTCCATATGCGTTATATTTTCTAATAGTGTGTTAGTGATGATATATTTTCTTGTATGCTTCCCATAAAGTGAATATTTTTTATATCACAAAATATTTTACGTCAGAATTTCCGCAAATGTACTCCTTCCATTATACAATGAAACTGATTTTTGATAATATCACTCTAAATGTGCCCTTCTGATGCATTATAATAAATGTGAACATATATTCTAATTTATCATGTATTCATCACAATCACTTCAATGATTTTGAATAAAACTTTTAATGTTTTCAATTTAATTTAGTTTCCTGATGAAAATGAGAATTTTAAGGACATTCATTCCACTTATGCAACATTATTCCGTACTTTTTTAAATTCAAAAGATTTTTATACGTCATTAAGGAATAACATTTGATTCATTAATCCTTTTCATTACATATTTAGGAATATTTTATTGTTCCCGAAGAAAAACATATTGTTATTCATCTCATTTATAATAGAAAAGAATTAAAAAACTAATCAAATTGAATTTCTATTAAAGGAGCAATTTATAAGTGCCAAACTATAGCATTCTATGAATCTAAAAGATTTTTACCACGTTTTTATTAACTCTGTTTCTTGTTTGACCAGTACAAATCTTGCAATCGATTTTTAACTAACTTCCCTACTAGCTAGAAATTTGGAACTTTTAGAATAGCTCAGAACACGATGACAATGCATTCTTTTAATACTTATAGCCGAAAAAATCCGCAAGGTGGCGCTTTGATCGAATTCGATCGATTCGTTGGACTTTTGCCTAACGGCGTTTGACGATTCTGAAAACAGAATACATGTGAATTTAGTTTGTTTACAAAAATATTGTGCGAAAATTTTTTAAAAATTATAAAAGTTAGCAGCTTATAAAGTCTGTGGATAGTGGAAACGACTAAAAAGTGATTAAAATTATATAATCGAAAGTGAAAAAGAATAATTAAGTGAAGGTTTGTGCAATTAAGAGAGAAAAGGAGAGAAAAATAGTCAAGTTTATATGATTGAACAGAAAATTAAAAAACGTGGTATATAAAAAGCTCTTTTTTATCTTGTAATTATTTGTTATTATAAATATATTAAAAAAGTAAACTTTATGAAATTTTTATTAAAATAATGCATGGATATAAATTATTGTTTCAGAAATAATAACGTTCTTTTGTAGTACTCTGTACGAACGCCAAATTCAATTCGAGTTAAATCACTATAAAACTGAGTAGATTTATATTATGAGCTTACAAGTTCCGTGAGTAGGATCATGTCTGCATATGGAATCTAAACAATTTATAAGCTTTGTCTGCTATCAAGCTATTTTTAAGAGAGTTTTAGTGGACGCCCATGCGTTATTGATAAAGATAAAATTATATCAAAAAACGAATTATTGAAAAGACTTAAACAAGAGTATTAAGACATGATTTATTGGAGTATTAAATGACATTCTTCTTAAAATTAAATCAATATTCTGTCTCATTTGAGCTCATAAATTTCTCCACGGGCCTTTCAAAGCATTATAAACTAAGTTGAAATGGATCTTAAATAATGGGAAATTTTAGTCGATATTTGGGTTAAAATAGTATCCTGACTTTATATACGATAGTATTATCATTTTATCTTTATCGCTGAAATTTGTGAGGAATCAATAAGTTTCCATTTATATGCACAAAATATGAAATTAATGGTGTTAAATGTAGACTCATCATTTGCCCATGTATTATAATTGTCTGTACGTGTATGTGTAATATACACGTACAGTTTATGTGTTTATACAGTATATGTTTATACTTATATGTGTTTATACAGTGCATATACAGTGTACGTGTTTCTGTATGTAACTCATACAATGTGTTATGTCTATCTGACAAAGATATAACACAGATGTATATGCATGTCATGCATAGATATATGTATGCATATAGATGTGCATAATTGTATATCTTTGAATAAATATCTATATGTAAATGTACATGTATTTAATATAGTTTGCGATACACGTAGATGTATAGATGTACATAGATGCATATATCATGTGTATCTATCTATCCATGAGTATGTGTCCATATACTTTAGGTAAAAGAAGTCATTTACCCTGATTTCTAAATTAAAAGCCATGTAAATGAATATACGCAGAATAAATCTTATTTATTTTGAATAATTCGTAACATTTGCATTTTTTCCTTAAAACGAAAAAAGCAGTTATAAAAAAATAGAAAAAATTGCAATATTTGCATTTACTATAACTGCTTATTGTTATTTTTCATTTTACAGGTTATATATTTGCCTATTTTATTTTCCATAGTTATTCTTCATATTGAAATAAAACCTGATGTTAACAGCGTCGAACTTTATTCAAATATCTTTCAGGAATTTTATAATGGAAATTTAAAAATCCCACATACCATTACTGTATTTTTAAAAATTTATAAAATGTATGTTAACACATTAAAGAAATGAATACAACAAAATTCGTACTAGATACATTACTTAGTGTAGATAACATATGAAAACTTAGAAAAAGTAAAAGATATTCCTGTTGCTGCTTAAAGAAAGAAAAAAAAGACCCACATTCATACAATTTAGCAGTTCTAGATGTGTACCAACCACTCATACTGTTGAATATTACTGTAGGTGGCGCCTGACTCTCACCCCCTTCTTCCTCCACGAACAATGAAGAGGATGTACCGCTTTTTTTAATCTTTGCGTGCAACTTGGTGTTCAAATAGAAATGAATAGAATTACAGTTAGAAGTACCCCATCGAAAAAGAAAGAGGATTTTCGGCTTTGCCCTGGTCATAGTCAAGATCTCTATAAATAGGATTATGGCGTTGTCGTTTTGAAGTCTTTGACCTACTAGACTATCAACGTGTTGTATATTCAGCCAGAATGAATGCGTGTGTATACAGATAGCTGTTGCATGGAAAATTCTGTCAATGCAGGAGAAGGCGTCTTCTGTGAGCTTTACTCCTTTTACGCTCCAGTTTGAAAGGGTAGATCTGTAATCGACAAAAAGGTTTTTGCAATACGTATGGCACTTACGCAACTGCAATGTCATCTGGACCGTTTATCCAAAGTTATCTTTTGACCCTAAAGCTGCTTTAATTGCAATTGATTATTACGATACACGTCAGTCTGCTGACATCCTCAACTGATCACCTCAGTCTGATGAGTGTAAGGAGCTCCTGTGGTGCTTAAGGTGTCATAAAAATGTCATTTTACAATGAATTCCGGGCCACTGTTGAGGCTCTTGCAACGTGTCTGATGATCGCCTGGGAAAAAAATGCATGCATTTTGCAGATTTCCAATGATGATACATTATTCCCTTTGGCACTGTCAAACGCCTTATTCGTAAGTCAGTCAATGAAGCCAACCGACAACAGCTCTTATAAAACAAATATAAAAATCCCTAGTGGATTAGAATCAAAGACATCCCTAAGTTGCCAAGGCATAGAGCTATTACTGAATTTCACCTGGTGACCAGCCACGAATGTTTATGAAAATATCTGAATTCCTTCGAAACCTTTGCTGATCCTTTCTGCAGACTCTACGATGTTCAGGAGAAAACACACCTGCTTCGCTGTCCTGCTCTTTGAAAGATTCCCCTTTCCGATCGTTATTGGGAAGCAAGGGACTTACTGAGATCGTAGACTATTATTGTAAACGACTTTTTTTTTATGTGGCATGTTCTTCTTCTTCTTTTTCTATGTTTTTCGGCCTAGTTGTCTTTAAACTTGCCATTAGAAAAAAAACAATTAGAAGCTGATATGAATCTGATGTTTATTTCACACACAATATATACGTGTAGATATAGATAGATGGATAGAAATTGGCATTTATATTTCATAAAGATTTCTACTGTTAAAAAGTTTTCGAACAATAAAATAGAATACAAACACTATTTATTAATATGAAACAATTTGGATGAACTTAAGCTCACCAAATTTTTAAAGTAAATAACAAAATTGACCAGAAAGTCTTAAGATGTAAAACACAAACGCAAAATCAGAATTTCTGAATTAGAGTCCGTTTTATTAAGGTTCCCTAAAATTTAGTAGGAGAAAAAGGCCCTTATTTATGAGTTATATCTGTACGTTTACAGTTAGACAAACTGCATCCTCAAGTAGCATTATTTGACTGCGTACTAATTTAAGGGGGTCCAAGACACAAAATTGTTCGAATTTTCGAAAAAAAATTATTGCATTAAAATTTTCTGTGTTCTTTTACGCTTAAAATAACGTTTAAATAATGTTTTTATCTTAATTAACACAGGAGAAATTATTTATTTTTTTGCAACATTCTAATAGTAACCAAGCGTTGTTTAAACCTGTGAGTGCGTTTTTTGCATGATGTATTTTTTCCCCATTTCTCGTCTTTAAATTGTTATAAGTCAAGAACCGTTAAAGATAAATGGTTGAAACTTGGAACAAGTCTTTTTCAACTATTTTACTTTAATTTTAATCCAACAAATTTGAAAAAATATTTAATTTTGAAATTATGATTTTTTAAAAATATGTTACATCATTTTTTTTGTAATTTTTAATGTAAATATTTTTAATTTAAAAAAAATTAATATTTAAAAAAATGCTGAATCAAAATTAAATCTTATATATTTCTGTTTAATTGAATGAAAAATAATTGAAATTCGACAAATAATATTTCTAGTTATAGCAATTTTAAATTACCCCACTTTTTTCAAAATTTTAAAATAAAAAAATTTTTAAAAACATTTTGAGAAGATTTATGAAGTGATTTTGTTTACACATTGTATGGTTAACCATCACAAAAAAATTCAAAATTTTAACTCAATAAATAAAAAAGAAATTTAAATGTGTCCCGGACCCAGTTAAACTTCGGAAACAATATTTTTTTTGTCTTATGCCATTATTATATTTAATTCGATAATGAGAATTTTTTGCAAATATGTGTGAATGAAATATTTAAAATTTTATTTCAGACATCATAATTGTTATTTTCATGCACATACAAGAATTATTTTTTTTAAAGTACGTACTGCAATTGAAAATTACACAAATAATGTTTCTACTCCATCAATAGTCTAACAACTGCATAGATATCCATGACATAAAATATATACAGCTGTTTCACAGCAAGGAAGTTTGCGCAAAATAAGGTAGGAATAACTTAGCCAAGTTTTACTATTATGTTTCCCAGACATGGTGTAAGTCTAGACACATACTTAAAACGAAGACATTTAGCAAATACAGTACATAATATATCACACTTAAGTTTGGAAAAGTACTTTTAAATATACCTCATGAATGAAGCAAAAAAGCAATATATAATAGCTAAATCATAATTAATGACTGGATCTCTAGAAATTTAAAATTGATATGGAATGAAATTAAATGATATATGTTCTTCATCTATTTATTTTACTTCTACGAAATTATTTGCATTTAATGTTTTTTTTTCAAATACGAAATAGAGATAAATATTTTATATTTATTTTAAAAATCTATTTCATAAAATACATTATCACACCAGCTTTACTTAGCTATAAATTCAAATAGTAAATATAGTTTTTTCTTGTCGGTTAAAGATCACTGCTAAGCTTTAATTACGATTCAGAAGGATTTCTGAAATTAATTAGCATACTAAATATATATATATATATATATATATATATATATATATATATATATATATATATATATATATATATATATATATATATATATATAGTGCATGTTTGTAAAATTCTATATCAGTAACATAAAAGCATGTATCATCACGCTTTCAAATACCAGCAGTTATTATAGTTCTAAATTTTAAAGTCTTATTTCTATAAAAATTATAAGCACTCATTATGTGAATATACCACTCTTAGTTCGACGACTATTTGCTTGAACTAACATCCAGGTACACATTATTATCAAACGAAATATACTTGAAGAATGCGGGTTATGAAGCTCTTTGCGTCTCTTTACACTGCTAAAATATTTTCTTACTGCAATTATTTTAAGTAAACCATAATCCAAATTTTTTTTTTCCGAAAGTGTCAAAACAAAATAATTTTTTTTAAACATAAAGGCTTGGATTTTTTAATAAAGCAGAATGCCTTATTGTGCTTTTAAAAAATCTTTCTAAATGCACACAGCTACATACTTAAATCAAGATTGACGATCCAGGTCTATGATGTTTACAATGAGTTACTTGTAATCAAATTACATATAGCTGAATCATAAATGTACAATTTTTTTTCTCGTAATTTCTGTTTTAATCGAATAATTTTAATCGAGTGGTTAGTAAACAAATTCGCATATCCATAGATATTTGATAATGAGAACAACATTTTATTCTCCGTTCTAGTCAAATGATATTAAAGATAATATTTGAACTGACTGGATAAAAATTTAAATGCTTCCCAACACATATTTATAATACACACATAATAAGTGAGTGAAGAATCACATGGGAACACTTACTAATGCTTTAACTATTTGTAAATATGGTTTATGTATTTATAATTAAGAAAAAATCCAGACGTATGCTGTTTATTTCTTTCTTAACTGAAATTGGAATTTTCTGCTTACATTTAAAGCGAACAATACACTAAGAAATTTCTTTGAATAATTTCTCGAAATAATTTTATGGTATCTCCAGAAGATTAAACTAGTCAGAAAAATTAGTTACTTTTAGAATTGTCTCCCTCAGTGATGACAAATCCTAATTAAATTCCTAGCATTCCACCATAAAATTAAACAAAAGGCCACTAATTCAATTTAATTATCTAAAGAAAATTGCAAAAAGTATCCAGTTAAATATATTATAATAGTTTGAATTAAAGTCGTATGCATTATGTCTTCCCTCACTGGTCATTGTCGAAAAGTTACATTATGAATTCCTACTGGGAGAGATACACGACACCTAAATCAATGCGAGGAAAGGTATCTCCAGATTGCCCTACTGTATGGGATCTAGGTTTAGGAGTTAATCAAGAGTGGCACTGCTGCCCATATTTTTCTGTTTATGTGGAGCACTTGTCATGAGATATTCACGCAATATACCGCTGAAATTCTTGACTGCTTCTTATCTGGGAGCAACATGAAGAAGAGTCAACATTACCCCCCTTGTGCAACCTCAATTTTGAGCGAGCACCCCCCCCCCAAGGCTGACATCTGGAGGACTCGTATCTTCCTCCATATCTCTGATCACATGGATGGATACAGATTTAATGTGTCCAATTCGGCCTAGACTCGAAGGCATTTCATGGCACTCGTCGGTATTTTAACTGAGCATCCTACTCAGAAAATTAATATACAGACACATCTAAATCTTTGTATATATATATATATATATATATATATATATATATATATATATATATATATATATATATATATATATATATATATATATATATATATATATATATATATATATATATATACATATATATATATATATATTTATATATATTTATATATATATATTGTTACCCTTTATTACTAACTCCATATGGACTAGGTCACCAACCCATGCCTCATTTAACCTGGGCAAGGTCCAGTTACTGGCAAGAACCGTGTAAACTTGGGGGCAAACGACGCTGTGAACAGTGCATACTACAGCACAAGAGTCCCACAGATTTAAAAATTAATTTAAGGTCTTTGTAACCCTTTATTACTAACTCCATGTGAACTAGGTCACTAACCCATGCCTCGTTGAACCTGGACAAGGTACAGTTACTGACAGGAACCAAATCAACACTGGAGCAACCGACGCTGAAAACAGTGCATCCTACAAAACTAACATAGAATACCACTCCCCCAAAGAGAGTCAAAGTTACTGTCGCCATTACTTGCACCACTATTAAGTTCATCACTATTGAACTTTGGTGAACTGGAAAGGATTCATACTTCCTCAATGCCAGAATCTGATTCCTTTTTTGACAATATCAATGAACAGAAAAATAAATTCCACAAAGGGATTTTCTTTAAATTTATACTGATAAGCCATTCATTTCAGTTAAATTAGACAACAAATGAGAGCCACAAATACTTTTTCCTAATGGTATATCTTCATTACTAGTATCTTTGATATGGTTGTGATTTATCCATGTTATTTTATCATCTCATCTACAGTTCCATAGGGTACTTGTTAGAGGGAGACCATAGGGCTTCCTGTTAGAGGGAGTAACTACGTACAGAATTTTTTTCTTATAGATAAACAAGTCCTAAAGTCAGTTTTACTTCTAGTTTAAGAAATTAACGTTTCAAATTATCATAAAATTTGCTAAATTTTATTGGGTGATACCGCAATCAAGAGCGACAAGCAACTTTTAAAAAAAATTATCAGGACTGCAAAAATAAAACAAGTCAAAAAGCGCGAAATCTAATTGAAATATATGACAGTTTTTTTTCTATTCAAAAAAGTATTATGAATATTTAAATAAATTAAAGTAACTCGTTTACCTTTGAAACATTAATTATGTTTAATAAGACATTTTGATTCGTCCGTTTGGTTACGACGTAGTGAACAAATGATTCAAGTTAAAATCAAAAAATAATGAAATGCATATCTACTTTCATTTTAGGCATAAAATAGTTTCAAAATAATATCCCAACTAGTATATACTATATTCTATCATTAAATCAAACAAAATACACACTTCAAAAAGTTGCTCTATAAAAGGTACCAGATGTAGAGCTAATTATCGTTAAATTTTAAAACGCTTTGCCGAATTTTACTGTTAATTATGATAAAATTTCACTTTACTTTAATTTTCCCAGTTATAATATTCAAAGACTTTAAAGCTTGGGACGTTAACCATTATACGGCAGTAATACAAGCGGGCGACATGTAAACCATAATTTTAAAAATTGAATTTCCATGTATTTTTTTATCAATTGTTATAAACTCTAGCCATTTTTTCCATCGTGATATAGGCAAACTTCATGTGTATATATATATATATATATATATATATATATATATATATATATATATATATATATATACAGTGGAATCTCGATCGATCGTTTATTTCATCCAGTCCGGAAGAAATTCCATAGAAAACAAGCAGAAACAGACCGCATGGATCGTTCCTCGATCCATAATTTTCCCGCAATATTCGTTCAGAATATCGCAGTTTTACATTAATTTATCGGACCGATCGGTTTTTTATAATAACTGAACCTGAAATATAAATGTCTGGATTGAGCTAGATGACGCTCTAATTAAACAATGAGCAGAACATTTGAGATGCACGGTATCGTATTTTTGTTCTCTCCTGTTTAGCCTGCTTTCTAAGAATCGTACCACTCCCATTATTTGTTCGTCGTTGGTGTTCCTTAATTCTTTAGCCCCTGAAGTATCCTATTTTTGGAAACTCATTCCAAATTCTCCGACTATTCAGCATTTCTGTTCTTATCAGCAATGGCTCACAGTCAGCCGACCTGAGCTGTTCCTGCTGTCCTGTGGCTCTTTCTTTTGGCCTTGGGATGGAGGCGCCCTGGTGTTCCGTTTAGGGTGTGAGAAGTTTCTGATTGCTGCGGTCTATACTGGCCGATGAGGGATTCTCCCGGAAGGCAGAACTTCCTGGTGGCTTTATGTCGGACCCCATCCAGTGAGACGGAATGGTTCTAGTTTCAAAAGATTCACGGCTGCCGATTCTTTCTACTCTCACACAATAACCGATACCGTAAAGAATTCAATTTGCAACACAGAAAAAATATTGTTTACTTGTGGAAAGAAAACCGCCAAAAAAACAAACGAAGATTAAAGACTTTTATTTGAATCAAAATTCCTGTGTATCTACGTGTATTTCTTTTTATTATTATTATCTTAGATTTCAGTACAATTTTGTAATTTTATCTTCAATTACACTACTTGTATGTATGCATTTATGTATTTGAGTAAATATATTTTAAGGATATCAAACTTTAAGGTATGTTAATATTTTTTTGTATGTTCCCGCATCTATCGTTTTATCGCATCCATCGTTTAGTTCAGTCAGTCACTTCGAAAACGATAGTTCGAGATTCCACTGTATATATATATATATATATATATATATATATATATATATATATATATATATATATATATATATATATATATATATATATATATATATATATACACATATAGTTTCTTTTAGGAGAAAAAGAAATTATTTTTTCCTTTTTGAAATGTATTTCATTGAATTACATTCTGTGTTTAAATGAGCGTATGGAAAATGTTTTTTCGTGGAGTTAATATCGTGGAAATAATGAAATTAGTTGCATTTGCGTGTGAAAATCATATGCAATAAAATAATCTTGTTTTTTTCTTATTATCATTGTGTTTTACAGCATGTTTAGGCAAAAAACAAACTAAATAAAAACAAAACTTAATTTAACGTAACTTGCAATCATGAGATGATTGTTATTATGCAAATGTTCAGTAATTAAATATATTTATATTTCACGCTTCAGTTAAAGAATAAATTTTAGAATGAAAAAATTTGCTCTTCTTACTAAGGATAATAGTGAATGGAATGAATCTTTGCAGGGCATTTTGTTTTACTTAATACTAAATCTCTATTGAAATACACATTTTCTTATATATATATATATATATATATATATATACATAAGGAATTTATTTTTGGAGGGGTTCTTTTGTTAGAAATACATATTTAACAGGTATTACAAAAAATGAGGAAAAACTCAAGCGAAAGCAAAAGAAGGTCAAACTATTTGCATATCTTTTAGAGAGAGAGAGAGAAACAGAATTTTGCCATTCAGCGATTACATAACTCTGGGTATCGTTAAGTTGAGGTGAAATTCTAGCACTGCTTTGGCATAAATACAATCACACAAGAAATTTATCCTTGCCAAAGCATGGCTAAAAAGCATATACATAAAATTTGAAACATAAAACACATGGTTAACTGCTTCACATACACAAAAACACTATGAACACATTGTTAGCTCCTTCAAAAACACAGAAACATTATAAACACAGATTAGCCAAATAAAAAACTCTATATAAACACATCAATACACTACAAACACATCAATTATAAATATCAATAATTAAAACCTAGGTGTTTTCTTAAGTTAAATAAAATTTTCCTTGAGATATTTTTAGTGAGAAGGTCAGCAAAATTATTAATTGAGGCTATATACTCTAAAAAAATAACATTCTGTTCAATATAATCCGGGAAGAAATGATGCCTCAAGTCGATATGTTTACTGCGCTCAGATGTTTTTTGATTTTTCGCAATAAACATAGCCGCTTGGCTATCTATTTTCACAGGTACAGGTGTAGGGATAAATTTCTCCGCACCTTGTTCCTGCATTAGACTTCTCACCCGCAAAACTTCCTTTGTTGTATGGGCTAAAGCCAAATTCTCAGACTCAGCAGAAGATAATGCAGTACAACACTGCTTTTTACTCGACCAAGAGACTGTAGCTCCTCCAAAAATGACGACATATCCACTGAAGGACTTTCTGTCCACATGGTATGTCCCCCAATCTGCATTAGAAAAACTTTTCATTGCTCTACCAGTCTTTCGGAAGGTGAGAGACAAGTGCTTGGTCTCCTTCAGGTACCGAAAGAGGTGTTTAACACTCCTCCAATGTAATTCAGAGGGTCTCTGAATAAATTGGCTCATGTAGGTGAAGCTGAAAGCGATGTCTGGACATGGTCGACAGGCAATGTGCAGCAGACTTCCAATGTCTTGCCTATAAGGAATCTCGTCACTCTTCTATATGTTATACCATTCTGCATCGTTTACTTTGTAGAGTTTAACACTGGGATCTAAAGGATGCCCCCTTAGATGAACTTGCCACAAAAGCTTCCAGGAATTTTTCAATGTAGGCTGTTTAATCCAGTGTTAGTGAACCATCAGTTTGCTTTTGGATTCTCATGGATAAAATTTCATTTGCTTCTCCAAGGTCCTTTGCTTGAAATTTTTGCATAACTTGATGCTTAAAAGTTCTTATAGTTTCTGAGGTTCCAACAATAAGCATATCATCAACGTAGGGGCCAAGATATAGTGTTTTCTCTGGATGATAATGTTGTGATGATAATTAATAGTTTTGGAAGTGATTAAAGTTAATATTAATATCGGGTATTCAGATAAATAAATTAGTAAAGTAAGTAAATTTTAGTAACGATTGTGCTTTGTTTTAATCAATTTATTAAGCCTCTGCTAAATATATGTAAGGGTTATACTTGTGGTGATCAGATATTAATTGATTTGATTAATGTCATCGCATTTGGAGAAGGTGCGCAAGTTTCTCTAAATGTTTTGACATTGAGAAGAATTAAGTTTGAAATAGATCATCACAGGTTATACCTTATTGTTAATATTGATAAATTAATAAGCCTTATTTTGAAATAATTGTGAGGTGTCTGGTACGCTGGTATATTGTTTTTATTAGTTTTTTTGGTGGCTGTATGTATTCAACATAGTTAATTATTAATTTTAGAGTGTTTTATTTTTGTTTTTTCAATTAATAGTAAATTTTGTGTTATGAACCCAAACCCTTGTGTAAGCTGGGCTGGTAGGCAATGTAACGAGATCTCCTCCATTTTCACAGTATTTTCACAGCACATACCCAGGACTACACCGGATAAAGGGATTAACAGAAGTATCCATTTCAAGAAACAACCCCTTTTTTGCAGCTGGCCAAGAGATAAGCGAAACCACCGTTTTGATGAGGGGTAGGCGCATGGATACGCCTGAGATCGCCAAACGCCGAGTTAGTTCCAGAGTTTAAAATAGAAGAAAATAAATCCTGAATTGATGCAAAATCAAAGTTGAAAATAAAATACTATACTACCTATCAAATTATAATTCAAGCCCCTCAAATTCTGTTGGTCCGAATTTCCCTGTTAAAATCAAGGAGCGAGGACGCACTCATTTTCACCCACGAGTAGCCATACAAAGGGGTGAGAAGGTCGTCGAATGGGGATTTGGAGACAGAGAGGGGGAGGCGAGCAAGAGGCTGGGAGCTGACCCGCAACCCACGATGGAGAGAGATGTGTTGATTTTTGGCGGCCCGCGCGCTATAGAAATGGCGCTAGCCTGGGGTTCCACTCATAATTTTATAAAATAATAGTTTTTTTTGTGCTGCAGCATTTTAATTGGTAATATGATTTTAATTTCTTTTTTTTTTGTTTACTGAATTTTTCTATAGTTTTTTCTTTTGTTTTTTCCCATCACTTTTTCATTTAGAAGTTTTTTTTTTATTCGCCAGCCACTTCACTTATTTGCATTGTTTTATTGATAATTATTTGTGTTATGGAGAGTAGAACTCATTTAAACGAAATTGTATTTATTCAATTGAATTTGGTTGTCGGAATAATGTTGAGAGGATCTGGAGTTAATGAGTTTATTTGTTGTAATGTCAGGGAAATTCTTAAATAAATTGTTATGTTAGTTTGTAAAGTGGTGTCATGTCGGTCCTTGCCTTTTTAGTAAATTTTCTGATTTTCAGCTTTAGGTTTTATTTTTTATTTCAGCAGAATTGAAGCTTTTTCTTTTAGGTGAAATAATTTTATTTTCTAGGTGCTCTCCAAGGTTAAGTAATTTTATTAGATTTAATTTCATTTTTCTTTTGGCTCATTATTCACCACAGTGAAGCATTCAGTTCGAACCAGTGTTAATTATAATTATTATATGTTTATGGGTTATTGCTAAACACAACGCAACTTTACCATCCATCTTAAAATGTCTAACCACTAACGGCCAAATGGCAAATATTGTTGTATTTAAATTTAACTGAAACCCCACTTTAATTAGTAAGAGTTATTCCTACCTTCATTAATGCATTAATTAGTAATTAATATAAAATAATAAACTTTAAAATTAAATAAAACCCCATAACTAACTACATCTTCGTTGCCACAAATGGCGCCTGTGACCTATCCACGCTGTGCCATTTTTTTTTCTTCAAATGGTACCAGTTGTGAAGACTGTTTGCAAATGAGCCATTTTTTTTTCCATTATCCTTTCTTTCGGTGAGACGGCATGACATATTAAATTTTGGTATAGTAGAGGCTTAATCTTATTTTGGCACAGATTTTTTTGGTTCATATGATTTTTATGTGGTTATGGTTATTATTATTTTTGATATTTTAAATGATGTAGATTTTAATTTGAAATTTTTCTTACATTCCTATATTTTGTGCAATTATTTTGAATATTGATTCTTTTTACATTTTGAATTATTGAACGATATAAATGTTTAATATTATTTGGTATTTTGGTGTTTTACTTAAGAGTATTGTTCTGTTAGTGCGTTTAAGGATACATTTTTCATTTGAATTTTTGCATTCCTATATATTTTGAGGTTATTTTGAATATTGAATATTTTTTTTAACATCTTTAAACATTGATAGATATTTTTATTGGTATTTTGTTGCTTTAACGTTTTCTATTGCTATGCTAGTGGTTTTAAGTATAATATTTGATTTGAGGTGCTAAAGTGTGCATGTTTTACAATGTCTCCCATAGTATATTTGCATACTAAGTATTGATAAATTTTTAATTGCAATTCTACATGTCAGGTCAATTTTTTTTTGTTTATTTTGGGCTTCTTATCACGGGTTGTTTCTTTGTTTGTCTTGCCAGGTGCTAAGTTTTTTCTACTTTCCTCTTGCCATTTAGAGCTGGTCTCATGGTCAGACGGCAAGTAAAATTAGTTGGGTTCTTGGACAGACTGAAAATTACATTAAATTTTTTTCATATAATA
This sequence comes from Dolomedes plantarius, assembly GCA_907164885.2. Lineage (NCBI taxonomy): Eukaryota > Metazoa > Arthropoda > Arachnida > Araneae > Dolomedidae > Dolomedes > Dolomedes plantarius. Next base: position 173,894,172 of record OU015492.1, read on the forward strand.
GTTAATGATTTTTTTTTCACACGAAAATTAGTTGCAATTGGGTTTAAGATTCAAACTTAAATGTCACAGACTGGGAAATTTGAATGCTGCGGTCATTTCAGTACCTAATAAATTCAGTTTCTCATGTCGGGTATATGTTTGGACTTAATACCAGTTGGGTTTGGTTAGAAATTTAATTAAGATTGGGGTTAATATTCAACTTCAATGTCACAGGCTGCGAAATTTTGAATGTTGTGGTCTTTCAGTACCTAATAAGTTCAGTTTCTCATGTCAGAGATTTGTTGAATTCAATACCAGTTTAGTTTTTTTTTTGCAGAGTTTTAGCTTAATTTAATATTGTTTAATTTCTTTTGTAATGCATACTAAAGCGTCCGAAAATTTTGTTTATGTGTAGGATTAATGTTAAATTTTTTTGGTGCTCTTGTCTACAATGTTTCATGTGCATATTCTGTTTTGAACGGATCAACATGACTTTTGGGGATCGACTGTGATTCGATTCGACCGGTTTTTGTTTATTTAAGTAGGGCATACAGTTTTTGAATAAAGTTTTGGTTATGTTTTTTTAGTAGGTATGCTTGCGTTGGTCTGTTCAGTTCGGTTTATGCAATTAAACGTTAGACAGGGCTTCTTGTGTTAATCATTATTTTTACTAAGCATATTAGAATTTCATTGCAAAGAGGGACGAAGAGTCTCTCCTCGCAGGCTGGAATTACTTTTAGTTTGGTAGGAGTAAATGGTGGAGTAGTTAAATATTGGTTTCAAAATTTTATCATTTGCTTAGTTTTGTAATGTGTACTAAGGTGTACAGGAGGTTAATGAACGTTAGACATGGCCTCAGATTTTAATCATTAATTTTTACTAAGCATATTAGAATTTCATTGCCGCGAGGGACGAAGAGTCTATCTTCGCAGGCTGGAATTGAATTGGGTTTAGTAATGGTAATGTTAATTACATGAATGGTAATGTTTAATTACATGAATAACACTCATGTAAATAGTGGTGTAGTTAACGATAAGTCTCAAATTTCTATCAATTACCTGGTTTTGTAATGTATACTAAGGTGTACGGGAGGTTAAATTTTTTTTGTTATATGTACGGTTAAAGTTGTAAATTTTGTACACCTGTCTCACATGTTTCATATACATTTTTTGAGGTTGAACAGTAAACATGTTAATTTTGATTAAACACTGATAATGAAATTCGTAAGAGAGAATTTTGTATTGAGTTTTGTTCGAAGAGGTTTTGTTTATTTGTGTTAAGCATACGTTTTTTTTTAAAATTTGTTTCGGATTGTATGCTATGGTCGCACTGTCAATTTCAAATTATAGAAGTAAACTGTGGACAGGATGTAATGTTTTTGAACTGATTGTTTTAACCGAGGATGATTATTTTACTATGCAGTTTTTTTAGTGTATATGGTTTAATTGTAAATTGAGCATACAGTTGTGGTAATGAATTGTTTTAGATATATGTTAGGTGTTCAATGTTTCATTTTTGCTTGTTTTATATACAATTGTGGTAATGAAATTTTTTTTCGGGTATTATGCTAGATATTCCATGGTTTATATTTTTGTTTAATAAGTAATCTCTCATGTATATGTGTTTTGTTTTGTGACCCGGGTCGAATGGGAACAATATATCACATTGTGTAATGTAATTTTATACTTTAGTCAATTCTTTTAATTCGTGAAATTTTTCCACGGTGATCTGTGTTTTTTTTATTAAAAAAAAAATTTGTGCCAAATTTTTTTTTCTCGCGGAAAAGGAGGTATTTGTTGTGATGATAATTAATAGTTTTGGAAGTGATTAAAGTTAATATTAATATCGGGTATTCAGATAAATAAATTAGTAAAGTAAGTAAATTTTAGTAACGATTGTGCTTTGTTTTAATCAATTTATTAAGCCTCTGCTAAATATATGTAAGGGTTATACTTGTGGTGATCAGATATTAATTGATTTGATTAATGTCATCGCATTTGGAGAAGGTGCGCAAGTTTCTCTAAATGTTTTGACATTGAGAAGAATTAAGTTTGAAATAGATCATCACAGGTTATACCTTATTGTTAATATTGATAAATTAATAAGCCTTATTTTGAAATAATTGTGAGGTGTCTGGTACGCTGGTATATTGTTTTTATTAGTTTTTTTGGTGGCTGTATGTATTCAACATAGTTAATTATTAATTTTAGAGTGTTTTATTTTTGTTTTTTCAATTAATAGTAAATTTTGTGTTATGAACCCAAACCCTTGTGTAAGCTGGGCTGGTAGGCAATGTAACGAGATCTCCTCCATTTTCACAGTATTTTCACAGCACATACCCAGGACTACACCGGATAAAGGGATTAACAGAAGTATCCATTTCAAGAAACAACCCCTTTTTTGCAGCTGGCCAAGAGATAAGCGAAACCACCGTTTTGATGAGGGGTAGGCGCATGGATACGCCTGAGATCGCCAAACGCCGAGTTAGTTCCAGAGTTTAAAATAGAAGAAAATAAATCCTGAATTGATGCAAAATCAAAGTTGAAAATAAAATACTATACTACCTATCAAATTATAATTCAAGCCCCTCAAATTCTGTTGGTCCGAATTTCCCTGTTAAAATCAAGGAGCGAGGACGCACTCATTTTCACCCACGAGTAGCCATACAAAGGGGTGAGAAGGTCGTCGAATGGGGATTTGGAGACAGAGAGGGGGAGGCGAGCAAGAGGCTGGGAGCTGACCCGCAACCCACGATGGAGAGAGATGTGTTGATTTTTGGCGGCCCGCGCGCTATAGAAATGGCGCTAGCCTGGGGTTCCACTCATAATTTTATAAAATAATAGTTTTTTTTGTGCTGCAGCATTTTAATTGGTAATATGATTTTAATTTCTTTTTTTTTTGTTTACTGAATTTTTCTATAGTTTTTTCTTTTGTTTTTTCCCATCACTTTTTCATTTAGAAGTTTTTTTTTTATTCGCCAGCCACTTCACTTATTTGCATTGTTTTATTGATAATTATTTGTGTTATGGAGAGTAGAACTCATTTAAACGAAATTGTATTTATTCAATTGAATTTGGTTGTCGGAATAATGTTGAGAGGATCTGGAGTTAATGAGTTTATTTGTTGTAATGTCAGGGAAATTCTTAAATAAATTGTTATGTTAGTTTGTAAAGTGGTGTCATGTCGGTCCTTGCCTTTTTAGTAAATTTTCTGATTTTCAGCTTTAGGTTTTATTTTTTATTTCAGCAGAATTGAAGCTTTTTCTTTTAGGTGAAATAATTTTATTTTCTAGGTGCTCTCCAAGGTTAAGTAATTTTATTAGATTTAATTTCATTTTTCTTTTGGCTCATTATTCACCACAGTGAAGCATTCAGTTCGAACCAGTGTTAATTATAATTATTATATGTTTATGGGTTATTGCTAAACACAACGCAACTTTACCATCCATCTTAAAATGTCTAACCACTAACGGCCAAATGGCAAATATTGTTGTATTTAAATTTAACTGAAACCCCACTTTAATTAGTAAGAGTTATTCCTACCTTCATTAATGCATTAATTAGTAATTAATATAAAATAATAAACTTTAAAATTAAATAAAACCCCATAACTAACACCTTCTTCGTTGCCACAATAATAAATGCATGGATCACTCTTTGAACACAAAAATCCTAGTTCTTACAAGAAGGTGTCAAAACACTCATTCCGTTCTTTTCCAGCCTGTTTTAGGCCGTACAAACATCTTTTGAGGTGACAGACGAGATGTTCTTTGTCTTCTTGCGTCCCTTCAGGCTGCAACATGTATATATCATCTTTTAATGTTCCATTCAGGTAAGCTGCGGTGATATCCATTTGATGGATTTCCATGTCGAGCTCTATGGCAAGGGGTAAAAGGATTCGTATAAACTTTATTTTTATAACAGGGGAGAAAGTCTCAGAAATCTCTACCTGGGATCTATGAATAGCCCTTTGCAACCAAACAAGCTTTAAATTTAATCACTCCTCCTTTTGCACTTAATTTTCTTTTGAAAACCCATTTCCACCCAATAGGTTTGGTATTTACTGGTTTTGGAACCAATTTCCAAGTTTGGTTGCTGTGGAGGTTGTTCAACACATCCCTCATAGCTTCTCTCCACATTTCTGTATGAAGCGACTTCATACCTTCTTCCAAGGTGATTGGATCCTCAATATTTTGGGTGGAAGGTTGCTCTTCTCTGACCACTTTTGTATAATATTGGATCCGCAAAGTAAGTTATAGGTTTCCTTTCTCTATTGTTTCTTCTGACTTCAGGAGATTCTTATATACCTGCTGTTAATTGTTCAGAACTAGAGTCTTCCAAGTTTTTCTCGGTATATTCGACTTCAGTTGTATAATCTGCAAGAGCTTCGGGGAGAATTACACTGGTTTCAGGAACGTTATCATTGGAGCTAATGATTCCTTTTCTGACATCTTCCTTTTCTGACTGGCTCCTCGTGAATGGGAAAACAGTTTCATATCACTTACCGTTTCTACTAATAAAGAACTTGTCTTCTTCTACATTGCTTAACTTGTGTCCTTTTATGTCTTCAGGATAACCAATAAAAACCCATTCTTGTGCACGTTTCTCCAATTTCCCCTTTAGTTGTGTTTTGTTAATTTGTGCATAAGCCTTACATCCAAAGATTTTAAGATTATCAACTTCGATATGCTTTTGGGTCCAAAGTTCTTCTGGTATTATTCCCTGGATAGCCTGTGATGGACATTTGTTGCCTAAATAACAAGCAGTAGTCACAGCATCTGCCCACAGTTCATTTTGGATGATTGAGTCGAACAAGAGGCATCTGGTCATATCAAATAATGTATGGTTCATCTTCTTGGCAACACGATTTTGCCGTGGGGTTCTGGGAACAATAAGCTGTCTCGAGATTCAATTTTTAGTTAAGAAATCATCAAATTCCTTACTTGAACATTTCCCACCATTATCGCTGCGTAAAATGGTAATTCAAAGGCCATGTAGGTTTTCAACGTTATTTTTAAATTCAATAAATTTCTCAAGGGGTTAGTCTTTTGACTTCATTGGTTTCCCCACAACATACCTTGAATAGTCGTCAACAAAGATGATAACATGTTTTGAACCTCCTTTGATGTGGGTGTTATAGGTCCCGAGACATCACCGTGGATTAGTTCTAGTAACGTTGTGGAATGTTTAGTTTCCCTAATTGGAAATGTTTTCTTTTAATCTTTCCCAGAATGCATGTTGAGCAAATGTCACTTTCTCTTGCGGTATCTTTACAATCGTCATTCGAATCGTCTATATTGACAAGCCTCTTCACTGCATTTTTGTGAAAGTGTCCTAAACGCCTATGCATGAGTTCTTTATGTTTGGAGGTGTGTGCTTTAAGCAGCTGCTGTTCTTCAACTTTATACAATCTTCCACATTTATGGGCAGTAAGGATGATTTTATTATTTTGGTTGGGATTTCTAATAGTAGCCCTACCATACTGAAACGAAATGGTCATACACATGTCTTCGATTTTTCCAACTGAGAAGAGGTTACACTCAAGATTAATCACATACAACACATTTGCTAAGGAAATGGCTTCTGTCCCACACTCTCCTGTGGGCCTCAAAATGATATTGCCAGTTCCTATAGCTTCAATTTTTTCAGAGTCTGTGTCGTGGGGAAGAATTTCTTAAAAGTTCTGAAGAGAAGCTTTAGTTCAGCGGAATCACTACGTAGTCTATTGTTGTCGAAATTAGTGGAGATATTGAACAGTCAATATGCATGGCACAAAGTCTCTATGAAGAGAAGAATTTGATGAGCGTGGATGAGATATCACCACCTATCTATAACGTTGACTATTAGTCTGTCGTTCGTACCAGTCTCTATGGAAATCGGACAAAACGGCAATTAGTCGATAATGCACAATAATGAAGAATTTACCTCAGTTTGGCCGATCTAGTATACCGTAGAATAAACAAAAGCGTTGTCTCAACGCGTCGTCAACCGCAGAAAGCTTCACCGCAACATCATCTAGGTGGGCGTTCAAGTAATGTTGGGAAACAGACTAAAAGAAGTTGCTAGTTTCTGGTTACGATTAAAAATATTTATTCTTTGTGAAACATTGAGCCGGTTCTTGAGTACAGGATAAGTGTATACAGGACTGCTGCGAATAACAAAAATGACCGCATTGGTCTAAAGACTGAAGATTATATCTAACATGGCATCATTAACATATAAAAAATAACCCCCCGATGCAGAATTGGCAGAGCCAAAACTGATGGGGTGCTTAAACGTAAATATATAAGACACAACTCTCTCTAAAAAAATGGCTCTCTACTATTTCTTATCATCACTAGACAGGCCTGCAAAAACGCCGAAAACGGGGGTTACAATAGCGAGAACAGCGCCAATTAAAAACTCTAATGTACCACGTGCACGGCGTATGCAATATTACCATAACAACAACGCGAGCGCTTAATGGTCAACAAAAGAAATCCGGCCCTGCCGAAACCTCGCCAAGAGGATAGCACCGAGAGCGCCGCCGAAATGGAGGACCGTGAATGGTTTATCCCTGATATTGCTATAAAATGCGCCTCTGCCTGATTGGTTGAACCAGGGAAGAAAGATCTTCTAGGAGAGTGCTTTTACGCCACGCTGACTGCAAGTTCACTCGTGGGAAAAACTCTTTTGGGCAAAGGGATAGGAGAAGACACACATTTAACTCTAACTTAAAACTGATTTTATGGTCCAATTTAGTGAGCAAACGTAACACGGCATGCGTGGACAAAAGCTAGTTGGATGTTCACATGACACACCCTGCAATTACCAGCCATAAAAAGTGCATTTTAGTGAAACTTAACAAGGGAATCCTGAGACTAACACCTGGTTAAGCAAATTATGGTTGAAGCTTTAACGGTTTAAGAGCAATGCGCAACGGCTAACTTCTCAAGAACACACACGTCTAGGGAACGGTATAGAAATTACACTATTTTATTTTAAGGGACAACTATTTAGAATTAGAGATTTTACATTAATTTAACGTGCGTTATGAGCCCAATCAAATTAATTATTTTTGGAACGAATTCCTCGTTACAGTCTGCTATTTCAAATTGTGATTTTATTGATACCAAATTTTCAAATTTTTCTCTTTGTGAGCACATGAGCTCAGTGACACCGTTATCAAGGTACCAATCACAGACAGGTTTTCACCACAAGTATCAGTAAGTAGTGCTTGATGTACATCACTTGACACTCTTTGGTTATACGATACAGTCTTAGGGATAGGACATTTTCGGGCAATATGTCCCCACTGTCCATAGGAAAAACACCGAGTTCTTCTTTCATTATCTCTAAGATACTTTTTGAATGTCTCATGTCATTATGATTTTCTGCTGTCTTTCTTTTTTAGTGCCCTTTCACCAACAGCTTCTTGTTCATTTTCTGCACTGTGACGGAGCAATTTCTGCTCTTCTACTATTAGACGTGACTTAATGATTTTTGTGGACAAGGTGTCTTCATCTCGTTCTAGGTTTAATATCAAGACTTCATACTCTTTAGGTAAATCTATCAACATGACAAGGGCTACTTCTCTGTCCGTGAAGCCGTGTCCACAAGATGACACCTTACGATGCAATTCCATAATTCTACTTAAATAGGAGCTCATACTTTCACCAGAATTCATTCGTACATTAAAGAATTATTTAAGAAGTTGAAGCGTATGTAGCAATCCACACTTCGTATGGATATCCTTTAGAGTTGTCCATGCATCTTTCGCCCTTGTACAATCGGCGATATCGTCCAAAAAGTTGTCTTCTACAACGCGGAACAGGAACGTGAGAGCCTTTCCGTAAATTTTACTCTCTTCTGCTTTCAATTCTGATCCGTAACAAGGATCAATTACTTCCCAATAGCTCTTTTGCACTAGCGCAGCACGAGTACGGATACTCCATGCCGTATAATTATTTCCATCTAGCTTAGGGATCTTCAATTCATCCATGTTGTCAGTTAGGCCTAGCTGTGCACGGGGAGTATTTGTCGGCTTCGTCTATTTTCGTAGTTATCTGTTATCTCCTAACTCACGTATAAAAAAACTTCTTCAGAGCACTCGTGCTAATAATGTGTTACAAATATCTCTTTAACAGATAATACAAAAAATGAGGAAAAAATTCAAGCGAAAGCAAAAGCACGTCAAACTGTTTACATGTTTATTAGAGAGAGAGAGAAACAGAAGGTTGCCATATAGAGATTACAAAACTCAGAGTACCGATAAGTTGAGGTAAAACTGTAGCACTGCTTTGTCATAAATACAATCACACAAGAAATTAATTTTTATCATCTTTCACCATGTGAAATACATTAGAATTTTTTAATTTATATTTGGTCTTCTTTATAATTCTGTTATAAAGTTACATACATAATTTATCAAAAATCTTATTTTTCAGTTTAAGTTTTCTTTATTTTATCGAGAAATGGTAAAGTGACGGCAAACAATCTGAGTAGTTCTATTTAATTATTTGAAATATGTACGAAGAAATTAAATGTAGTGTTCCTACAACATTATAATTTAATATGCAAAACTACTAACATAGACATTTTCTACATTACATTTAAAATCACATTTATTTAATTGAGTTTATAATGTTATCTCTAAAAGCATGTCGGATGTAAATGACGATTTAGAGAATTAATTTAAGATGATAAAATCACTAGTGTATGTACTCCAGCGTTTAGTTTAGATAATATCGTAAAAGCTCACGTTTTATATTTATAAAATAAAGATAAAAATGTGACATATATTTATGCATGCACACACACACACACACACACATATATATATATATATATATATATATATATATATATATATATATATTTATTTATATGTATATTTATTTATTTATTTATATATATATATATATATATATATATATATATATATATATATATATATATATCGTTAAATTGTGGTACGGAAACTGGTGTGTTTAAAAAGAGGACGGAACTACTAAACAGTACTAAGGGATACCACGTCTATTACAGAGCAACTAATTTTCATAAAGGGGAAGTGCATGCTTGGATATTATCAAACTATGGTTAGCGAAAATTTTAATTTGTTTTAGTTATAGGAAAAACAGATTTGATTGTTGTTGAAATTTCTCCGCTGAAAATATCCATGTCTGATAATGACAGCTATTATGTTCTCTGCAATTTTTTTAAAACTACATATGCCTATATACATAACAGAATTTTAACTTTTTAATTTTATGAGGTAATCAGATTATCCCAAATCTATGCTAAAATGGCCTTAATACTGTACACAAAATATTAAAGAACAGTGGTTCTGAAGTTCTTTTTTGTATTGCAAGTTTTGGTTATGGCAAAATGGCTGATGTTCTCCGGGATCAAATAACTAATTGATTTGTTACGATCTAAGAGTTTTATTTATTTTTTTTTGCCGTTTTGCGAATCTCCTATTGAGAGCTTTTTTTTATCTTTATCAATCACATGGCTCTTTCATCGTGTTCACTGAGTTTTTACGCCTTTGTGCTTTTTTTCCTTCTAATTTTGTCTGCGTTTTGGTATATGCCTGACAGTGTGTTTGTCGCAGCTAGGGTTGCCAACTTTTCTGTGACGATTCCGGAACAAATAGCTCAAAACTGAACATCATCATCATTATCAGTCAGCCATTACCTAGTTTTCTGAGGAAACTTTTTATGTATGAAAAAAATTAAAATACAGTTTTTTAAAATTTATTTTTTATATTTTTTATTTTAACTATTATAGAAACTTAATCTTTATATATATATATATATATATATATATATATATATATATATATATATATATATATATATATATATATATATATATATATATATATATATATATATATATATATATATATATGTATATATATATATAAGTATATATATATATATGTATATATATATATATGTATATATATATATATATATATATATATATATATATATATATATATATATATATATATATATATATATATATATATATATATATATATATATATATATATATTACATAATAAAAAATAATAATAAAAATTTTAAATCTTATAATAACAACTTTAACGTTATATTTTTATGGGTTTTTTCAATAATATTTTCTCTCACTTTTTGCTGCAATCACCAATTCTTTCGCAAGTGAGTCCGTATTTAAAAAGTTCGCAAATTCTGCACACGATTCACTATTACGTCGTATTTGCAATGACGCCTTCACTAAGTCGATATTCATGTTATTCCTGGCCTTCGTCCACACACTGTTTATGTGATTAAATACTCTCTCTGAGTAAGCATTACTCGCAGGGATGGACAAAATGAAAGACACAATTTTCATCAGCTCGACCGTTTTTTCAAGCTTTTTGAAATACTCTGCCCATAGCTTGTCATTGCTATCACCATCTGTGCTATCACCGTGTACTTCCTGATCTGTATATAAATTGATCTTATAAATAAATAAATGTAATCTTGTAAATCGTGGAAACTTTAATTTTAGTCTGCGACGTTCACGCTACCTGTCGGATTACTACGATGTCACAACGTTCAAGGGATTTACAAGATGTAAATTTCAATTTAAAAAAATGGAATAGTTTCCACTACATTCCGGGACAATTTAGTATTCATCCAGGATCAGGGGCAGCGATTCCGATTCCGGGACAATCCCGGCCAATCCGGGACAGTTGGCAACCCTAGTCGCAGCATGTCTCTATGAGGCTTCGTGCCATTAAACTAAACGAACCTATTCATAAAATTTTTTCTCTTCATACTTTCGTTCTTGATTTGTAGTAACATGGGCGCATCACTTTTGCTTTGACTGAGTGTCCATTGATTTTATATTGTTTTCTATGTATATTTATATTTAATTATATTAGGTTTTATCATTTCATCTCATGATGGATTTTATTTATATTCCATCATGTTTTAAGCTTTTTGTCGATGCACCATACGATTGGAGCAGCTGGTCTCTCTTGGGGCATAAAATCTAAATCAAACAAGCAAATGTAAATTAATAGTACCTGAAACTGTATGTGAGCTCTAGAAGGGCTCACAGATGTAACATGGTTTGGAAACCACTAATATTGCATAAAACAAACCTCGTTTTCTGTAAATAATCTACAAATAAAATAACAATATATTGTTACTACCAATTGTAACAATATATTGTAACAATATATTGTTACAATATATTGTAACAATATATTGTTACAATATATTGTTATTACTACCAATTTAAAATAACAATATAATGACCCGTATAATAGCAAGTATTTATGTATATCGCTTCCTTTAAATGTATGATTTGAGATATTTTTTTTTAATTGCGAATAATTTCGCCTTAAATGCCACTCATATTTTTGAATAACTTCTTGTTATTTCCAATTTACTCCCTCAATAATTTTTTCTTAGGAGTATTCAGAACTCAAAGGTCTCAATAAAAAAATATTTTAGGTAGACTCTTGTAACGAAACTATCGCGGGTTATTAACTTATCGCTGCTAACCTCATTTTTTTTGCAGTGTGGTACTTTTCTGTGTAACTGTTTATTGCTTCTGGGTTTGGCGCGCTGCCAAAATTATAACTCGCGACGCTCGACATTTTTTTACTCTCGAAAGGACCGTTATTGAGGAACGTAATCGTACGTTAAAATGATTCACAATTAAAAAAAGGAATAAAACATAAAAGTTAACTGTAAAGTCTATCTATGAGATCCAACTATATATAGCTGAAACATCCCATCTTGCATATTGTAAATCTATATCAGTTCTATGCATGAAAATATATTAATCAATCATAATTAATTATTTATATAATAATATTTTATTTTATTTCTTTTAGGCAGATTTTCTTTCTTCCACTCATCTACACATCCAACAACTAACATTTTAAAGTGTCCATTTCCTTTTGAAACTATAAACTCTGTTATACTGTAAGCAGAATACATTTAGAAATAGCGGCAGTTACACTATCCCATTATGAACTTTGCTTGCGATTACAGAGGTTAACTTTGCCCAAGGCCTTGTCTTATCATTTCTAAACTTTAATCTAGCATTTTCTAACGTGTACGTATAATTCTGATGACGATATGTGAGGCAATGGAAATTTTGAAATAAACTCATATGAGAAATTAAATTTAATGGCTTGTACTTTAGTTTACAATCCCAAGTACGTACATCACATATATATATATATATATATATATATATATATATATATATATATATATATATATATATATATATATATATATATATATATAACTTTATAAAAGTTAGAAAACTTACATATCATTCTCTATTTCTGTAAGAAACTGTCTTCGGTTTCAGCACGTCTTTAAATTTCCTCTTTGAACGGCTTTAAAGAAACATTTTCCCCTTTTCTTAATATTACCCATTCCTTTATATCTCATGTTTCTTATAAATATTTAAAAGTTATATTCCACTTATACAAAATTTATTTGTTAGTGTTTCTAAACTATGTACCTCTATCCAAAAGCAGTTGATAATTTATCAGTAAAAATATGCTATACTGTATATCTGAATAATTTGTCTCGAATCTTAACTTTCCTTTTACTTATCTTCCACCAAGTTTCTTAGAACCTTATTTGTTATTGTTTTAACCTATGGTATTGACTTAAAAGCTTATTTATTATGTATGATTTAAAAGAGTATCCAAGAATTATTAAAGTTCTTTATCAATGTAAACCTTAACAAAGATCAATAAAAATAAATTTAGTAATCTAAAGCGCTAGACATAAGTTAACGTTCATGCATAAGGCGGAAAGGATGACAAATTACGTCTAATATCCCTTTAGTGTGTTTCCCGAAATACAATAAAAATACTTTTGAATTCGCTTATTACTTAAATCCAGTTTTCAGTCGAAATCATTCCATTTGTTAAATCAATATTTTTTCTCTTCCTAGCAATTGACATTCATGTATAGCTAATATTCCTGATACAAAATTTAAAATTGCATCTCTTATATGTAAGAATTCTCTTATTAAATTCTTCCTTGGCATAATTCTTAGAACATAAATCTGTAAATCTTAGATGATTAGTTATATATTAAAATTAGGTTTGGAAAGCTTTTAAAGAGTATTTTGATTAACGCACCTATATATTATCTCCTCAAAATATTCAAAGGCTAATAACACTAGCATTTAAATATTTAAATATTTAAACACAAAATACTGCTACGGAGAGGACGTTACCGTTTCTAAACCAACACCGCTACGAGAACACGGGTAATAAGTAAGGGCTGTGGTATTCGGTTTCAAATGGATAGATGGCCGGACCTCAAGAAAATGTCGCATCCTGGAGCTTTTCTAAGGTCTCCAGAACCCAACTTATCCGTTATATCGCTAAATGCTGGGCGATCGCACACTCCCGAAAAGAACGACGGTATTAATATGGTGACGACATATGCGAGCGCCCTCTTGGCATAGTGGATAACGTGTTGACCTTCTACGTCGTGGTCTTTGGTTTGATTACGGAAAAAGGCTTGGTTGTCATCTGAGGTAAAGTCAGTCTTCCATCTGAAATAGGAACCCTTTCTTAAAAGGGAAGCTGGGAAAAGCCACTGTCTCAGTGGTGTAGCGAGGGGTGGGCAAGGGGGCCCATCATGCCCCGGGCGCCACTCGAACAGGGACGCCAAATGGTCCTTTTCACTAATTCTATATATTATATTTCTATATGTTTTTCAGAAAGGGGGGCGCCAAAAAGGTACCGTGTCCCGGGCGCCAGTTATGCTCGCTACGTCACTGCACTGTCTATCACTAGGGTCATTGTCTGTATAAAAAATAAACTATCTCTGACTGTTTCTCACTTTTCATATGTACTCCGGACTGGGGACCTTGCCTATCAACGCCCCAGGAACATAAGCAGCAAGGATATCTGCGTTCCAGCATTTTGTGATTTAATGGATAATATACGTTTTGGAACTTTAGAAAACGCTCCGAGGATAGCTTTAGCAATTTTTTTGCAGATCCGGAATAACCCCCACTCGAAATCGGTTCACCCCGCCTAGCTCACCGTGTGTAAAGATTTGTTTATAGAGGGCGCTTCGTCGCCCGATAGATTAGAGAAAAGGAATTGCTTTGAATTTGTATGGCGTATGTTTAGACAAATTCTGAAATCCAAACTTCACAGATTATTAAATGTTTTTTTGTGTTTAAAATGTGATTCATTTTGTGTGTCGAATTGATGATTTCTCACCGAGAATAAGGACCAAGACCTGATCAAAGAATACTCAAGGAATTTGAGTAACAGAAAATTTTACATGGCGCAGCAACGTGGGACCACGATCGGGTAAATTCGAAAGTTAGATTTAAATAAGGTGAGTGAGAAATTATTATTCTGCATGCATTACTATGGCTGAGTTAGATAAAATCCGCAAGAAAAGAAGCACAGTTAGAGCTTTAACTACGAAGTTGATTTAAAAAATTGAAGTTGTTTTCTATGATGAAAAAATCGAAACTGATACTAATCTAGAAGAATTGAAGGATTTAAATGAGCAGTTGTTAGAAAAGTGTGATCAGTTAAAGGCTCTAGATGCTCAGATAGAATTTAATTGCTCCTAATGAAATTGAAAATGAAATAATTGGTATTGAAGAATATTCGGAGAAAATAATTAAATGAAACGGTAAAATATCTAGGTTAATAAAAGAGCATGTAAAAGGTGTATCAGATGTTTCGGTCGATTTATCACCAAATTCTCCCCAAGAATTAACACATAATAATGAATTAAAAAGAAATGTTGTAAGTTTGCCTAAACTTACAATTTCAAAATTTAATGGAGATCCAAGTTCTTGGATTGAATTTTGGCAGCAATTTAAAAATGCGATTCATGAAAATGATAACTTAAGTAAGACAAAGAAATTCTCATATTTAAAAATGTTATTAGATGGAGTTGCGTTAAACGTTATAAATTTTTTTTCGCTTACAGAAAAAAATTACATTAAGAGCATCAATTCACTAACTGACCTATTTGGTCGCGATTATATCGTTATAAATAGTCACATGACAAACTTGTTAAATTTACATCCTGTAAAAAGCTCGACCAATATTAAAGCATTCAGATGGTTATTTGATGATTTAGAAATAAATGTGAGATCACTTGAAAGTTTAAACGTAGCCGCAGGAACACATGGCCAGTTATTATGTCCAATTTTGCTCAAACTGATTCCAGATGATATAAGTTTAGAATACAACAGACAAAGGAAATCTAATACCGAATTTGATGTTCTTGAATTAATGCAATTCTTAAAACGAGAAATTGAGTATAAGTCGTCTATCTTATTAACCCAAACCGAAAGACAACTAAAACAAGTAATTTCAAGTAAATTTGACAAAGGTCCTAATTATAAATACTTCAATCCTAAAAATAATCCGACTGTTGCGTTTGCCTCTAATGTGAAACAAAATTGTGCATTTTGTTACCAAAATCATGAATCATTCAATTGCAACACTGTCCCTTCAGAAGAGAAAGGAAACAAATTAAGAAAAGAAGGACGATGCTTCAAATCTTTTAAACGTTCACATTTGAGTATTCATTTTAGAAGTAGAATTAAAGATTGCTCGATTTGCAAAGGTAAAATTCATCACGAAATCATTTGTTTTAAAACTCAAAAACCAGATGATGAAATACTTAATTCAGCGCCGGAAGGTCAAACAGTAATATCTAGTATTGCGAATTCTGAGGGAAAATGTAATGATTCGATAATTTTGCCTACATGTTCTATTGAAGTTCAAGGCCTATCAAAATCAAAGGTAACCGCAGTGTTATTTGACAGCGCTTCTTCAAAATCCTTTATAACAAAGGCATGTGCACAAGAATTAAAGCTCCCTATTTTAAGAGTAGAGCATTTATTAGTTTACACTTTCGTTTCTCGTGAACCCATAAACAAGACATACGACTTAACAGAAATTGAGCTGAATCACTTGAATAATCCCGAATGAAAAAGAAAATTTGAAGTGTATGTAACGGACACAATTTCTTACGTGTCTATGGTGATGTCAGCCAGTGCGGTTGAACATTTGCTAAAAGATTTTAAAATTACTCTCCAGCAATTTAAACAAGAGAAAGGGCGGAGAGTTGAAATACTGATTGGCGCCGATGTGTTCTGGAAATTGCAGACTGGACACATAAAGAAAATATCAAAAGGATTGTTTTGCATTGAAACGTTATTAGGATTCATTATATCCGATGCACGAGAAAATGGTAAACAAACCAGATCGTTCATGAATTTATGCCTGACAGAAGGGGAAACACTGAGTAATATTGTAAACAATCCAGATTCTTTTGGTGATGATTTAAACACTCAATTAAAAATATTTTGGGAATTAGAGTCGTTAGGTATTAATTCCAACGGTAATGACAATAATCATACTTCAGCTGATGTTGAAACTTTTAGGGGATTTGAGCAAAATATTAAAGTCATAGAAAACGGAAAATATGAAGTTAAATTGCCATTCAAAGACAAAATAGACTTATGGGACAATTTTTGCATTCCAAAAGAAGGTTATCAAAATTGTTAACTCGTTTGGACAATAAACCATCATTATATGAAGAGTGCAAATTAGTTTTTGCAGATCAAATTAATTCTGATCTTACTGAACCTGTAAATGAGAACTTTGAAGAGTCATACAGTCTTGTATATTACATGCCTCATCATCCTGTTATTAGACGTGATAAAGAGACCACAAAATTTCGTATTGTTTTTGATGCGTCCGCGAAGGATAGAAATTGTTTATCTTTAAATGATAATTTGCTTGCAGGCCCAAACTTGAATCCGAATTTACTAATAATTCTTTCGAAATTTAGAGAACATAAAATCGGTGTAATAGCCGACGTAGAAAAGGCTTTCCTTCAAATTTCTCTTTAGGCTGAAGACAGGGACTGTCAGAGATTCTTATGGGTCGATAATTTACAAAACAAAGATCTAAATTGTTTTTGGTATAAAACTGTAACATTTGGAGTGAAATCATCAACTTACCTTTTGGCTGCTATCATAAAGCATCATCTTAAAAATTATGAATTCTCTTATCCCACGGCTTTTAAGGCATTCAATGAATCATTGTATGTTGATGATTTTATATGGGGCTCGAGAACTGTAAATGAAACTCTAAGTTTATCGAAGGATGCTAAATTTATTTTAAGCGATGCTAAAATGAATCTTCGAAAATGGAAGAGTAATTCTAAAGAGCTTTGTAATATTTGGAATGAAACTAAGTTTGAAGAACTTCAAAAGGAACATCTGATCCCTATTACGGTTTTATGTATAATCTGGAATGTTGAAACTGATGATTTTAAATTAGATTTATCACCATTGTTAGAAGCTCTCAAAGAATCAAAAAATACTAAGAGAAATGTGTTAAAATTGTCTTGCAAATTGTTTGATCCTATTGGGTTTATAATTGCTTTTACTATTCGTATAAAAATTTTGTTGCAAGAAATATGGGAGAGAGGTCAAGACTGGGATGAAGAATTACAAGAAGAATTGAGAAATAAATGGAACAAATGGTGCTTAGAAATCCCCATTCTCGAAAAATTATCTGTTCCAAGATGGTATTTCCTCAAAGAACACGATGGCGACGTACCAGAATTTCAGGTGCACGTCTTCTGTGACGCGAACGAAGTTGCGTATGGAGCAGTTTCATACCTTCGATTTAGAAACCAGGGAGGTAGCTTTGAGGTTACTTTCGTAGCTGCTAAATCTCGAGTAGCTCCAGTAAAGAAATTAAGCCTCCCTGGACTTGAATTGATGGCAACTTTAATTGGAGACAGATTGCTGCATTCCCTGAAGGAAGTATTTGACATTAGAAGTAATTATTCTTTGTGGTCTGATTCCATAATAGCATTACATTGGGTTAAGGGAAATGCTAAGCAATGGAAACCCTTTGTATGTAATCGCGTTAGTGAAATTCAAGGCTTGACTGAACCATCGAACTCGAAACATTGCAGCGGAAAGGATAATCCGGCAGATATGCTCTCAAGAGGATGTTTAGCGGAAGACTTGTTGAATGTGGAAAAATGGTGGAAAGGGCCAAAATGGCTAATCTTGCCAATGGAACAGTGGCCGAACAATGGAGATAAATTCATTTGTGAAGATAATGTTAAAAAAGAAAAACGACTAAACAAGCAGCCATTTTTAACTGTATAACTGCAGAAGGAAAAGAAAATCCAGAAAGGATCCTGGATTTGAAGAAATATAGTTCTATTCAAAGGGTATATTGAATAACTGCTTGGGTGAAAAGGTTTACAGAAAATTCAAAATTAAAAGATAAGAAAATGCGAATGACTTCAGAATTAACCACAGAAGAAAATTTGGATGCTGAGAGAATATGGATTAGAAAGATTCAAGCGGAATGTTTTCCTATGGAATTTAAATGTTTGAAAGAAGGAAATCCCATTCCTAAGAACTCTAGTATTCGTGATTTGAATCCGTGTCTAGATAAAACAAGAATAATGGTAGTCGGTGGGAGACTACAAAATTATAAATTTGAATTCAGAGAAAGGGACCCATGGTTAATCCCTAGCAACAGTAGACTAACCGAATTGATAGTGATGTCAGCACATAATCAAGTAATCCATTTAGGAGTAGCAAGTACATTGTCTAAAGTTAGAGAGACCTTTTGGATACCACGAGGTAGACAAATAGTTAAAACTTTCATAAGCCGCTGTATGATATGCCGAAAATTTACTGCTAAAGCAGGTCAACAAATTACTGCTCCTTTACCATCTGATAGAGTAACTAAGTTTCCACCCTTTGCTGTGAGCGGTTTAGATTTCTCAGGTCCCCTTTACATTAAATTGAAAAATTCTGCAGTGACTTCAAAGTGTTATATTCTACTGTGCACATGTGCAGTAACTCGAGCAGTGCATCTAGAACTAGTGCAAGACCTGAGTACTGAGTCATTTTTATTAGCCTTTCGACGATTCGTCGCTAGAAGAGGTCTTTGTAGTGTAGTATTCACTGACAATGCCCAAACATTCAAGCGAGCTGAGAAAGAACTTGGGTTGGTGTGGAATACAATTAGCCATAATGACGTAAAGACATTCTACAGTTCTAAAAGAATAGAATGGAAATTTATTGCTCCAAGTGCTGCCTGGTGGGGCGGCTTTTGGGAGCGAACGGTGAAAACAGTCAAGTCATGTCTGCGAAAAGTCCTCGGAAAATCATGTTTGACGTCAGATGGGCTAGAAACCATTCTAGTTGAAATAGAAGCTGTAATCAACTGTAGACCCATCAGCTACTTGTACAGTAAGCCTAATGAACCTTCATGTTTAACACCAGCCCATTTTTTGACTGGATAACGTGCAACTTCCCTACCACCAAATATTCCTTTTATCCTAGATAAATCGGCATCCAGTGAGTACCTCAATAAGAAGTATTTTAATCGACAAAGACTCCTGGATCATTTTGGCTAAGGTGGAAAAAGAAGTACATGCTGGACTTAAGATCTCTTCATTCTGAGAAGCGTAATAGCTGAACCTCAACCTTTAAAGAAAACGACTTCGTTTTAATACATAATGAGCGTGTTCCAAGAATTGTCTGGAAAATTGGACGTCTAATAGATAGGACGATTCCTGGCAGAGACGGAAAAATAAGATCGTGTAACATCAAAACTTCTAATGGGACACTTAAACGTCCTACCCAACTCTCATATAATTTAGAAATAGCTGACTAAAAACTCTAATTGTATTTTCTTTTAACAGCTATAAATTTATTACATCTTTTATGATTATTATTATTATTATTTTTTAATTTTTAAATTACATTGATATTTGTTGTTTGTAAAATGTTTTATTTAGCAACTTAAGAAATGTTATTTAGCATTATTATTCTCATTAATGGTAATTGGTATTTTCGTTTAGGAATGAACCTGTCGTTCATTGTGGGGGGAGTATGTAAAGATTTGTTTATAGAGGGCGCTTCGTCACCCGATAGATTAGAGAAAAGGAATTGCTTTGAATTTGTATGGCGTCTTTTAGACGAATTCTGAAACTCGAGAGTAAACAAAGTCGCTGCTTTCTGCTAATGCTGAAGTTTGTAGAACGGCGTCAGTTTAAATCTACTGTCATTATCCGAGTACCATCATTTAGTTTCTCAACGTTTAATTCAGGGCTTGCTGCCCTACAGGGCTCTTCAGAAAAAAACTGTAGCTATTTTTTTCGATCAAGATTAATCTCAGTTCGTGCTAGTTCAGTTCGGTGCTAATCCAAAGCTTCGCGAGGAGGTGGTAGTTTGAGTGAGTGACGTCCAAGTAGTCCTAGTCGTCCTAGCATTTTGAATTCGAACAGGTAATTCGGGGAATTAAAAAAAGCTGTCTAAATAAGCTGTAGACAGAACTTATATTTACTGAAGTGCCAGAATAACTGGAATAGACGATCTCATTCGGAATACGTAGCAACAACTTTCTCGACAACGGTTTTTTCCGTAACCAGTATATATAAAGCGACAGACATCTGTGGTAACCTACAGAGCTGACTGCACAGTGAGCATGGCAAGTGACCATGATTTAAGCGAATTTCAGCGAGGTACGAAAGATGGTGCTCGTGTGAAGGATCGCGGCATTTCGGATATACAGACAAGGTTTAGAGTTTTACGATTGGATATTTCAAGGGTGTATGTTTGGGCTCGGGAACATCGCGTCTGGACACTGGATGACTGGAAAACATTAGCCTGGTCTGATGAAATTTGTATCCAACTAATTCGGTCAGATTTGGTCCGCGTGCAAAGAACACGCCGTAAATCAATGAATCTAGAATATCAACAGGGGACTGTAAAAGCTTGTGGTCTCTCAGTAATGGTATGGGGTGTGATGGACTCGCAAAAATTACGGCCTTTCATACGTCTACAACTTCTCTGACCGGTGAATTCCATGTTAACATCTTTTTAGAAGTGTTACAGTAATTCATGTCGTGCATTCACTTTAATGGGTTTGGGCGCCTAAACTCCGTCAACAAGATAATGAGCCACCACATACATCCACAGACACCAGGTTACGGCAAGAGGAACACTTATCCGAGTTTTTAAACATGAAGTGGCCCTCCTTGTCCACCAGATCTCAACGTTATTCAACATATCTAAGAGGTCATGCAATGTTCCATTCAAAGCAGATATTTACCATCTAGGAATATTTTAGAATTGGGGACCGCTATTCCAGAGGCATGATGTTCATTGCCTACAGACTTTCTTTGAAAGCTGATGGAAACCATGCCCCGTCACGGTTTTGCAGTTATGTGATCCAGAAATTTAATTATCCGGTATTAGACAGATATCCCATTTTTTTTGTTGTTCTTCCGTGTAGTTGCTACTATGTGAAGATCGGCACTAGAGCGAGGCTGCCAGATTGGGTTTCCAGCTGATACCATTTTGGACTGAAAAATTGCAACCCCTTTTCAAGGTCCAGAGTATTAATTACCCTTAAAATCTAAAAATTCTGGTACGCGCTCTACGTCACTGCACGTTAACTGCAGCCGCTTTCGAAAGATCTCTACTAGCGCGGTGCTACGGAATATGGTTTTTACCTGTTATCATTCTAAGCCTGAGACAAAAGGCAACTTCTTTCCTCGAATCCCACCTAACTCTCCAGTTCCAGGTTAGTGATTAAATCACAAAATCCTAAGGCGTACTATGTTGTCAACGTATTAAAACAATTGTGTAGCCTCAGATAATGGGATGATTAAAATGCTTCAAAATCTAGATCCATTTCTGAAGCTTACTGATCCAGTTTCGCAGCTTTCAGTTAAAAGATAGACCCTGCTGCAAATATTTATATATGCTTGCTTATTAAAAAAAAAGATAAATCATTGCCCATTCGGTTTTGTCAATTTTTCAATATTATGTTCTTTTTCTGATGTCGCCATTTTTGAAGTGTAGTTGTGTGTAAACCAGATGACGTCACCAATGGCGTATTTTTACCACCGCAGCTTTGCGAAGATCAGCATTACCATATGGTGCGTGCTGGTATCATTGAAGAGCTAAAGTTATGGCTGACAATTTACACTGTGAACTCATAGTGCTTCGTGGCTACCGTTCTAACCTGTTAACCGTTCTAATCGAGAAATGTCTAAGTGTTATCCGTTCAATCGAAAAATGTCGAGGCTCTGATCACGCTATCGAATTTACTACCTAGAATTTTTAAAATATAAGTAATTATTTACTTTAATCTTTTCAGGAAACATATTTAAGGTTTTAAAACTTTAATGAAGGAAAATAAATGCATATTCATTTAAAATCTCATAACTTTTCTATAAAGAATAGATTTTGTTAAATTTTCCCATGATTCTCGCACAATGCAACAAATATTTTATTTTATAGCATGTGTCTATTTGGCAGATTATTTTACAATACATATTTTAAAACTATTTTTAGATGATAATTTCATATTTTAATTTCAAAAACCTTATTTTTCCTTAAAGGCATATACATTGTATCATAAGGATACAGAAATTTTAATGGGATTTTTGCATTTTTAAAATTTTAAGCGAAATTTGTGCTTTTATAGAAACTTGGAAGTATAAACAACTACATCTACGACAAAAAGGGGTGAGAGAATTTGATCTCCCAAATTACTCTCGGTGTGGACTATATCTACTGAGAGTAAAATCTGTTTATGTCATTAGACTTCATTTATTTTGAGATATCAATGAAAGGTGCTTGTTTCGAAGGCGTGACTTTAGAAAGAGAAAACTCAGTGGCATAACTTTGTACTTCTCTTTGATTAATGGATTTCTCTAAACGCCATATTTTGAAACTATATTCAACTATACCATTTGCATTCTTATATTAATTAAAGATCCTTGTCTGAAATCTTTGAAATCGTCTACTAATATCTAATGGGACACATTTTTCATTTTATTTCTTCAGAATAATTTCAGATAAGTTATATACCAAAATTAATACCATTTTCATACACTTATATTTATTAAAGATCCTTGACTGAAGTCATTGAAAATGTATTTAATCTAACACTAATATCTAATGGGACACATTTTTCATTTTGTTTCATCAGAATAATTTCAGATAAGTCATATACTAAAATTAATACCATTTTGATACACTTATATTTATTAAAGATCCTTCTCTCAAGTCATTAAAAACGTATTTAATCTAACACTAATATCTAATGGGACATATTTTTCATTTTATTTTGTCAGAATAATTTAAGAAAATTCATATACTACAATTAATATCATTTTCATACACTTATATTTATAAAAGTTCCTTGTCTGAAGTTATTGAAAACGTATTTAATATAACACTAATATCTAATGGTACACATTTTTCATTTTTTCTGTCAGAATAATTTCCTAAAATATATATACTAAATATAATATCATTTTCATGCACTTATATTTATAACAGGGTCTTGTCTGAAGTCATTGAAAACGTATTTAATCTAACACTAAGGTCTAGTGGGACGCATTTTTTATTTTGTTTGGTCAGAATAATTTCAGATAATTTATATTCTAAAATTAATACCAGTATCATACACTTATATTTATTAAAGATCTTTGTCTGTAGTCATTGAAAACGTATTTAATCTAACACTAATATCTAATGGGACATATTTTTCATTTTTTTTGTCAGAATAATTTCCGAAAATATATATACTAAATATAATATCATTTTCATACACTTATATTTAATAACACGTTCTTGTCTGAAGTCATTGAAAACGTATTTAATCTAACACTAAGGTCTAGTGGGACACATTTTTTATTTTGTGTGGTCAGAATAATTTCAGATAATTTATATTCTAAAATTAATACCAGTATCATACACTTATATTTATTAAAGATTCTTGTCTGAAGTCATTGAAAACGTATTTAATCTAACACTAATATCTAATGGGACACATTTTTCATTTTGTTTTGTCAGAATAAATTCAGATAATTTATATACTAAAAATGTTTCGTCATATTTTATGAAAATGAACTTACTTTATATGTTAAATATGTTGTGTTTATTTTAATCAAAGCCATAAAGAATGTGAATGACATGTAAAAAAATACCTTTGTTTTCGTTAAGTTAGATGCTACTCAGTTCATTGAATTTCAATATTAATTTTAAAAAAAGCTATGTAGCAGCTTCAAGAATAAATCTCAAAATTGGAGTATAATGATTTTTTTTCGCTAAAACTAATGAAACTTCTCACAAGCAGTGAATTACTTTCTGGTATTTTTTATCACGTATGAAGCTGCAGCCATGTTAAATCCTGCCAAAAGAGTAATAAAGTTACATTTAAAAACTCCGTACACACTCAAACATACTGGAGACAATAATAATGGAACAGGAGAGCATTTTATACACTTTTTAGGTCAAAATTTTATTTATATTTAATAAATGTAAAGGAATGAATTTTTTTAAAATTTATTCAGTGCGTTTGTTAAGTTGTTTGGTAAAATAAAATAAATTGAAAATAAAGTCTTCTTATAGCCTGTCTAAATACAAACATTTTCACAGGGATTTTCAGAGTACCCTGAATCCTTAAACAGATTTCCTCTATATGAGCTTACAAGCAACACGTAGTTTACAGAAAAGCTGAAGGTGAAAAAGAAATCCTACATGAAACACATTTTTGTAATTTTTAGTAATGTCTCAGAATTTATAGTCACTTTCACTGCCAGTGAAACACACTAAGCGTTTACTGCGAAATGTAGAGCAAAATTAACATAGTGAAAAATAAAATAAATAAATTAAAAATGAAACTAATTTTATCATCTTCACGGTTTCTAAATTTTGCATCACAGTCTGTAGATAACACTTAGTCCTTCGTTCTTGATACTTCGTAAAAATTTCGAAAATTTCTACCTCAACTTTCTAACCAGTCATATATATATATATATATATATATATATATATATATATATATATATATATATATATATATATATATAAATTATTGTTAAGTAATTTTCGGCACATGATTCGCAAACATATGTGGCGTGTGAAAACACAGTTGTTTCAATACAATTTGAATGTGTAACACCAGTAATGAAAATGCTGCATGTGTTAATAAAATACAAAATATAGTGTAGTTTATCATTATTTAAATTTAAAAACATTTCATTGTCATAATGTATTTTCGTTACGCCTTTCTTTACCATTCGGAATAAGCCACATACATAAACTTCGATAAAACATATTTATCGCCCGTATGGGGATTAACTAGTATCAAGTTTACTTACTCATCGAGACAAACAATTACATTTTGAAGCTTATAGAAATATATATATTTCATAACTGAAAAAAATTTTCTCGTCTCCATTTAATACTATAAATAATGTTTGCAGTGTAAAGAATATTTTAAAGGATATTGTTTCCCAATATATCTAAATATTTATTACTTTTTAAATTTATATAGGAACGCATAACTTATAAATTCTTATGAATTAATCTTATGTAAATATTTGTTTATTTGAAAATCGTTATAAATCCTTTATAAGTGCTCTAAAATATTTTTAGCGTACTTTAATATGTACACAAGCATCATTAATATAAATTAAAAGCAATTCATAAAAGCGGGTTCATAAAATCATTCCGTAATTATTAAAATTAAAAGCAGAATATATTCAGATACAAAGCATAGAGAATATATATATATATATATATATATATATATATATATATATATATATATATATATATATATATATATATATATATATATATATATGTATGTATGTATGTATATATATATATATATATATATATATATATATATATATATATATATATATATATATACCATCCATCAACTGGAATTCCACCAAAATTGATAGAAGGACTACAGATGACATGGGAAAGATTTTCCGTGGGAAAAAAATTTCAAAAGTTGCCGATAGGGGAAGGTATGACGCTGTTGTTAGTGCACCAGTGAATTTGCACAATACGCAAGTAAAACATCAAAATGCAAACTCACGACTACGTAGTCGACACCAGCGCCAATATTTCAGGCTACAAAGATAAGGGGCGAATGCCGAAAAGTCGTAATAATCAGACAAATGAATTACAAAGTAATTTCTCTGTAACACAATCCACTTCTCCTTCCTTCAATGTGACCACTGTTCTGGTGGACGATCCACCAGAACAGTGGTCACATCCTGAACACTACGTTCTCAACGGCCAAGCGTAACATGTCACCAGGAATGTTCATCTCAGTTCGAAATATGTTGTCAAATAGGGCCGCCAATAGGGTTTATACAAAAACCTACTTTTTGAAAAACTGGTTTTCAAATTCTAGATTCCCAAAAAACCGGTTTTAGACAGTTTTCGAATTTTTGTCAAAAAGAAAAAATAGAATAGAGAAAAATATTTTATTTAATTTATATAAAATAACAAAAAACGAAATCAATATAAAAGTCAAAATATAAAAAATAATAATAAGGATTACACATTACTTACACAAAATAACGAAAACTCAAACAAAAATTTCAAATTTCAAATAATATTTATATTTATTTCACTAATTTCAATTTCTCCTAAGAAAATAGGATTTTAAAAAACATAAAATATCCACTGAACGGTGGCTAAGTCTTGTTCTTATTTTGGACACAATATTGCCTGAAATTGAAAACACTCGTTCATTAACTACTGAGCTCTGTTTTATAGATTTCAGGGTATCAAATAACAAATCTAAGTTTTTGGCTCTTTTATTCGTTGCCTCAAATAATGAAAATTCAGCTTTCAGTGTCTTTGGATTTGTAAGTTTTTCTTCAGGGTCTTTAAAAAATCAAATAAGTTAAAAATTAATTTTTACATAATAATTAGAATTCTTTTAAACCGGTTTTCTTAATTTAAAAACCGGTTTTCAAATGTGACAAATTTATTTTAAAAACCGGTTCCTTAAAACCGGGTTTGAAAACCCGTCAAACCCTAGCCGCCAAGTTGGAGACTTCACCAAGATACCCCTTGGACTTTAAATAACCCCGCAGAAAGAAGTCACATGGGTTAGGTCCGGGGAGCGAGGGACCCATGCAAGTGGGAAAAGCGACTGATGACCCATTCTTCTTTAAAGCGATGGTTCAACATATTCCGCACCGTTCTTTACAGCCAAAACTACTGGCGCTGCTGTCGACTACGTAGTCATGAATTTACATTTTGATGTTTTACTTGCCTTTTATGCAAATTCTCGGGTGCGCCGACAACAACAGCGCCATATCTTGCTCTATCGGTGACTTTTGGAACTAGAACTTTTTTACACGGAAACTCTTTTCCCATGTCGTTCTGAGTCCCTCAATCAATTCCGGTTGATAGATCGCGCTACAGATGGCTCTGAGTATTGTCAGTTTAATAAAAATCACCCTATATCCATATCTATATGACTGTTATTTCGCTACGTCCGACACGATGACCCATTTCTCGGTAGGATAGTCAGCAATCTCTGTAGACAACGATTCTTCCTAGGTCGAACTCCGAAACGTTCTCGAATGATGCTCGTGTTTTTCTCCAAGACAAACTTCACACACAAAATATCGCACGAGAGCACAATTCAATTTCTTCAAAATGTCTTTCCCCTCTTTATATAGAGTTTGATAGGAGCGGTGCAGTCGCCCATGATGAGCTCGTGCACTGCAATCGTTATCATTCGGATATTCCACCGCGGTATACGCATGATGCAAATTTCATGTGTTTGGTTGCTTTCTGTTTGGTGTTATATTTTGAGTGGCCAGCAGTCAGTATATATATATATATATATATATATATATATATATATATATATATATATATATATATATATATATATATATATATATATATATATATATATATGCATATATGTATATGCATATGTATGTATATATATATATATATGCATATATGTATATGCATATGTATGTATGTATATATTTATATATATATATATATATATATATATATATATATATATATATATATATATATATATATATATATATATATATATATATATATTGAGAAAGAAAGAGAGAGAGAGAGAGATATTGTAATGGAAGGCATTAGCGACAAGTGGTCTTTAACTCAAAGTAGTTCTTTACTCAATGTAGAATTAGATTGTCAATCGAAAAGCAGTTATTGAACTTGAAACACAACACATACACAAATATAAATTACAATTTACACAGAGATGAAGCTCTATGACACTGTAGCCTACTAGATTCGTTTCCTGTCTCACTCAGAATTTTTACAGAATCCTGCTGCAACGTCTCCAGCCTAAGGGCCTGTTTACATAGGAGTCCGGTAACGACATTTTTACCGCTTCTGATCGGTTTATTTCCGTCTCAGTGCCAACTTTCCTTTAACGCTTCCACTACCGGACACCTAGGTGAACAGGCCCTAACTCGCTGAGCGGGCTACCTCTCGCTCTCCCAATTATCGACTATCCTTCTCCTGCCGCGACCTCAAACCCAATGTCTCTCTGGAATTTCTACTTAGGCCTTCTACACATCGCGATGTCCTGAAATTTCTATATTTGGGGGCTGTTTCTCCCCTTAAAACGAATTTCCCCAGTGACAGCCGCTCTCTCCCTTTCATACTATGTAGAGGAAACGCTCCTAAATGGCATCTATTGATCATCAAACTTTCTAAACCTTCGTATCACACACAGCCGTTTGTTAAAGGTTGTGTCTGATACTGAGGTGTATATATATATATATATATATATATATATATATATATTAAGTATTTCTTTCCTCATAGACATTACACACTTGCATATGGTCGAATATAAATTAACACTTAGTTCTATTAACAGAAAATTATCCGCAAAAAAAGTCGACAAATATGTTTTCGTAATAAAAAAACCTGTACACTTATAATTATTTAAAATAAATCTTAACAATACGCATTTAGATGAACGTAAAAAAATCATGTTAATAAATCTAGTCAGAGAATGTTTCAAACAATAGCATTATTGTGTTCAGCGTGAAAAAAAAATACTGATATAATTCAAGCAAATTTATTTTTCTAATTATCTTTGAACTATTCAGTCTGTTCTAATTTTGCTACTGACAACATTCTCTAATTACATCGAAGGATAAACTAATGATCCAAGGCTATTACCAACAAAGTTAACAAGTCCACTACCATTATTCCATGCAGAAATTAGTTAATTTCTGAATACGAATGTAACAATAAGTGGCTTTTCAGACTATTTTGCAAGGAAAGTTTATTTTACAGGCAACAATTCGACACAAAACTAGTTTTGGCAAAACTCCAGAGATTTAAACTAACACAAACCCCCCATTATTTTTAATAAAACAATACCTCAAATTGATTGCAATCAGATAAAGCATCGGGTATTGTTCTTAGTAACACTAGACGCACAACAATGTGCATATCTTTAGTCTTTCTTTTTTTTTGCTTCAAAATTTCCCTCAGCCTCTGAGTTGCAATTTATTTTTGAAAGCTATTTTTCCCTTAAAATCAATACAGCAAAAATAAGTATTTAGAGTCAGATTTTCTTATCAGAATTCATTTCAAATTTTCCTTTTATGTTTTACTCCTTTAAAAAAAAAAAAAAAGAAGGAACTTTAAACTGCTCATTTACTGTATCATAACGAACTTGTTTCCACTATTTATCTTTTCGGAAATGGCACTAAATAATAATTAAAGCTTTGGTTTTTTCCCCCCGATAATAAAAGAATAAAATTTTCGGTTTTGTTATGAATAAAGCTACTATTAAGATTTTTGATCAAGCAAAAATTGAGAAAACAGTTATTCCATAAAAAGTAACAGATATCTTGGTTTTCAAAGCAGATTAAATTAAGCATAGGGAATCTACAAGTGCTATATTATTTTTTTTTGATAAAAATTATCCGAATGTATTAGAATTTAGTTTGTTTGGAAGCGCTACGTTCATTTCTTTTATACGAGAGCTAATTAAACCAGGATTTACTGTTTAAAGCCGATTGCGGACGGCTAAAAACATCCATGCTAATAGAGGGACTCGAACCCACAGACTTGTTAATGTACAGTGTTTCCGAAAAAATAATACAGTCGAACCCCGTTATAGCGAACCCGCTCTATAACGACTCACAGATATAACGAGCAAAAATTATGGTCCCGCCGTTTTCCCATTGTACGTAATTTAATTATTATTATGTCAGTATATTGTAGTCGATTTTAGTTGATTTAATTCATTATTGATCAATTTTAATGTATTTTATCATTTTTTAATACATCATTATTGAATACACATTGAAAGTAATGAGTTATATATTTTGTGAAGTCTATCATTTTACTTAAAGTTTCGGATATAGCGAACAAAATCTTTCATCCCTTGAAGTTCGTTATAACGGTGTTTGACTGTAGTGGGGTTTTAAATGGTTACAGCTTCGGAAAAAAGCATTGTAGAGAGATGAAGTGTATGTCAAATTGATGAGAAAATCTCCAAGTTTCTTACCTGTCTAGAAGAGCACATCCGGCGTGATAGATGAAACAGCTTCAGTGATCCTTTCTTTTAAATGGTCCAGATTTTGAACTTGATTGGAATAAACTTGTGTTTTTACATAATGCCAAAAATAGATGCACATAAACTCGGAGTGATCTCTTTCATTTAACGTATGACTCATGTCGGCAGTATGATTTGTTGCTTAGCTATAACCATTTGAAAATCCACTATTTTTTTACTGACGCACTGTATTTAGAAACCTTACTTCGTTAGATTTGAAAGATTGTTGTTGCTAATGGCATTACCAATGAAAACCAATGAAAACCAACCAATGAAACCAATGAAAACCAACATAGCAACTAAGGCCTTCCGGGATTGAAGCAATGAAGCATTTGTAGGTTGACATTCGCGTGAATATATATATATATATATATATATATATATATATATATACCAATATAAACCAATATACCACGAGGTTTGTTGATTTCTTTCAATGGAGGCACCGTATGTTGCCTCCCTTAGGCACCGCAAGTTACCCTCCTCACACACACTGGTATACCACCTCAGTTTGGACCGAGCACCCCCAGGGGTAACATCTGGAGTGTTCTTAACTTCTCTCTCTCTCTGATCACATGGAAGGATGTTTCGGCCTGGGATTTAAACCTTTCCGTGGCAACAACCTCCACCGTCTGCACGGTGCAGATTTTTTCCCGATTTTTTTAACCTAAAAAATCTTGAACATATTTACAATTCAAGGTTACAAAATGATTTTACTTCTTTAAACTGATAATAGATGGCACCACTACTCATTTTTCTGCTCATTTAACTGGACTACATTGAATGCAAGTGAAAAGAAGACTAGATTTAGACGTTCGCAACATGGGACCCCCTGAAAGGGTTAATATATCCATATCCGGTATAGACACAATGGTATTCAGTGGCGCTCGTAGGGATAAGAGATGGACTCCTTCCGTCCGAAGTCCGACGTGCTACGACTAGGCAGTATCGAGCCTTTTAAAAGATTAATTCTTAAGTCATAATTCATGATGTACTGTGCTACCACGTACATATTCACATAACCTATATATATTTAAAAAAAATTTTCTCAGTTGTGTTCAATACCAGTTTTAAATTTTCTATTCTACTCAAAATATCAAAATTGTCTTCTTATTAAACTGATTTTGATAGTCAATATTCTTTATCATAACCAAAATATGTTATAACAAATTTTTTAACAAAAATTTTAAAAGCTCACTATAATATAACTCAATACAATATAATCTTTAAATCCCTCTTCTCCCTGTTTTATGATCGTAAAAATTTCTAGATATAGTTTTTGATGAAAGTAGCACACTACGTGAAAAGTGATTCATAATGATTCAGGTCTGCATCACTATTCATTATAAACTTGATCTCTTGAATCCCATTTCCTATGACTGCACGTTTCAATATAATACGAATCCTAACACACACAAGAACAGACATGATGTAAATTCTCTACATGTTAAACGTGATAGGATACATACCTATCTCATTTCATCACGTTTATCTTGTATCGTAAAGTTCGGAGGTAACCTAAGAAGAATAAGTTTTTCGGCAAGTCTTGTTTTCGAAAGGAAACTTTTATCACTCCCTCTTTGCTAAATCTAGCCAGAGTATTCTTTGCAAAGAAGCGCATTGTATCAATATTTCTGATGAAATATTTTATGATTCCGCCGAGAAACTTTCAAACACGGAATACTGAATCAGTGGAGTGTCTCAATAAGTAAATACAAATGAAAGTGCATTATATAATATTCAGTATGTTTACCATTAAAATAAAAGTTAAAGTTAATAACTCAAAACCACACTGTTGATTTTGTTCAAAAACTTTTATTCATATATTTTTATGTTAAAAGTTTGCTTAAAAAATTAGAATTTTTACAAATAATATCAAATGCAAACAAGTAATTTATTAAATAAAATAACAGTACATTTTTCATCTACAAGTTTTTTAAAAAATCCTTTGTTAATTAAGTCATTGTAGTTAAAAGATAGCACTAAAATTTTTGGTGTGACTTTTCTACCCATTTAATCTATATATTTAAGTTGCTAAGCGGATTCTTTCTGCAGTCCGTGAGAAAAATCTACTGCATCAATTTACTTCATTTTGGTCTTAAGCGAAAGATTTTAATCTATAGATTTGTCAAATTTGGTTTTTGTAACCGAAATTTCTATTAATTAGCGATAATTTACAGTTAAAAAACTGCGTTCTGCGCATGCTCAGTGGCATGTTTAAATCTAGCTTTAGATACTCACTAAGCACGAGGCCACATAAACACATTAATAGGTTTCTGCGCATGCTTAGTTACATGTTTAAATCTGGCTTTAGATTCTTACTAAGAACGAGGCCGTTTAAACACGTTAGTTTTCTTATTTCGAGGAATCTCTCTAGTTCTGTCTCTGCCATTTTTATTTTTAACTATGTTTGCGAGATGTAGGATTAAACCTGACGGAAATTGCTTATTTCGCACTGTTGAGTAACCATATTTCTTTTTATTGGGTTCAACAGTAATTTTTTAAAGTGCATTTCTCTACGTTGAATATTATTATTTTCAACATTTGACAATGATGTGTTGAGCATAATAAATGTAGTAGTACATTTATTTACTGTCCAGCAGTCATGTTTTGACGGGTACCAACTAGTTAATATAATAATGTACACACTGGAAGAGACTTCATGTAGCCACATCAGCTTATTTATACAGGTATATACAAGGTGCGATAATTAATTTCCAGAACTGATCTAATAACTCCAGAAAATACTACATGAAATGCATACCCATTTAATATGTTTTGAAGTTACTCCCAGCTGCCGTAATGCACTTCTGTGCTTGGCTGTAAAACTTTCGGAAACAACTTTCGGTCCTCTTTCGGTCCTCTTTTGTAATGCTCTTTAATGTGGACGTCACCATTTTCTTAATGGCTTCGACATCCTCAAATCTTTCCGTTTGGAATCAAGAAAAAGTCTGCCGGTGCTAAGTTCGGAGAGTATGGAGGATGTTGCATATCCAAGACCTCATGCTGGGCCAGTTGCTGAAGGGAATAAAATTTGAGGATATCGAAGCCATCAAGAAAACGGTGACGTCACACATTAAAGGGCATTACGAAAGAGGACTTGAAAAGCTGTTTCTGAAACTTATACAGCTGAGTACAGAAGTGCATTACGGCAGGTGGGAGTTACTTCGAAACATATTAAATGAGTATGTATTGCATGTAATATTTTCTGGAGTTATTAGATCAGTCCTGGAAATTAATGGCCGCACCTAGTATATACATTCAGGCAAACTGTCCTTAATCCATAGAGCACTAAATGTTTTTTTTTTAAATAAATTTAATAATGAACTCAAAGTAATTGGAAAATACTTATAAAGTTAAATTCGTAACTTTATTTAGACTCGCGTAAAACTCCCCGTTATAAACACATTGATGCTGTTAATGCAAAAAAATTATACACGACCACAAAGGCTTTGAAAATGGTATCTATATCAGAAGAGTTTAAGGCTGAAAGCATAGGGTATAAAATCACTATCACAATCTTTTTTTCAAAATTAGTGAAACAATATCTGAAAGCCAGCAGAGTAAAAATGAATTTACAGGTAAAATATCGATTCATCCAGCATATCCGTGAAATTCAGTGATATGACACGTCTCAAATGAAACATTCATGCTTCAAACATCAAAGAAAATAGAAGATAAGTTACATTAATTACATTACGTTAGTAAATTCATTAATCAACTGCGATAAAGTACTTCTACATATGTGTGTACGTGTACATGCTTCAGCAGAATTTTCCGTCATATATAAATAGTTACAGAGTAAAAGTTTATTCATATACTAGCTGAGTATTCGCGCTTCGCTACGGAGTACGTTAAATTAAAAAAAACGGGCAATGTATGCAATTAATTCCAAAGAAAAAAAAATCAGGTAGTCTCTTCCAACGAAACTACCGAGAATTATTATTCTAGGATTACTTATCAGTGCTTACCTCTTGTATGTATACAGTATGTATTTGCTATGTATATATATATCTATATATATCTTTATATATAAAAGGCAAAGTCTGTGTGTGTGTGACCAAGTTTTTGTCTGCTCGCGGCACGGCGCAAAGACGGCAGGTCGGACAGTCTTGAGATTTGACACGAAGATGTCCCCCGAGGTCTCATTATGCACCTCGAAGCCCTTTTTTCGATTTTTTAATTAGATTTTCCGTAATTAAATATTTAGTCGCGATTTGGAGCTCCCGGACGAGTAAAAGCTCCGTAAATCCTAACGTATCCGTCCAAATTTTTTTTTTTGGACGAGCCTATACGGGAAAGATGACACTATACGGAAATCACAATTAAAATTGTCTGTCTTAATTTATCGATTAATTGTGATTTTTTTTCGATCGCCTGTACGCACCCGTTTTTCGGAAAAAAACGCGATTTTGTCCGCGACCCTTTTTTCCAAATTGTCGAATCGATACGTAAATGTCGTTACATTTTTACGAAATTTTTATCTCAGAGACCCTAGACATCACAGTTTCGAAAGCCAGAACCAAAATTAATTTACAAATTGTAGTTATTTTTTAATAATTTAATTTATGATTCGGAAACTCTTGCGAGAAATCTCATTTTGGAGATTTCGTTCTTCATTTCCGGACGAAGGTAAAGCGGGGGGAAATGGGCGTGCATTTTTCGACGTCAAGCACGTCATGTGTTGGGGCGTTTGTTTTCTATGAGGGATTGGGTGGTTAAAGGAAATCGATTACTATTGCAGTGATAATCGATTAAAAAATGCATTTAGTAATGCCGTAATTTTTTTGGCCAACACTTAGTTAATATCATATAATTTGTGGTGTGTTTGTGGAAAAAATCTATGAAGATTTCAAAGAATTTCAGCATGTGGAGGATGTGACATATTCGCTTTCAAGGAAATCGATTACTATTGCAGTGATATTCGATTAAAAAATCCAATTTCCTAATGCCTTATTTTTTGTGGCAACAGTTACTTATTCTCATATAACTTGCGCTTTGTTGTTTGAAAAAATGTGTGAAGAATTTAAACAATGACTTCATTTGTTTAGTAGTTTTGATTTGTTTAATAATTTTATTTTATTGAACAGGAATTTGTACGTTTTAAGTAATCCTATGTCAAAAATTTTGCCAAAATGTGCCAGAAAGGATTAAATTTATATGGGTAAAATAATGTATCGTGGTGAGGAAAAGGATGAAAGCGACGCCCATTAACAAAGGGTTAAGGCTACTAAAATTTGGTAATTACATTACCCGAGCAACGCCGGGACGGGTACAGCTAGTATATATATATATATATATATATATATATACATATACGTATGTGAAAATTTTGACGCATGTTAGTACGTTTCTGTTTAACTGTTTAATGCTTGCCCAAGCGATACAGACTGCGTTTGGCGTGCTGCCAAACTTATAACTCGCGATGACGGACGAACGGTTTTAGTGTCTGAAATTTTGCTTTCTGGAGGACCGTTATGGAGGAACGTAGTCCTACGTTAAAGTATATTTATAAAAAAATCGTAACGGATACTTTTATAGACAAAATAATGTAGAAGGAAATATTCAAATCAAATATAACGGTCAATGTTTGCAATAAATTTATATGTTTTATATCCATAAAACATACTAATTTGAATTAAATTCTTAAAAAAACTTCCATCTCAATTAGTATAGTAATTAAATTTTCTCTTTTACCGAATTTCAATATTTTTTTATTGATTTATTTCGATTTCATGCACGTGACGCAAAATTAATAAATTCAAAGTATCACAAAAACAAAGAAACCACGTGGTCAACATTTAATTAATTAAATTCTAAAACTTAATCTTTAAAAATTCATCAAAAATCGGAAAATGAAGGTACAGATTCGAAAATGATTTTATTTTAACGGAATTTTAATAATCTTTCTCGTGATATAAATTTTATAACCCTCAGAATATTATTTTATATGTAAACATAAAAAAAAGTTACAAAAATAGCTTAAAAATTTAATTTTTAAAAATCTAAGAAGAATTTTTCAAGAATCTTTCTTAGTGCACCCCTTCACTATAAGAAGAATCATCCATGCAAAATTTCAGCCCTTTAGGTTCAGTGGTTTGGTCTGTGTGTTATCTGTCAGTCAGTTACGGAACTGTTATATATATAGATAAGTACTGTAATAACCTCTCATTGTGTTTTCTAACACGAAAAACTACTCAGTTTATTATTTTACTCTTGAAGTATGTGCTATTGTTCGCTGAAAGATAAAAAATCTGAAAGGACGAAAGCAGATTTTTCTACAAAATTTTTAAATATAAATTTCTAAAAATTTTGGATTGTCGGTATTTTCCTTTCAATATCAAATTCTATATTTCTGAAATTCTAATAAACCGTGAAAATTTAAAGTGAATTAATAGAATTAAGTGCAGAGAATCCTCTCTGGTTTTATACGGACGAAAAAAACCTACTGGTATGATAATTCTGATACATATTCTGCAGCATTTTTTGTATTCAACATATTTTCTCTATTCCTGAATAGTTAAAAACGTTATATCCATGTGTTCAAGATTGTTTTTAATGCATGGGCCAGAGACAGTTTAATGACAGCGCTTTAGACTTTGGCGGAGAGAGCTTAGCTCGAATCCGGACGCCATTGATTACCTTCGTGTCAAGGCCGGTTGTGGGTACTTTAAATCCGCAGGTTAGAAAGTCCTTCCATTGGTCAGAGGGAGAGGAAGGTACAAGCCCTTCGGATGTCGCTACTGTGGATGATCGGTCAAAATAGTGGTCTAGGTCGGACTTCGACCCTTGTGGGGCCATTGAAACCGAACTCGTTAGCATCTTTTAAACCGATCTTATCTGCTTGTTAGCATCTATGTTCCTGGTCTAGAACGTTAAATCCAAGGTGCATAAGCCATAACATCAACAATTCTAATACAGTGGTACCTCGACTTACGAGTTTTTCGAGATACGAGCATTCTCTCGGTAGATTTTTTGCTTCGAGTTACGAGCTAAAATTCGAGTTACGAGCAAGATTCAGATATCCCACCGCTAGTTTGAACAGTGAATGCCATGTTACGTGCTCATCAAATGAGAACACAAGCATATAATATTTACAAGCTTTATGTACAATTAATATACAATTGTATACATATTATTCTGAGACTACTATCCAGTCTTAAACTGAGAGAATAACACTGAACAATTACCACCCGCGGTAGCTTGCTCTGTCCAAACTTGAATCGCCCTCTGAAACCGAACAGTGCCCAACCTCTCTCGCAGAGAGATAGCTTCAATTCTGTCCCCCACACTGGAACTCCCATGGGGGTCTAAGGGATGGGATGACCTTAGTCCTAGGATCGCAAGCTCTCCCCCTTCTACGGGTTCTGGGAAAACTTTCTTCGGATTCTCAGAAAGAAGAATCTGGACATTACAGCCACAGTGAACGATGCAACAATAACCCAGCTTCCGTGCCTCACTCTTTCACTTTAAGAGAGTAGTTGGTAATAAAAGCAAAAGTGAGGTAAGCGGGGCTAAAAGGTAAAAAATCAACGAATAAGATATAATTTTTCAGTTCAGCCTTTCTCCTCCTCTTCCATCAGCATATTCAAGTCTGATCTCCAAGGTAAATGTTATACATTACACTTAATAAAACAATTTTACTGCAGTTCATTCTATTGCATTGCGTTTTTATACCATGTTCGTCGTTTATAAGCCCATTTTTCTTATTTAAAAACATGTAGCAAAAAACTGCGGTGTTTTGAGGGAGCCCGGAACGAATTAATGGCTTTTCCATGTATTTCAATGGGGAAAATTGATTCGAGATACGAGTATTTCGAATTACGAGCTCCGTCATGGAACGAATTAAACTCGTTAGTCGAGGTACCACTGTATATGATTTTTGATTATAAATAATCAATGAGTGGTATATTATGGTACATGATGCCTAAATGGTTACTGCTTAAACTTATAGAGTGCATGGTTACTGCATAAAAGTTTAGAGTGCTTATACTTTTATGCATTAACAATTTGTACATCATATACCATAATATCACACTCATTCACTTTTTATGAGCAAAAGTCATAGATTAGAATTGTTGATGTTGTGACTTATGCACCCTGAATGGAACATTTCAAGCCAGGTATGGATGGGGCATGCAAAGAGTCTCTTGACGTCATTAAGTGTCTAAAAGGAATATAATTATGGATATGGTAATTAATCATTCATTTATTTAAATTATATTAAATCCTGCGCTCGGTTACCGTTAGCATAAACCAATATCATAAACAATAAACTAAAAACAGTATAAAAATCACTGAAAAAATCTTACAATTCGAAGAATAGAATATTTTGTACAGAATTAGTCTGAGCTTTAATGGTAGAAAATATACTCAGATGGGGAATTATTTAGCTGAGTGTTCGGATGTTAAATTGAAAAAAGAAAATCTTTTATGATAGAGTGTCGTAAAGACAAATCAATATTTTTTTCTATTGTAGGCACTTCGAATAATCTTCAAACTAGTGTACGTATTTTTAATAAGCGTAAGTAGAACAAATATTACAAAGACTAATGATGTATCCTGAAGCATTAACATTTTCAACGATTGTTCATTTTTATTTAAATTAGAAGCGACAAATCTCTGATGTAGATAATTTTAAGTCCTTGTTCCTATTTATTTAAATTAGAAAAGACTCTCTGATGTAGATAAAAGGATCCTTATGACAAACTTTATTTTTTATATTCATATTTTTATATAAATATTTGTCGATATTTACTACATTTAATGTAAACAACATTTTGTCAGTCTCTTTATTGTATATTATAAAGATTTTTGTTGTGTCGATTAAAAATATTATATGGTTCAACGCAAAATACGAAAAGGGATATTTTGAAATATTTTATTTCCATCACTTGAAAATGCTATTTATGTTCCCGCTGTTTATGCATTTTATCTGCAGGTTCACGTTACAGGCTAAACATTAAGAAGCACTTTACTTTTTGCACACATCATAGAAAATCGAGGGCTTCCATTTATATCAGCATGTTATCAGGAAATGTATAAGGTACGAAGGTCATTTGATAAGTCCATGAACAATAATTAAAAACGATGTATATAAAAATATTTCTATGGTCCAATGATTTTCAATTTTTTTCATAACCTCCATAGAACAAGATTACCCCCTTAAAATGAGCATTCTTACTACTAACCACTTCTGAATTATAAACGAATTTCAACCATGCAAGAATTGTTTTCACATTTGGGAACAAGTGCTAGACCAATCTGGAGAACAAATTATTGTTCGGAACAAAGGAAAGGTAGAGAACAAACCATTAGCGTAATTCGAACAGTTTTCCAACCGCAAACGCAATGGAGAGACACGGAGGAATGTCATGATAGAAAATAAATTTTAGTTCCCTAATTGTGGCCTTTTTGTTTCCACATTAATATTCAAATGATCTATTAAAGATGATCATAACTCAATAATTGTTTTGTCCTTTATACTATGATTGTTTTTATTTTTTCCAACTAATCAATAAAGACTACATACGTCAATAAAGACACTCGTACAACATTTATGTCACACAAAACTGTGGCCATAGCCTTTCTTGTGGATGGTACACTTTTTGTTTTATTTTCTGTGGGTTCATCTGCTTGAACCACCGTTTTAAATTTTTTTTGTCAGTCTTGTAGCAGTGTATCCATATTTTATAAACTGTTACGAAAAGGTGTAAAAATTCTTCTGAATTTCTTAGAAACAGCTACAAATTGTGCTTCAAGGTGTTCATTCATTCGCGTTTTCAATCGATTGATGGCATATGCTGTACTTACCTTGCCGATAGCATTCACAGGTATCGCAAGCAATTTTAACCGTATATCCTTCATCACAAAATCATTGGTTTTTCAATACTCATTTAGAATGATAACTGAGTAAGGCTACCAGAACGTTCATCTTACTTGTAATCGTTCGGCCACAAATGAAATCAACAAACCACTTATAAATAATTTGAAACGAAGGTAGAGATCTGCCATAATATTTAACATGCCTGGGTTTTCTTTCTGCCCCCACTTTGCCTCCTAAAAGTTATGTTTCTCCAACACGATGAACTCCCTTTTCTCCATTGTTTGAGCAATAACAAGACTGAGCCACCGAAAACAGATTTTTGCCTAGTCTGTAAATGACATACTAGACGTCAAATTTGTTTTCAAGCGACATGTGCACCAGAGAAACAAGCTAAAGACCGTGCTACTATTGTCAGATGCAATATTTACTTCAGTGCCCAACGGAACATCAAATGGAGGTAATGTCTGTTCTTTCCCAATTTGTCATAGTCAAAGCTACCTTGTTCTAATTTAATTATATTAATTGAATTCTGCTAACTCGGGATTGATAGATATTGAAGTAATATTAAATACTGATTAAGTATATTTAGGACGGTAGAGTTCTCAATGTCATAGGAATGATAATCATTAATAAATAGAGGGTGTTAGATATATATTCATTAGAATGACAATCATTAATTAATTTGTGTGTTAAATGTATTATTCATTGGTAGGATAATTATTAATTAACTGAGTGTGTTAAATGTATTCATATTAACAAAAAGTGATGATTCTCATGATTACGAGTATATTTATATATGTGTTCTTTATATGAATAAATAAATTTGTGATTCAATATCGGAGTAATGTTTGTTATCATAATTTATGCAATGTACTAACCCCAATTTATTACTTTCTCGACCACAAAACATAACCTGAACTATTTCTGGAAAGATTCTTCATTAAAGTTTGAAATCTCTGTTCTATAAATTTTTCACACCATTCTCCATTATTATTCATTAAATTTATTGCGGACGACTGGAGTTTCAATCTGTTATGGTATCATCCCCGTAATCAATGTTAAAACCTGCACTATGTGCAGGGTAGTCAAATTTTTCATCTAATTCTAAAAACATTTGCAACAGGTGACAGTTTGTATATGGCTTTGTCTGAGATTTATCCATGAAGATCCGGTGTTGTCGGGCAGCACACATAATCTGAAGACCCCCGAGCCGTGTCGATGCTATAATTTAATCTCCCGGTGATCACCCTGTCGAAGGTAAAGAAAGAGAGTTTCTACCAGGTGATAAATAAAGGTTGAATAGAATGGTGCAGGATCCCTTGGACGAACCGGACTCTTTGTCGTAGTACAGATTCGATGAGCGTGAAAACGCGGGTGAACGGACAAGGTATGAGATGTCCCAACGCGGGAACTCGAGGGAGAGCCGAACGAGAGATCATGAGAGAAGAGCCTACGAAGACGAATGATGGTAGAGCTTGGTACAGCTCCATGTAAATATATATGTACATAGGCTCATAATAAACCAGATGTTTGTAATGTTGAAGGACGAAGTTGTTTCGCTTGCACTGTTTACTACCGTAGATTTAGAGGAACTGTGAGGAAGATCTCGGCACACTTCACATTGACGCAGCTGGTAAGATTCAAACTAAGGTTCTATCCGGAAACCAAAGAAAAAAAAAAGAAAGCTTCTTGTGACGGAGAGGGGGACAAGGAATTTTAGTCCCAGGTCAGTTTCAATATAGTAGAGGATTCGCACGGAAGAACTGAAAAGTATTAACTTCTTGAATGTAATTTTTGTCCCAGGTCAGTTCAAGATAGCCGAGGATTACCAGCACAAGTTTGAAACAAAGGAAAAGTTCTTGTGATGGAGAAAGGGACAATAAATTTTGTCCTGGGTCAAAGTACAAGAATGAATAATGTCTACAGGAAGGGACCAAGACGTAAAGTATTGGAAGTTCATCGGCGACTAATAGTGGTTGCTTGAGTGAACTGGCTCAAATCTAGAGGAAGCCCCAGGAAGCAAATGTGACAGAAAAAAGAAAGAAGAAATTTGGATTCTGAGGGAAGCAAGACCTAAAGATATTGCGTGTTGCTCAGACTTTTGTTTGTAAATAACAGATGTATTCCAGGACTTTGCTAACAAAATAGGCTACTGGATATCGTTTCTTTGGACAAGGCCATATACATGTTGGGCTCAATGAGAAGGTTGTTCATTTACTGGACTGAAAGTAGGAACTATGGGAATCTCTACGATGCTTAACACATGATTCCAATCAATTGTGTTTAATTCCGAGAACAAAAAACACTTATGTGCACGTAATGGAGATTAGCACGCCCATTCCTCAAGAAGCCAGTCCGCTGGCTCACTCCTCTCCCTCACATGAATAAACTTTAGTATTAGTTGGATAAAAAAACGGAACAATGATCTTATCTAAGAAATGACGCGAATAATATCACATCTTCAACTAAATTTGCATTTACTAGGCAAGAGCGAATAACTTAAATCTAATCAAAGTGTAGTTTCAGTATTTTTAAATCGAATTGAATCGCGTGTTTTTCTTGAAGGGATGCGTGTAACATAAACTGCTGAGTGCCTAATTAAAAAAGCACTTTGCATGACGCTCCAGTAAACATAATTTCTGAAAACTCTTAGAAGATTTTTAAGCTAAATAGCGAGAATCGTCAAGTTGTTGGGTTTTTTAAGATGAAGAGGTTTTAGAATGCATCCTCGGATATATTAAACTCGGTTAAATATGGTAACTTAAAACAGAAATAACAACAGTAAATGATATATATAGGTTTCGGTTTCTGACTGTGTCTTATGAGACTCCGTAATTAATTCAAAGTTTTTCTTGTTCTAAACTTGTCATGTGACGCAGCGCCCTCTAACAATGTTAGAAGACCGCAGTGCCTGCCAGAATAACTAATCGTTACAACAGCGATTAGCAGCATTATTTACGTTTGCGGCACCTTTGAGAATCAGATTACTGAATGAGAAACTTGGGGCACCCATGTTAGAGTTTTTGTATTTTAAGTTCTTAATATACTAAATCAGGGGACGTCAACCTTTTAATATCTACCGCCCACTTTTGTATCTTTGTTAATGATAAAGTTTCCTTACCACCCACCGGTGCCTCAATAACATAGTTTGTAAAAAAATATGTCCTTAACTTTATCTTTATATTTATACTTTATGTATGTTTAAGCATAGAAAATTTAAATTTAATGAGTTTATAGAATTGCAAGAAAGATATACAGATCGAAGACCAAACGATGGAAGGTTATAAGCGTTACATTTCATTATGCACGCTGAACTCGTGCCTTTGGCTGGGGAGATCATTATTTGCTCCCTAGTCCATGAGTATACTTCGAGAAGTGTCCCGTGAAATCTTATCTAAATTCAAAGTTTAGAGATGAAATTCAAAAGAAAGTAGCAAAATAATGTTTTTAAAAGGGCAAACTCACGAAGTTGTTAGCAATGTATTGGATAAATGGAGGAGGAACAAAATGTGTAGCAACAGAAAAAACTCTCTAGCCCATAATGGAAGCTTGAATCGCCCCCTAGTGGGTGGTAGGGACTAGGTTGATGACCACTGTACTAAATTAAAGTGAAATATATAATAGGAACATGTTAGATAAAAGTTCAAATAAATATGCAATCTTTCTAATTATTGTATTCATTTATTAAAAGATATAAGCAACAAACAT
The DNA here is from genome assembly GCA_907164885.2 of Dolomedes plantarius. Classification (NCBI taxonomy): domain Eukaryota; kingdom Metazoa; phylum Arthropoda; class Arachnida; order Araneae; family Dolomedidae; genus Dolomedes; species Dolomedes plantarius. The sequence goes on from OU015492.1 coordinate 173,938,144, forward strand.
CAGAATAGAATAATCATACAAGATCAAAAATAGCCCAAGGATTCAGTATAGTATTACACTGGAGACCTACAATAGAAACCGCTGAAAATATTTTTGTTTTATTAATGTGAGACTTACGATTCTTGATAAGAATGAAATGTTTGATATTAGGCCTAAGAGTTGTGGGAGGGAGAGTTGCTCATTCATCCTCAGCAACGAATGGTTCGATCTACGTCACAATCTATTGGGAGAAATTAATTCAAATCCATATTTATTTTAAGTGCCCTTTACTAATATATTTTCGTTGAACCCGAAAAAAAAATCTCGCTGCACCCATGGCCTATTTCACGGCACCCTAAAGTGTTGCTGCACACTGGTTGGAAATCACTGCCTTACAGAGTTATCTTTGGAAACCGCATATATAACTAGACATCTCATTATTCTACCCTATAGTGAGTGGTCATCTTAAAGGTATTATTCTGTTCTAATTTACAATCAACATTGAGAAAGACTCATATCCTACAGATGGACAGAAACAAAAATGAAATACAGGGTGATTTTTTTAAAATTGACACTACTCAGAGCCATCTGTAGCGCGATCTATCAGCCGGAATACCACCAAAATTGATAGAGGGACTAAGGGCGAGACGGAAAAGAGTTTCCGTGCCAAAAAGAAAGTTCCCAAAGACGCCCATGGGGGATAATATGGCGCTTTTGTTGCCGGCGCATCCGAGAATTTGCATAAAAGGCAAGTAAAACATCAAAATGCAAATTCATGACTATGTAGTCGACAGCAGCGCCAGTAATTTGGGCTATAAAGATCGATACGGAATTTGTTGCGCCTTCGCTTTACAGAAAGAAGAAAGGATCATCAGGCGCTTTTTTCCACTTGCATGGGCACCTCACTTTCCGGACCTAACCCATGTGACATCTTTCTGTGGGGTTATTTAAAGTCTAAGTTGTATTTTGGTGGAGTCTCGAACTTGGCGCCCCTAAAAGACACCATATCCCGGACTTTGATGAACATTCCTGGTGACATGTTACGCTTCGCCTTTGGGAACTTAGTGTTCAGGATCCAACGTGTCGTCCATCAGGACTGTGGTCACATTGAAAGAGGGAGAAGTGAATTTACTGCATTAAGTGGTGTTGCAGTGAAATTTCTTTGTTATTCATTTGTCTACTTACAACTTTTTCGGTATCCATCCCTTATCTTTATAGCGCTCCTGTCGACGACATAGTCGTGAATTTGAATTTCGATGTTTTACTTGCCTTTTATGCAAATTCTCAGGTGCGTCAACAACAAAAAGGCCATATCTTGCCCTATCGGCGACTTTTGCAACTAATTTTATTTCTCACGGAAACTCTTTCCCAAGTCGTCCTTAATCCCTCTATCAGTTTTAGTGGAATTCCGGCTGATAGATTGCGCTACAGATGGCTCTGAGTAGTGTCAGTTTTTAAAAAAAATCACCCTCTATATACTGTTATTCGATATATAATTTAACTTCGTTCGATAATATTTAATCTTCGGTACATGGGCTTGTCAGACAGCAGTTTTAGTTGTTTGGAGAAGAGTATTAGTAATGACGTTCCTTATGCCCCTTGACCGACAGCAACATCAGATCAAGGCCATTATAGGCTACTGGGCTGAGTATATTTAGCATACTGGGCTGAGATATTTAGTGTAGATGACTATTAAAATTACAGCAACGTGTTTGCTGCTACTTTCGATAGTAAATATTTAGGTTTTTAAAATTTTAAAATATTATTCATAACGCTTGTATTGCAGTTTGTGCAGACTCCTATCATTAATCTTCAGTTATTGTTTCTTTATATTATTTAAAATTAATAAAGGAAGAAATACCATCATACCTTTACAATTTGGATATACGTAGATCTTTCTAAGTAACGAGTAAAAATTTCTAAATTTAAGTACATTGAGTCCACACTTATTTTATTATCTGTTTTTAATAAACACAAATATTTCCATTAAGAAAAAAAGGTAATTCTTGCTAAAAACAAAAATAAAAAAATAAATAATAATTGTATGAAACTGCTTTTATTTCAGCTTGTGATGATTCTATATAATATCGTTTGGTATTTCTTGTGTAATATGCTTTAGTAGTGCTGAGAGAATAATTAATTTCATATTATCTATCTAAGATTTTTAAATATAGAGATAAAAGGTTTTAAAACTTTGACACTGATTATTTCTAATGTTCTCCTCTAAATTTTTTAAAGATAATATTGGAAAACGCTTTACATATTTCTTTAAGTAATTGTTTTGTCTGCAGTTGTTATTCAAGCAGAGTTAGTTTTAATTGACTTTAAAAATAAATTCAACGAAAGGCCACAAACCCATTTATTTAGACAGATTATCTCTTGCTACAGAGAATGGTAAAAACAGAATAATTATAAAGAGAAAACAGAAAAATAATTCAACTTTTTCCTCTTTAGATCTTCTTAAAAATTTGGATGAGATTTTTGCATTATTTTCTTTATTGAACAGGATGTATATCGATACAATTAATAGGAAAACTAAAATTATTTTAAAGAGGAGACAAAATATTATTCTCACGCTAATTCATCTTCAGATCTACTTAAAAATTTAGATAAGATTTCTAAATTACTTTCTTTAATTTTCTTATAAACTATATTATATTATTAATATAATGGTAATTTTATACATACCTACATACATACATACATATATATATATATATATATATATATATATATATATATATATACACTGCTGGCCACTGTTAAAGCAACACCCTGAAGGAAACATGCAAATAACATGAAATTTACAACATGCAATAGCGGAGGTGAGATATGCAAATGATTAGAATTTCAGCTCAGACGCACATCACGCGTGCCTGTGGCGCCACATCAAAGAGCTATTTAAGGCTTGGAGATTTCGACGATTTCAAGTTCGGCAATTGTGTTTTTCTTGTGTTTTTTTCAAAAAAACGATCAATTATGCCTCGTCGAAAAAAGCGATCATCTTTTGATTAAGTATCCAAGTTCGACAGAGGAAGGATAGTGGCCTACCGAGATTGTGTATTATCTTTCAGGGAAATCGGTAGTCGTGTTGGACGAAACCAAACAACTGTAATGCGGATATGTGATCGGTGGATGCAGGAGGGTACGACGGACCGGCGTGTTCAATCGCATCCACCTCAGCGCACCACTTCACGTGATGACAGGGAAATTGTGCGCATGGCAGTGACGGATCGCTCAGTCACATCACGAACCATAGCACAGCACATGCAGTCTGTAACGCATCATCCAGTGTCTGCGCGTACCATTCGACGCCGTTTACAGCAGAGTGGTCTGTCCGCAAGACGTCCATTGCTTTGTCTACGTTTGACGCAGAATCACAGACGTCTCCGCCGCCAGTGGTGCGATGACAGAAGGATGTGGACGGCAGAATGGAATGAAATTGTCTTTACTGACGAGTCACGCTTCTGTCTGCAACACCACGATGGTCGCATTCGAGTCTGGAGACACCGTGAAGAGAGGATGCTGAACAGCTGCGTTATGCACCGCCACACTGGTCCTGCACCGGGTATTATGGTATGGGGCGGTATTGGATATCACTCGCACACCTCTAGTACGCATTGCCGGTACTTGAAACAGCCAGTGCTACATCTCCGAGGTGTTGGAGCCAGTTGTCCTTCCTTACCTTCAGGGCTTGCCCACAGCCATATTTCAACAGGATAATGCGCGACCACACGTGGCACGCATTGTCCAACGGTTCTTCGTCAATCGCCAGATTGAATTGCTTCGCTGGCCGCCTCGCTCTCCGGATCTTTCACCGATAGAAAACATGTGGTCCATGGTTGCTCTACGATTGACCCAGATTCCATCCCCAGCTGGCACAGCAGATCAAATTTGGCAACGTGTGGAAGCTGCTTGGTCTGCTGTACCCAAAGAACTCATCCAAAGTCTCTTTGAATCAATGCCGAGGCGTGTGGCAGCGGTGATCTCCAACAATGGCGGGTACTCTGGCTACTGATTTTGGCAGGAACGACACTTCACAGAAGTCTATAAATTTAATCATTTGATACTTGGTCAACATGTTTTCTACAAAATAAATATAATTGTGATATCTCTTGTCATTCTTGGTGTTGCAATTTGGGTGTCCAGCAGTGTATAATAATGCCCCATCGTTTATTGATTCTATTCCTTCATTTTTATTTATTCTTTTACGTAACAATTAAACAATTCTACCAATTTACATTTACATTTGTCCCTGATCCAACCATACCTGTATATATGACGCTTAACTGTCACTGGTCATATTACACCATAGATAATCTCTTGTCCAAAAGAAACTAACTATGCTTTGTTCTGGTTGGGGAGTCTAATTGCTCGTCTTTTACTATCATGTAATGGCTTAAACTAGGCGAGTCGTGCAACCTCTCCTCACTTCAATTCATATAACTGTTGTAAATATTATAGAACTCTATGTAACCTTTATAATTGTTGATCTTAACGAATTATCATTATTGTCCATAACATGTTCGAGTAAATAAAATTTATTTTTCCATCAACCGGACTGAATTTGCTAACCTTTCAACCAACTACAAGAATACACCGCCTGAAGTAACGATTTCCATCTGATTCCTAATCCGTTACCTCTCTCTCCTTGTACATATATATATATATATATATATATATATATATATATATATATATATATATATATATATATATATATATATATATATATATATATAAATATAAATATATATATATATAATATATATATAAATATATATATATATATAATATATATATAAATATATATATATATATAATATATATATATATATATATATATATGTATATATATATATATATATATATGTATATGTATATATATATATATATATGTATATGTATATATATATATATATATATATGTATATATATATATATATGTATATGTATATATATATATATATATATATGTATATATATATATATATATATATATATATATATGTATATATATATATATATATATATATATATATATATATATATATATATATATGTATGTGTGTGTGCGTGTATGCGTAGATAAGAGTAGGTCCTACAATTAAACAAGAAAATATGTTAATGTTTCATTTTATAATTAATAATATGCTCTCGAAATAAGCAGAAAACTATTTACGCGTACTTACATTTCTTTTCTGTCCGATAAATTTCTATACCTAGAAAAGAACATGCATCGCAAAAAACTCGCCATTCACCATCAGGAATTTCTATTCAAACCAAAAATTCTTTAGATATCTCACCGCATCATTATCAGCGTTTTAACCGCGGACAAAGAAGTGCGAAATGAATGGACAATAAAACGGAAATTATGCATTCCCAGAGTTGGCGAGGTGGAATTAAATGCTTTCTCTTAACTGCAAGGTATTTCCTCCCAAAACCTTACAGCCAGTAGGAATAACCTGTTTCTATGAAAAGAAAAGGTGTTTTTTTAGATTATGATAACTTAGTATTTTTACCCTTTTCCCTTACGTAAGTTACTTTTTCGAGTTTATGACATTTTGTTTTTAATGATATACGTTTAGAAAAATATGTAACACATATAATAAGTTTTTGTTCTGTATACATACATTCCCACATAATAAACTGTAACAGGTCATTTAATCATATTTTGGTTATAATTTACGATGATCATGGATACATGAAATTCTCAAAATAAAAGCATATTTATAAAAAATCGTGTATATATATATATATATATATATATATATATATATATACATACACACACACATATATATATATATATATATATATATATATATATACATACACACACACACACACATATATATATATATATATATATATATATATATATATATATATATATATATATATATATATATATATATATATATATATTTATTTATTTATTTATTTTCTTTGCCTATAGTATGCCATAGAACTTTACGATGGTCACTAAACCGGATATTGCATTTTAAAATTGTATTGTCTGGACATACTTTGACATGGTTGTCATCAATACTTTCAGTGTACTTATGTGGGAACTTTCGAGTGTTCTCGCCGGTATTTTCCGTTATTCGTCATTTTTAGAAGAATGTGTCTAAAATTCCTTGAAAGGTATTTTTATTAAATTTTGAAAATCATCAATTTCTTTCAGATTCATAAAACAGATTTAAGGTTTTTGGGTTTAAAGTAAAAATTTGAAAATATTTAACCTTGGTGGAATATTTAGTCTGAAAAAATAATATTTTTGCCTTTTAAAGTGATTCAGATAGTATAAGTAATTTTTTTTTAAATATGAAGTTCTTTTTAAACCTCTTCAATAATGCTCAAAAGGGGGTAAATTACGCTATTGAAACTAGTTTAATAGCATTCATATAGAAAATACCCTCCACATATAGACGGTTGGTCAAAAGTTATGTGGCACCAAGAAATAATGTTCACTAACCTGTATGATGCTCTCAATTAAGAAGTATTCAACAATTTCAGCGGTATATTATACGAATGTCACGGGCTATATGCCTAAGCATTAAATAAATTATTTAGAAATGCATTTATATATTTATACAATTTTTTAATGGCAGGCTGTGACTTTGAGCCATTATCTCATGGGCTCCAAGTCTTTGTAAGGACCGTCCCCTCTGCGAGATACAAAATTTTAGAAGAGGGTCTCCATCCATCCATTTATATAAATTGAAGATACTGCTTAAATGTCTTTTCGAGATTCTTATTCTTTGAAGATGCGAGTTAGTATTATAATAGGCAGTGATAATACAGAAATGAGTTAGTGAAGCACATCTTGATAAATCAGGCTATCTCAGACTTCTTATAACTCCAAAACATTGCTAATATTTTGCAAATAAGTCAAAAAGAAATGTCTGCTTTGTAACGGTTCTGGGGTGCTTCTTCGCTGAGAGGATTCTCCCGATGAGTTAAAATATTTAATTGGCCAAGTTCCATTTTTTGCAAGGTACTAGGCCAATTTACTACACCTGAAGTCACAATGTACTACATTCCTTTTTCCCCTTTAGGTTTATACATAGATGAGTAATTCAGGCTGTCATGATGGGTCTCAAGAAGGTAGTGTTAGCTGATATTTTTCCGAGGTATTACACAGCGAAATCAGACAGAGTGCCATGAGATGTAAATTTTTCAAGCATTTCCCGCCAGTTAAGCAGTTCCATACTTACGAATATTGCTTGCACCTTACCACTAAAGGCAGGTCTATGATCCTCCTTACAATCAAATTCCGCTGAGGTATAAAAGAAGAATGAGGCGCTTATAACATTATCCCATGTTTTTGGCTTGTTAAGAGTGATAGGAATCATAAATTTCTGTTGTATATGTAATCTAACAATTTTCCTAGTAACCACCAGATGGCAGTGGGAATAGACTATGTGTGGCTGTGTCCGTTTTGTTCACACGTACTTCCTTATTCTTCTCTTTAGTAACTAGTTGTATTAATGTCGTCCGTAGTAGTAATTGTATAAGTTTCGTTTATATATATTAAAGTCATTTAAAGTTTAGCGATGGTTTAGTTTGACTTCTAAGTTACTTACCGGCATTAGATGCTACAAGGAACATGTCTCCGCCCAAAGAACTCCATGCATCAACAGATAAATACCACGTAAGTGAACCTTCCACTATCAGCTTTGCACGGAAGTTCAAATTTGGAAGAAATAAAAATTACAACAAAGAGCTAGTCGTTTTAAATGGAGTGAGTCTATTGTCTACAAGGGTGTAGGTATTAATACAGTGTCATCGAACGATATTTTGAACTTCCGTGAATCAAGTTTACATAAAACTTGATAGGTATAACTGATACAAGATTCTGGGATTTTTCAAGTTTTTTGGGATTGTGCAGAATCAGCCTCTGAAATCTTACGCACATTTAATCTTCATTCCTTCATCACCATATCATGAATTTTTTCAATAATTTCAGCGTAGTGACCTCAGAAGGGTGGCGTGAAGATTCAGGGAACGTAAAAACGGAGGTGAAGACTAGCCATTCTATTTTACAAGCCTGGATTTAGTGTCTGCCACCGTTTTGCTTCTTAAAAAGTAAGGATTTATCTACGTGCGGAATTCGTTTTTCTCCATTGTGTGAGCAGTAACGATAGTTGGCCTACTAAACTGGCTGCCCATCACATAATTATCATTGAGTTTTACAATTTGACATGCGGAACATTACAATTTAAAAGCTTGCTAAATGTGAGCGTGACAGCAATTTTTGCAGTGATGTCATACCTCGGATTTCACAAACGATTTATCAAATTACCCTCATAATACCTGGTATCGTTAGAGTAAAGAAGCAGGTAGAACACAAATGGTATTAAAGTAATTTTTCGACATTTTCGGATCACAAAAATTCATTATGTCGCAGTAAAAATTATGGTAAGTTAAGAGAGAAACTATATTTTAATTCTACATTGGTTCATGTGTTCCAAGAAAAAAGTATTAAAACAACGATAGGCATGTTTTTAAAGTAAATAAATAAGACCAGTGCAGACAGGATTTCAATTAAACATATAACGAAGGTAAAGTCACTGAATAAATTGTTTATCTGAATTTTCATAATAAATCTATAACCGTTGAAATGCCTTATTAACAATTCCGATCAGGTCTTTGTGTTTAATTTAAGGAAGCCCACCTATAACGAGGTTATTTATTTCGTCTAACGCACAACTAAATTTTATGATGCTAGCGAAGCACTCTTTCTTGAAATATACTATAGAACTTCATGCTCTGGAATAATCCCAAGGTATTTTTTTTCTTTAATGAGCCATGTCAGATGCACAGAAAACGTGATTTGACGTGCAAATGGCTCATTGGAATTGTGGTAGAGTTGAGAAGTATTCCTATTGCTATATTTGTTCATGAACTTGAATTAGAAATGCCATTTTAGCAGAATTAGGAATGCTATTTCACTTTCTAAGAAGTGAAGTAAACTTGCGGAGCGTGGGGTGAATAACATTAAATTCTTATGGACTTCGCTAAAAGTTAAGTATAGTTTGTGAGCAATAGAAATAGGTTTAACGAGATAAATTTAACGTTAAATTTGGATTGTTTATTGGGGGCGTTATATATTGCTTTTTACAAGAAATATATTTTATTAAGTTCGCTATTGTGCACTTTTAGCATTTGCTATTAGCAAGCGAATTTATGTGTATGTAACTGCTTGTAATTTAATTAAAAATATAAAATTATGTGAAAATGACTTTTAAACATTGAATGTATTTAATATGTTTAGTTTAGTTCAAATTGAAAAACATTTCGTATTTCTACTAAATTTGAAAAGTTTTTTTTTATGATTCTTTTCATCTTTAAAATTAATTATAGCAGCATTCTGAGTTGAAGTATGAATTATTTACTTTATTTACAGTCTATCCACAAAGCCCGAATATAATTTCAGTTATATTTGTAATCTTTATCATTTTCTTTCATATAATTATTCAAGAATGACGCATATTCCACACCTTCTTAACATGAAAAAAATTATAATGGCCATATATATATATATATATATATATATATATATATATATTATTAATTTGGCGATTGGTAGAAATAAAATATAAACATACAGTAAAACCTGGTTTATCCGGACTAACTGGTAACATAGGCAATACGGATAATCGAACATCTGGACAATCAGGTTAAAATGGGTAGTAAGCAAAACAGAATCCTTTACTAAGCAGACATGCAGTTCATTCGCCAGTTGATGGCCGAATGGCTAAGGCGCAGGCGTTCGGTCAGACCCTGTGGGTTCGAGTTCTACTGTTACCATGACTGTTTGTAGCCGTTCGGAATCGGCTTTAAACTGTAGGTCCCGGTGAAATTAGCACTCCTGTAGCAAAAAGTTGAACGTAGCGCTCCAAACCATGCAGTTCATTAGGATCAAAAACTATATTTTGTAGCAAAATTACATAGTATTGTTTACAAGACATTAAAAAACATAAAAATAACTTTTTACATCATTTCTTACACAAAGAATTGGTAAGTATAGTAAAGGTTTCTTAAACTCAAAAAAAGCAATTTGTCACCTTAATTTATTGCACCATCTATACAGTAACTGTATATTGAATCAAACTAAACAGCGAATATTTGGTATACTTGTAGTTACGGTCTTCCTATGATAGTTAAAAATTATTATCTAATGTGAACATTAAATAAAAATAATGTTTACAAATCTGATCCGGATCAACGAGGGTGTCGGATAAATGGTTTTACTGTATTTAGTTAAAAACTAGCGTACAATTCTGAATGAAATTCATCGGAAGTAATTTTCAGCGATTATCCGTGTTCTGTCAAATTTACGGCACATTTGGTCGTATACATTTCTAGTATGTCCCGCATTAAATTTAACCACAATTTGCAGAAAATGCAAAAAAAAACTTTGTAAAAATAAAACTTTTCAAAGGGAAGAAACGAGGTATGGATCTTGAATGCTATTTTTGCGTACAGATCGACTTCGATATATCCATGGGTTACATAGGTGTCTACGGTGATTGAAAATTCATCATTATGCAGAATACGTCACATTAAACGCATTTAGGGGATATATGAATGCAGTGCTCTGAATTAGAGGTTTATTATCGATCTCCCGTCTTTCACCATAAGCAAATCGAATAATAAATGTCAGAAATGTATGAATATTTCTTGAAAATGGCCGATTGCTTCTACACTTTCTAACTAATCAAATTACGTACACATAGAAATCATGTCAGTAACTATTCTATATAGTTTATATTCGGTACAATAGGGGCTAATAAGGATGAATTTTTTCCATACAACAGACTTCAACCGTTAAAAACAAATATATAAAGGGTTATTTTATTATTTGCCAGAAACTGATAAAGTAGCCAAAACAACGGTATAAAACAAGGCATTAAAAATATATCCGGACGGTTGCAAGCTTTTCGATTTGATATACAGCTCTTAATGCAGAATAAACTCATAGATAATCGTGGTAGATCTTGTAATTTAGCAGAGATTTGCACCAGAATTACTCTGATTACTCTAAATATGAGGCAATAAACATTGCTTGGATAGTCACAGCTAATATAACTTACTCACATCACCAGACACCAGTTTTGGAGAGCAGTTGGATTCTTACTTGGAACAGAATATCTATACACTGCATTCACGTTTCAGTAAAGTGATTGTTTTGTATAAGGCTGAATAGGTAGAGTTTTCTAACCAATATTACACCCCCCCCCCATACGTGAGGCAAAAGTAGACCTGATTTACACGAAACTTTCTACTTAATCGAAATATATGAGAATAAACGTACACTGCTGGAAATTAAATTGGCAACACCAGAAAGGAAAGCAACTAACAAAACTTTACTTATTGTAAGTATACAGCATTGTAGGAAGAAAATATGATTCAATTTGTTGGCAAATTCGGGATATACAGGTTCCGAAATTTATATATAACGAAGAATTTCGTTATATTCCTTTTAGGTTACTAAATTAACGTTAAATCTTAGTTAAATTAATTAAATACCTCAATTTGCTGGTTTTCCTAATAGTCACTTGCTGACTTTAACTTGGTAAAAGTGTTTGAAAAATAGCACAGTTTAATTTTTTTGTTGGTACCTCCAAAGTGTGGGAATCTCGCTGGTTATATTTAAGCTTAAGCTATTTTTGTGTTCTGGGAAAATAGCCCATTAAAATCAGTCCGTTTCTTTTGAAAATGCCCTGTGGATCTTTAGAATTGGATTCCTTTTATGTATCAGCCAAGGTTTCTAAAGAGCGAATACTTAGACTTCCGGCAGTACGCTTAAATTGCACTGTTATTGCTATTTAAAGCCGCTGTTAATTTAAAGCCGTTCATTAATTTAAATTTGCCGATCGACTGTCACCTTGTTAAACACCGACAGCCTTATCCATCTGTTAAAATGCTTCCGGGCACTTGCTAGCAGTAGGAATCTGGACACGTGGGTAAGACAAGACGCTTGCTAGTTCTCTCCTTCTGTCTTCCAATTAAAAAATTGCGCCTCCTACGTCACTTGAAGGCTTGACCAATAGGGTGTTTGCACCATTCACGCTCTCCGCCGTTGGCGTTTGTCTTGTTCCGTTTTTGGCGATAAATCGCTCTACTCTGTTCTACCGGCTGTTCGTACGGGAGGAGCAAAAAAAACTCCGCGGTTCCTGTACGCTGTCTCTCAGCTACTTTTCCCTACGTTTGTGTGGCTTGGCGATTTTTCTAGTGTTCCTGTAACCCCTCTCCCCTGACTTCTCCTGCTTCCTCGGTGGAAAAAATTTAGAGTTAGCTATATTTTTTTCGCCTGAGAGTAGGATCTCTTAAAATTTGGCTTTAAAAATCTCCCGGGCAGACTTGGCTTTGCCATTTTCTGTCTTGGGAAGCTATGGGTAATTAATTTGTGTTAGCTCGTCTAAATGTCGGAGTTTTAGACCTGAACGGTCATTTTTTTTATTATAAGCTAATGTAAGCTTCGAGCTATTTTTGTAAAGTTATATATAATAATCCAGACAGAAAAATAAATATTTTTTTTATTAGATTTTTGAAATGCTTTGAAAGATTATTTTAGTTTACCAATTTATTCAGGCATTTTTATGCTAACATTACAAGTGCTTACCTGCACGATCAATCCAAAGTGTGTTCTATAATATCAGACGTTGACGTGCTAGTCTGAACTTGGGTTATCGCCGCTAACGTATCGTACTTTCATCTATACGACACCGTTCTACTGATTGATGTACGGAGGAATCATCTTCTAGCACCTTTGATTTTTTACTGGAAGACTCTTATCATCCTGCCGAACTGTCGGTCTCTTCTTCCGTAGACGAAACTTTTGTCGTGCTGCAGTGTATCATGCCGTGTGGAACTTTTGTCCGAAATTGTACTCCTCCAGATATATTCGGGACAATTCTTCATTATTCTACATTATAGACTGATGTCTCAGCAATATTGTTTCTTCGATCTAGAGTGATCCCGTTTCTTCATTAAGACTTTCAGCGTCCATTTAGACTGATCAATGACTCCACCAATTTAGTCAACAGTACAAAAAATCAACTGTACATTATACATACAGCTACCGCCTCTAGCAGCTAAAATGACTCTTACTGAAGAAGAGATCTGACAAAAGTAACGCTGACTGTTCAAATTACCGACGACTCGAAGAAGAGGTGTTCGTGTCGTGTACCCAGTGGCTGCCCGTACCATCACACCAGGTGCAAGGCCCGTATGACGATATCAAATGCAATCAAGCTACGTGCGTTCTCCTTGGTGCGTCCAGACACGGATAAATCGATCATGATGCTGCCCGCAGAACCGCGACTCGTCTGCAAAAGACAACGTGGTGCAACTCCTGTATCAAGTTTTGTCGTTGGGCTCACCACTGTCACCTCGTGACTATGCTGCAGTGTCAAGGGAAGCTCCAATAATGGTCGCCGTGCTGCTCCAGACGTTGACGGACTGTCCGTGCGAATACTCGTCGTGCTGCAAACGAGGTCATTTCCTCACTCAAGGTCCGTGATGCGGTTGTACGATCCTGCAAGGCTGACCTGAAACATCTCTGTCCTCTCGGGTGTTAGTGGCACGAGGCCTTCGAGATCCTGCATGGTGTTCACTATGACTGTCCTGAACTCATCGATTCCATATTCGCATGACAGCCGTTGGATTCCCGCGAATGCGAGTAGCAATATCTTGGAACGAAAAACCACACTCTGGATAGGTCACGATCCTGCAGCTATCGAATTCCGACACGTGCTGGTAGCCGTTTCTCCTTCTTATATGAGGTATAACATGATTTTCTCACAAAAAAACAACATTCAAATGCGATTTCCGAACGAGAAACCCGCTGTGTAACTTTCCTTTTACACAGAGTTCGAAATGCTGCATCTTCCTCCTGCGTCATTCGATTGCGCTTAAATGCTTATCATTTGCATAACCCAGCATCTTCTTTCTTTCATGCGAATTGGATGTTTGTATCATCGTTCCTTCACGGTGTTGCAATTTTAATGGACAGCAGTGTAATTATGTAATTATTATGCTGTCCAATCAAGAATTTCGATAGGAAAGATTTTTGATCAATCATCGCCCTGTCGACTTACTCGTAATCATGAACCACTACAAGAGTCAGGAATGAGAGGATATTTTTACCGTCCATTTTATTCGGCTTGCATGGGACTTGTAGGTTAATCAAAGTGTAACGTAAAAAGAGGTGAAATCGGATAAACAAAACATGTGCCCTGCCAACCAGTGAAATCGGAATACGCTCATTTACACCTTACTTTAGTTTCCAACACTAATCGGAACCAGGAATTTGACTTGGGAAAATGTTAATCGAGATATATTTGTGAAATTCTTACAAAACTTCCTGATTACTGCAAGTGCAAGGCAAGACACATATTCAGGAGTGATATGAATATGTGATAAGCTGATGGCCTTTTACAATATATTTGTCCATCGATTGTAGGAAGCTTTAGCTATCTATAGCACACCGTATATACTTGATGCCTAAATTGATTATGATGTAAATATGGATGGTTGCGATAACCCTTTCCGGCATGGTGGGTCAAAACCTCCCCTACCTAATCAAAATATTTTCTCCTTAAATTCTATTCACTTGAGCTATATTTTAAACATGAAATAACAATTCGTTTCAGTTATAATTTTAGCTTGTAAAAGGCAACACTTAACAAGGTTCTTCATTTCTGTATGAAAATGGGCTAAAATTATCAATAAAATGTGTCATTAATATTATTCATTATTTGAAGAATTTCAGAAGCATTTATGCAAGATGTTATTAATCATAATTTTTGTTGATGTAGATTATTTTCTAAATATTAATGAGAAACACATCAAGCGATAGAAAGAGTAGTTACAGAAAATCCTGACTGTTAATGCCTGAGCCCTCATATAAGAAGACACTGGCTAACACCAACACTTAAAAACAAGTTTGATACGAAATTTAATTGTTATTATATTTTATGTATTTGTTTTGAAACGAAAAAACTTTTAAGTTTACCCGTTTGCGTTTTTACCGAGAAATGGATCTGTCAAATTATCAAATCAGTTGGGTGCAAAGTGATTGCATTGTTTCAAATATAAATTGAAAGTTATTTTTTTAATTTATATTCGATTATGGTGTACAAAAGTCAAGAAGCAAGAAACAAAAATATTTTCTTGGAACTTTAACAAACTAAACACCGTAAGATAATTTTAATAATAAAACATGAACATCAATACTGATATTGGAATATTTATACAATATGTCAACTGTCATTTCATAATATAGGAAAATTCCATAATGCTAACGAAATGTAAAAAAAAAAAAAACGTAATTTTTAGGATTAAATAAATATATCAAACATCAAAGATGGAGATATCCTGCATTCCCAAATGGCTTTTAAATTTAACATCTATTTTCCAAATTCACAGTTACTATGATAATTGGAATAAATTTATTTCCACGTGAATAAATTTATTCAATTTCCCCCTAGCACCGCAGTTTCCAAGCCTTTCCCTATAATAATTCAAATAGGATTCATCCTCTAATGATCCATGTACATCAATCCAGGAACGTGCTTTGATGTGCAAATCACACTACGGAAGATCTGAAGACAACTTGAGAAACTTTCACTCCTGGGAACAAGTACACAGAAACTTATTTTTGAAGATCCATTTTGTTTACAGAAGAAAATTGCGTGTTAGATGAAAGACGTAATATGGCTGCTATGCAAAGAAAAAGCAAGAAAATTCTCTAAAATACTATTCGTGGTAGGTGTTGGCAGATGAATTCTGCATGCGTATATTCCTGGGACATAATGATAAATCGATATCGCAAGGCGAAAATATTATTCGCGGTTCATGTAACTTAACAACTGATCGCACATGGCGCACATATTTAAAGATGGGTTACTTGTGTAATACGTGTAATTATGTTCTAAAGAAAGGTGGCATAGGGGAATATTATGCAGAACTGGTACTTCATATGTCAAAATTTAAAATTAAATGTTTTTCATAAATTTGAAATAAGCTTTATAAGTGTGTTAGCGATAACACTGACTGTGTAATAATTGGATAGACGCATCTGAATGATATTAATAGAAACATTTGAATTGTAACAAGGGCATTTATATTCCCTTTAGGTACACGATAAACTCAGTATGCTGAAAAAAATATAGGCATATACAATGATTTATCACGTTTGTTGATCAGTTACGTTACAAAAATCCGTATCTGAAATCTGACTATAATATTTCACATCCGGGATATCTGACAAAAGGGCATATTTTACTGATCCTCTCCCAAAGGCAGGTCAGGAGTTGTCTTAATTAGTCTAAAATGTACGTGTTTTATTGCGTTAATTTTTACAAAATTCTAAACACTCCAGTAAAGCTTTCGGAGTAAAATATATCCTCTAAATCAGGGATTCTCAACCTTTCAGGCTCTGTGCCCCCCCTTTGAACACTGATGTGAGGCCACGCCTCCCCCACCACCACCACTACCATATGTGGCCAATACAAGTAGTGCAATCGGAATTTGAAACTGAAGCTTGTTATTAAATAAAAATATATACTAGATAATTTCGTATACGTAATTTAATATTATTATACGTATCCTAATTTGGAACATATTATTATTAGAACATATGAAATCAAAGAATTAAATACAGATCAAATATATTTGAGGTAATCAAGGATCTAGGTGAGGTTGATATGTAATACCAGTCACTTTCACAACATTAATGAGAGGGCTAGCACTGTTTGTCCTTGACAAGTTTTTGAATATTGCGTAGTAACTGTGACAAAGCATACCTCAGGTCACTTTCAACGCCCAGACGTACCACAATTATCGTGTTTTTACAATTACGACAATTATCGTCTTCCTATGTCAAAAATACGTTATGGTTACATTGTCACCGCAAAATATGAGTACAGTAAATTATAGTTAGCTTTACTTTTTATTTTACTTTTTTTTAAACTCACGCCTCCCTTGAAATTCTTCTACGCCCCCCCAGGGGGGCGCGCCCCCCAGGTTGAGAACCGCTGCTCTAAATCATATTCTGAAGGTCAGCCCCCCCCCCCCCAACAATCGGCAAGTTGCTTCACTGGGTTATCCCGTTGGGCTCATCATGGCAAAAATCATACATGAGGATAATGGTGAGCAGTCGCCATAAGATTGAGTATTTGCACCAGATTAGTCTAACTCAACTCATTCCATATGTTTCATCAAGGAGTTATGAATGGAAATAATAAAAAAAAGGATAAGTCTTACTGTGGAAGTTTTATTTATCAGTTTAAATGCAATATATTTTATTCTGAATATTACAGTAATTAGCAAAATTTCATCTCTCACATCACAACAGGATTTAGGAATATAGATCGTTTCCAAACACATGTTCACATTAAGAAGTGTAAACATTTTCCCGAAAAGGCTGAAACTCGAAACTCGGAGTAACTTATCTGCAAATGGATACACTAGTATACTAAACGACACTGGCCACGACAGAATATCTATCTGTTTTACATGAGTATCCAATATATATATATATATATATATACAGTGCTAGATTTCTAGAAATAGAGGTGCCGGAACGGTAACCTTCCGGGGTGTGTGCGGGGCTATTCCAAATTATTGATAAAGAGAGGTACCTAAAGAGAAGTACCGAAACGCCGTTCCGGCGCGTTCCGCCTCAAATCTAGCCCTGTATATATATATATATATATATATATATATATATATATATAAAGTATAGCTCAATTATTTATAGCATGAGTGATGGCTTTTTAAGCTAAGCATATTTTTTAAAAATTTAAGTAAAAAATGTGATTTTAATAATTTGAATTTTTTTGGTTCAAAGATTAATTTATTTCAAACATGTTAACATATTAAAGTTCATACGAGATGTTGCAGTTTGCAAACAAGAAACACATATTATTTTTATGTGCGTACCGAAAACTGTTTTCCTATTAAAGCAATATTTACTATGTCAGTCAAATTCAAGAAAATAGTTCCCTTGTAATCTCATATAATTTCCGGATAAATGATTAGCATATCAAAGCCCGTTGTGAAACGTGGTAGATAGAAAATTTTCAATGATGCTGTGCAAAAATTATTCGAGGGCACGAAATGCTGATATGCTTTCAAAGGAAAAGTATTTTCGCATAGCTTGAACATTTTATTTTTCCTTTTGTGTACGAAATATAAGAGGCAAGAAATGAAAATGTTGGGATAAATTACTGGAATTTACATATATGAACATGCATTCATTAAAAAAATATAACATTGTCTTTAAACATCACTATCACTTTCTATTGACTATCTCTAAAACGTATTTCAACTGTATTGAATGTTATTTTTAGTTTAAACATTTTGGTGACCTGTTCAGAAGGCATTTTAAGTTGTAAAGAAAATAGAGCACGTTACGTAATAGGAATCAGAAAATATACTTCTCTTCAGAGAGCAAATCATCTATATATACGCATAACAAAAATTAAATAACTGAAACTTATATATTTATCAGACATCTGGCAACACAAATTACAATTTTTGCTAAAAGATTCAATGAACAATGCTTTTAAATTTTATATGAAAATATGTTACACAATGAGAATTATTTAAGGGACAGAAAATGCATTTAAACAAGGCATCATTCATAATAACTGCTGCCGTAATAATATAATTTTTTGTACAACTTAGCGAAAATTTTATAATGCCCTAAAACAATAAAATGGTGAGATCTCAGGCAACGCTCAGTTAAAGGACTTTGTGTTGATAGAATAACGTTAATAGTAATATTACTGTGTGTGAGAAGGCAAGTGGTTTGTAATAAAATTTAGCACGAATGCTTCTTTGTCTGAAGTCTGGTTAAAAAATCCTTAATTTTCCCTTTGTAAAGAAAGATTTAATGAGACTTTCGTCTTTTGGATGTCACTAAAATTAGGCAATTAGTGAATGAGCTATGTGTGTAAAAAATCTTGCACGATATATGTTTTAAGAAGACAACATTTTCCAGATGTCGTATCATGACAAGTTTGGGTAGCAATCTTGGGTTTACTGACTAGTTTGTGGCTCAGATAGAAGATGTTCTTCTGGTTGGGCCACAAAGTAGTCTGTAAACCCAGCTAGAAGATGTTCTTCGGGAAAAATGAGGCTGCGCATTCAAAGATTTTCATCCTTTTTTTAAGAATGCAACTACTGTTGTGTTTATTGAAATGTGCAGTGAAGTATGTCTTAGTAATTCACAGGCTGGTTGGCTGTTTTCATAGCACTGTCAATTTAGGCTCCGTTCGAGATAAAAAGATCAAGATCTACTGTTAACTGCCTATTCTGAAAGGTTACAAACTACCATACAAATTGTTAGACTCGAACCTATAGATTTAGGTAATGGAAGTTCGCACCTTAGCCATCCAACTGTAATTGCAAATGCAGTTTGGGGGTTTCACTTCGTTTTTACCACGAATATTTTGCAGACTACCCAAGAGAATCTTCTGTGGTAAACCTCAATACGCGGTAGAAATTGCAGTGAAAAATAGTTTCTGAATCCACCTTCGAGAGTCCTATATTTGGATATTGATGAGTTGATGAGCGCAGAGTTTTAGCAGCAATTTCCAAGCTCTTTACATGCCATAACTATTTCATTCTTACCTTGAGTGAACTAGCCCCTCTGCAGTTATTTTCTGAGAGTTCAACTGCGAATACTTTCTTCTACATCATCTAGAATAAAGCTTCGCTCACGCACAGGAAGGCTCATCCAATACATTAAGAGCTGCATTTTATAGAGATAACATGATTTAGAACATTAATGAATGATAGTAGCAATTTCTACCTCTCACTTGTTTGATATAATACATTTTCTGATTATTGATGCAGTTTTTCCTTATCATGTATTCTGTATTTAAGAGAAAATCTTCATCTAAAATGAAATATCACTGAAAATGGTATTTTTGTTCAATTTGCTAAACACTGGTGACTAGAGCGCAAAAGGGAAAAAATGCAAGAAAGAGAGCGTTACTGGTCACCCGAATGTCGAATGAAGCAAAAATTGATAGTCACAGGATTAATTGTTATCATTATCCTATATATAATTTTCGCATATTGATTTTAAAACTATGTATTTGTCTGTAATAGCAGTATTTTATTGTATATAATATATCAGTAAGATATTTGATTTCCTTAAAACTCGTAGCTTATCAGTTTGCTAAGTTGCCTGTAACAATGATTTTTTGTGGTACAAGACATAACAGTGAATATAATTTGTCATGCTTTGTTTGCAAACGAGTATATTAGGTAAATAACCCAATATTGCCTATTTTCTTACCTAAAATTCTGCGCATATTTAAAAATTATTTACTATGCGCTGTTCATGTTTTGTGGTAAGTACATATTTTGTATATACACTCATGGACAAAAAAATTAGCGCACCAAGAAGGAGTCGTCAAAATGAAACGAAATTTTATATACGTAATGACTACTTTGATATAAGTAAATGATAAGAAAATCAAAGAAAAAGGATAATTTATTTCAGAGAAAAAAGCAAAAGAACGGAGGAGTTAATACTCCGTTGGACCCCCCTCTAGTGCGAATGCACGATGCGAAACGATCGGGCATTGAGTCATACATGTTCTGTATGATGTCTTGAGACATTTCGTTCCATATTTGCTGTAACCTTGCCTCTAGTTCGTTCAAACTCGTGGGATGCCCAACTCGTCCTCCCAAATGATCCCAGATATGCTCGATTGGAGACAAATCTGGGGATCGGGCAGGCCAAGGAAGGGTAGTAACAGTGCGGAGACAGTCTTGTGACACCCTTGCCGTATAAGGCCGAACATTGTCTTGTTGAAAAATGGCTCCTGGGAGCCGTTGCATGAGTTGCAACACATGTGGTTGCAGGATTTCATGAACATACCGCTGGGCTGTCATGGTGCCACGGAACAATACTAGGGGTGACCGTGTATTGTAGGCAATGGCACCCCATACCATCACACCAGCTGTGGGAGCGATGTGTCGCTGTACAGCAAAGGCAGGATTGAAGCGTTCACCAAGGGCTCTCCACACACGAACACGATTGTCATCACTGCCGAGATTGAATCTGGATTCGTCGCTAAAGACGACCTGGTTCCATTCCGCTGCAGTCCAGTTTCCTCGTGCGCGGCAAAACTCCAAACGGAGGCGTCGATGGGTGGGCGTCAAGGGCAGCACACGTAATGGGCGCCGCGATACCAACTGTCCTTCAGCCAGGCGCCTTCGTATGGTTCGAGAAGACACAGAGGCCCCTAGTGAAGGTGCTACCTGTGCCTGGATGGCGGCCGATGAAGCAGTTGGCTGTACGCGTGCATTTCTTACGATGTGGCGGCCTTCTCGACGACTGGTCTGTCGAGGGCGTCCTGAGCCTGGTCTTCGTGTACATGACATCTCTCGGGTCCACTGGTCCCAACACCTCCTCATAACACAATCAGAGAGGCCTAATTGACGAGCTACTCGCCTAGCTGACCACCCAGCCTCCATCATCCCGACGATTCTCCCCCTCTCAAACTGCGACAACTGCTTATATTGTCTTCGAACACGGCGTAATGGCATGTCTATCTCAGCTCTTCCTTTGTAAATGATTCAGAACACTCAAACAAGCTTTGGTTACCTGTTTTATACTCCACAGAGTACGATGTTCAACGCCCTCTACCGGCTATACGTAATGCGCAATCACGCTGCATTTCTAATCATTTGCATATCTGCCCGACATATACCTTCATTGCAAGTTTCGTTACGTTCCCGCAATTATTTCTTGGTGCGCTAATTTTTTTTGTCCATGAGTGTATTATCATGTACATTTCTACTAATGTAGCGTGGAATTTAACGCTACAGTTAAAGTTTGATAATTTTGCCCCAATTTAATCTAGAATTTATTTAATATCAGGAAATACTTTAATTCAGTCACTTTGTCAAGCAATATTTCACGTTAACAGGTGTGTTTCTAGGCCCTGGCTTTGAATTCAGGGTGGCCTTTCTTAACGACATCGTTGCTCATTCATGCACATCTGTGCGTAAATAGAATCAGCTCGATATTGTTTAAGAAACCATTAGGTTTCTATTTTTCCCAAGTTACGGTTCTCTTGTTGCAAGTATTTCTTTAAACTACGGTTTCCTGTTTACGGGCAAACAAACAGCGTACCATCTATCAAAATCCCTTTCGAAAGCAGTTAGTCATTTTCACGGCGCTCACGGCGACGTATCCATAATGCATGCCGTTTCACTTGCCCCCAAAGGCAGTACTGTCAATTGATTCTGTGCAGTTTCTGAGAAAACCGCTTTGGCGATAAATCGCCAAATTTTGGTGAATCTCAAAAGTCGCCAGATCTCACCTGCTCAACAAATCACCAGCTATTCCCATCAATAATGACCCTCCTCTGGATATCTCCACTTTCACATTTTTGGCTGAACAGAGTAAGGATTCAAAATTACTCAAAATTATTAATTGTCTAAATCAACCTCACTCTGTTAAACATTCTAAATTCACCGACTATTATATTCATAACTCTTCCAAATTATTATACTGGGACAAATCTAAAATAAATACTAATGCTGACAATATTGCTGTTTCCCATTGATTAAAGAATAAAGTTCTCAAAATTTGGCATGTGTCTCATTTTGGCATAGAAAAGACATACGACTTTATAAAAGCTCGTTATTTTTGGCAAGGCATGTATGTTTATACAGTAAATGTTGTTAAATCATGCCACTTTTGTTTGGTTCATAAGCCTCATACTATTGTATCAGCACCCTTTCAGGCAAACCCTATCCCTTCTTTACCTAACGAGGCAATTTCAATGGACATTTTTGGCCCCTTTAGAAATAATGCTTATGTTTTAACTTTTATCGACCAATTTTCGAGGCATTTAGAGCTTTTTCCTCTTGTTAAAATCACCACAGAGGCTGTTACTGAGTATTTGCTAACGTATATTTGTAAATTTGGGAGACCTTCTTTAATCTTAACAGATCTGGGTACCCAATTTACTTCTGAAGTTTTTACTCACTTTACTCAATCTATTGGTATAAAGTTAGATCATACCACAGTGGGTAATCCAAAATCCAATTCCATTTGTGAAAGGACTAACCTTTCTGCTAAGACCATTATTAATTGTTTGCTTCAACAAAATGTACCATTTAAGCACTCTGTGTTAATTAATCAGCATTTGTATAACGGATCTCACCATTCTTCGACTGATTTTTCTCCATACCTTTTACATTTTGGAAGAGAGCTAGCACTAATTTTTGATAATTTTAACTATACTAAGTCTTCTGAACAATTATAGAAACTACAGTATCTGAATAAGCTGCTTAAAATTTTGCATCACATCCAGCAAACAGCTTATCAGAATGTAAATGATAATCGCATCTTGCAAAACACCAAGCAACATGAACATGCTAAATTAAGGGAGCTATCTCCTGGTACTATTGTTTATGTTAAATCTAAAGATAGATTTAATAAAAGGTTTAATGGCCCTTATGAGGTTATTAAGCGTAATTCAGTTGTTACCTATTCAATAAGGTTACTGTCTAATCCTTATGCTCCTGTAACCAAAATTCATATAGATAGGTTACATGTTGCCCCAGCTCGAAAAAATCTTCTCAAGGGATCAACTAATAACTCTTTAACGTTAAATGTTTCTCCGCCTCAACAAAACAGGTACTTCTTGAGGTCAACCGTTATGCAGTGAGTTCCTTAAATTTTTTTTAGTATGTTAGGAGAGCTCCCTAATATTCTTCTATTCCTTTCAATGCTGGCGTTGTTAAGGATATTTAAAATTTATTGGCCACTGTTTTTCGTGTTTACTTAAGTTGTATTTGTTTGTATCTGAAATTCAAACTCCTAAATTATACTAAATGTCTAAACTAGTTACTAAGTCATCTTAATAATATTCCTGTATTAACTAAGTCATAGACTTAGAGCAATTCAACTGAAATTAATAATACCTTATATAGTTAACAACTATTTGCAATTTTATACCTCAGTTAAGGTTAAAACTATAATATTCTTTATTTTGTACCAATATGTAATTACTTTGCAACATCATTTACAATTGAATAGTACTAGCAATTAACAAGATGTGAGTTATTAAAATTTGTTAACAACAAATATAACTAACAACTGTATTCAATTTATTGTGTTTATATCATGTTTATTTTATCACTTATTAGTGTGATGCGCACTTTTTTCTTCTGTCATTCAGTTACCTTTATCATTTTTGTTAAAATTTTTGTATATATGAATATGTATGTACAATTTCGTGATTAAATTTCTGACATGGCAGACATGTAGACATTTACAGTTAGGCAATGACAATTTACTTTGACATGTAGACATTAACATGTTAATTTTGATAGAGTACATGAGCATTGATATTGGTATTGATAAACTTTAATGTTGACTTTTAAGGCATTGACAAATATGTTATTGATAAATATTTCATTGGTATATTTTTATTAGTGTATATTGTGTTAGCCAGATCATATTGGCAATTTTTTATTTTTGACAGAACAGTAACTACTATATAATCGAATGATAATTTTGTGTAATGAGAATTTTATGTTGCGATTTTATTAGAAATTGTGAATTTATTGTGTACATTTTTCTTATACTTTGCAATTTGATAGCATGTAGATATAAATAACTAAGGGACTACAAACTATTTTGCTATATTCACTCATTTTGAACTTATTTTATTGTTTTGTACCCAACTGTTCATAAAACTTTGACAGATTGAGATTATATTTTATGCATCTAATTAATTTTTTGGCTCACATTTTTTAAGCATGCATGCGTATAAACAACATTATGTTTATCTTTATTTATTTATATTTTAGCTATGAACATATTAGCCATATAGCAATTTTGTTGAGTGACATTTTTTATTATTACCCTTTGTGGAATTTTCTTATTTGATTAATCAGGTACCTTACAATATTTGAGTTCCCATATCTCTGGTAGATTAAGTTGACAATTCTTAGAATCATTAGTTTGTTTCGTGGAAACTCTTTTCAGTTAAGTTACGAGTATTAACTTGGTGTTAGTCGCTCTGTGTGTAGCAAGGTTTTACTTTTTGTTAATCAAGTACCTAGCAAGATTTGAGTTCCCATATCTCTGGTAGACTAAGTTGACAGTACTTAGGATCATTAGTTTGTTTCGTGGAAACTCGTTTCAGTCTCGTTACGAGTATTAATTTTGTGTTAGTAACTCTGTATCTAACAATATGATGCATACAATTTAATAATTACCTTTTATGAATGAATAAGCTATCAACCACTAAAGTTTCAGCAAAATGTCTAGAAACATAATTGTATGAAATGCAAAGTACATGAGTGTATCACTGTTTGTTGATATTGAATATGAAATTAAAATTTGTAAACTACCATTAAATGTACAAGTCCTAATCTACAATGCATATGTATATATATATATATCTTATAATCTACAGCATATATTCTACTTCTACTTTTGTGTACTATTTTTTTTGTGATCACATGTATGTGACTTTAAATGATATTTTTGTGCATTATGATAATTTGTAATCAATTGTGTTATACCATGAATATTTGATTCTTTTACTTGCCACATTAAGAAGAGGTCCTTGTCAAATTCATTTTCTTCCTTGGACAGGGGGGAGAATCTGTAGCGTGGAATTTAACGCTACAGTTAGCTAATTTTGCCCAAATTTAATGTCAGGAAATACTTTAATTCAGTCACTTTGTCAAGCAATATTTCACGTTAACAGGTGTGTTTCTAGGCCCTGGCATATGAATTCAGAGTGGTCTTTTTTAACGACATCGTTCCTCATTCATGGACATCTGTGCGTAAATAGAATCAGCTCGATATTGTTGAAGAAACCATTACGGTTCTATTTTTCCCAAGTTACGGTTCTTTTGTTGCAAGAATTTCTTTAAACTACGGTTTCCTGTTTACGGGCAAACAAACAGCGTACCATCTATCAAAATCCCTTTCGAAAAAAGTTAGTCATTTACACGGCGCTCAAGGCGACGTATCCATAATGCACGCCATTTCACTTGCCCCCAAAGGCAGTACCGTCAATTGATTCTGTGCAGCTTCAGCATTTTTCGTGCACGGACAATGACACGTCACCATTTTGTTTTATTGAGAAAGAACACTTACTATCTCCTATATTGATAAAGGGCAATTTCACCTGCACAGACATGGGACTGTTCCCTCTTCACCAATACAACTAAGAACACTAAACTTATCTTTCTAGAACAGTTCCTTTCTTAAGGGGTAAGAAATTTTTATAAATAATCTATAATATTTCAGAACCTACCGAGAGGTGGTGCTGGAGATTGTTAACCAGATTTTGATATAAATTTGGAAAATGGGCTGAACCAAAGAAAGGCAGATCGACAGTTAAGATGGAACTGTGTGAGTTCGTGACGGTTATGCAAAGACTATATTTAAAAGGATAAATTAATTATCAAAAGGTTTTACAGCGTCGTAAGTGAAATCGTCTCAGAATTTGTAGCAAATGCCTTGTATTTTCAATTCTGATGAACAATAATCTAAAAAAAAATATTCTGATAGACAAAATCACATATATAAGTCTGATATTATGATTATACATACGGTTTATTCACTTGTTATATACTCAGATTCAGTTCTATACTTCGAGTATGCTCATTTTATATTTCGAAGACCAGGGCCGTGGCGGCCTTGTGGTACAGCGCGCTGGTTTTCGGTGCTGAGGGTGCTCAGATCGAATTCTGGCGAACCGCCACTGAAAGGCCTCCATTTGTGTCGTCCCTTCATATGGGGCAATGCTGGTCCGCCTATATGGCGCCCCCGTAATAAAATGGCCAGCAACACTGCGGTGAGTTATAGGCAAAGGTCTTCGCGACAAGTGCCTCCGCATTAAAAAAAAAATTCGAAGACCTACATTAATCCTTTACTTACAGAAATCCTCAATGTATACTAGGAATTGCTAATATAATACTTGGCTTTGATTAACGCATCTTTTATTTAGTACTCTTTAACAATTGTAGTATGGTCTATTTTATCTCGATTACTTCGAAAACTTATGCGCAAAAGAATGTAGATAATATAAAGAATTTCAGTATTTATTTAACATGTGTTTAGATTATTATGGATTAACTATGACACTCACTTTCTAAGTGTCTATTTCCGTAAAGAATTACTTAAATAAATGACTAAATACACTTAAATTTTATATGAAATTTAAAATTACAGCCTCTTATATTGTTATAGAGAGCTTTTATTTAAAATGTTGCCAGACATCTAGGAAAGTATTTGTATAATCCTTTAAGATTCCCTCGTGTAACATAATCTGGAGGTGTAATGATATAAACTATCTGTCTGGAAAGTATGAAATCTGCTTTTCGACACTTTATTTATAACCGAGATCGACTGAGTTATTTATGAAGATAATGACTCATTCTAAATGTGTTGATTTCTATAAAGTTTCATTTAAATAAATGTCTAAATGACTAAATATACTTAAGTTTTACAGCGAACTTTAAAGCACAACCCCTTAAAATTTTATAGAAAGCTTTTATTGAAAATGTTGCCGAACATCCAGGAAAATATTTATATAATCTTGTAATATTCCCTCGTGTAACATAATCTGGAATTGTAATGTTATAAACTATCTGTCCGGAAAGTATGAAATCTGCTTTTCGGCACTTTGGTCGACTGGGTTATTTATCGAGATTATGACTCATTCTAAAAGTGTTGATTTCCATAAAGTGTTATTTAAATAAATGACTAAATATACTTAAGTTTTACACGGAATTTTAAAGCACAACCCCTTAAAATTTTATAGAAAGCTGTTATTGAAAATGTTACCAAGCATCTGGGAAAGATGTGTGATAATTTGTGAGAAAGTGGGCGTCAAAGATATAATGCCACAATCATAATAAAATCCACACAGTTCACTTTCACTGTGACTTTTCCTTTGCGTCAACAGATTAAGCTAAAAGCTAATGTAAAAATTCCTTTGGTCATTACAGAATAAAAAGCTTTAAGAAACCACTAGTTCCAAAGTCAATTCTCACAAGCTGCGCTAACTTTTAGTGAAATATAAAAATATAGAAAATAATGCTCTTAATGCTCATTAAAAATAATGTCATGCAATCGGATAGCACGATAAAGAAATATTTATTTTATACTAATAAGGAAATTCTGAGATAAAATACTCTGATGTTAGTTAATAACGCATTATTATTCAAGGGTGGAAATTTATATTTTTACTTTCCGAGCGGTAATGTTTTGCTTTTCGGATCTATATTCCAGACGGCCTCTCATATTTCGATATCTCATTTTCTAATCTTGGAAAAAATGTGTACTATAATCCTCTGATGCTCTTAATAAGCACTCTAACTAGGTTATTCTGTGTAAACTGCTAGGTAAGTACATTTTTTCGTTTTTCTTTTTGTTGCAGTACATAATTTATCATGAATATTCTATAAATTAGTTGAAGGAAAATTTGCTTTCGGCATCCCTAACTTATTATCAATTAATTTTGTAGAATTTCATCCCGGAGGATGCAATTAGTTATTTCTGTTTTATAATACAAATAACAAAAGTATTTTAATAGCTGTATTCGAAATGTATAAAAGTGGTACTTTCATATTTTAAAGGTTACTGATATTATACATCCTAGATTTTTCTCCAAACCTAATAATTTAACCTAACTGATATTTAGAGTATATCCTTTGCATTTAGGAAAAATGAAGACTAATTAATCTGAAATTACTACAACATTTTTAAAAGAACACAATTTTTCTCTCTATTGTTTGATCATACATAACACAAAAGAGTTTTCGGTTCACTTACAGAATGGAAAATATTACGATCCTTAATCTTTGTTAGTCCTCAAATGTGTGTTACTATTTCTAACACGTCTGTAGTACTTGAATTAGTTGGTATATGGTTTTCCATTACATTATAAAGTTCATTGCTATCTTTTCTTAAAATTTATCTCAAGTATCTCTGTTCTTTACTATTACAACTTATGTATCAGTTCACAAATGGCAACATCATCATTAACCTTCCAGCAGGTGCGCTGTTTATACCAACGTGAAAGGTCGCGTGTATTTCCCAGATACGTTATTGTGAAATAGAAACTTTTAAGAGTTTAATTAATGAAATTATGTTGTAATCAGTTAACAGTTAGTAAGTACGCTTTATTTAAACAAATGTTATTTAAATTATAAAATTATTCCTTTATTTAAAGAATCAGAAACAACGTAAATATGAATCGTGAAAACAACGTAAAATGACCAAAGATCTGTTGAAATAACGTGAAAATAAAATGAATGAAATTGCAGAAAACTCTAATGAACTATTTACATTAGTACTATAAAGGTATACACATAATATAAAAGAAAAAATGAATTTAAATTTAGATATATAAAGGAAGAGATTAGACTTTATAGTCAATGAGTCGCAGCTTTTCACTCTGAGAAAATGTATTTAGAGTGTCCCAAACACATAAATTTCTTGCTAATATCACAGCTGAACCTCGTGATTCTAGTGCGCTGGTCCTTTTGGCAGGACTTGTATATTTTTTTCCCTGACGTCGCTTCTTCCACTTCTTGAACGCCTAGTTCTGATTTTCTTTTCAAAACTTTAATTTTTAGCTCGCTTTGCAGAGAGGCGGTGTTTTTCGTTCAACGTTTTCTTTCCCAAGGTCGTTTGCAAGCTGTCGCAGATATTTAGCTGACGCAGATATTAGACGAAAAGTTACAACCATAATGTTTAATAATAAAACAATAAAAGTTTCTTATAAAAAAAAACAGATATAACGAAAACTTACCCGAACAGTCGTGCGTATCTCTAAAAGACAAATGGCGGAAACATGGCACTCCATTTAACGCCTCGAAATTCAGACGATAACTGAAAGTAGGTCAAAGTGAGCGGATAGAATAGCCAAGTGCTGGCGTTCGTATCGCTCTATGGCCTAAACATATAAAACCGAATTCAACTCGAGTTATCTCCCACATATGCGCGCCTGCTGGAAGGTTAACATTTAAGAAACATTCTTAAACAATTTTAGCTGCTGAATTACACTGTTTTTCGATTGTTTTCTCAGTAGGATTTCTGAATTGTTTTCAAAGCTTTAATTAAGTTTATTCACCGCTCACACGGTGTAGCTTCCACGGGTTGGGTTCAAATCCCGAATAAGGTTTGGTCGTTACCGTGTTGTTCCCTTATAGGGATCAATTCTGGATCACCTAAATGGTGCTCCCGTAATAAAGTAGACAGCAACACTTCAGTGAGTAACGAAAGACGAAAGTCTTTCGATAAGTACCTCTGGATTAGAAAAAAGTCTATTCTTTATAAAAGTAGTTATAACTGTCTCTTGTATGATTCACAGAATTTTGTTTGATCATTCAAACACATTTTTTTTTGTTTCATTTGAAATCTCCTCATGCACCACAGGGTATAACATGAGGCTTACAGAAGTAAGTGAAAAACACAAAACAAGAAAAAATTAAACATTTAAATTACAACAAAATTTCGCAAGACAGCAAGACTTTCAACACTTTTAACAAGATCAGAAAGAACAGGAGGCCAACAAATGGACAGACGTCTCAAGTCCGCCTTTAATATAGCTCGGATACTCGCATGTAATTTGCAGTGAAAAAGAAAATGTTCAACATCTTCATCAGCATCACCGCAAGCACAAAGTCCACTAGTCACCAAATTAAAACGAAGCAAATAGCTCTTGAAATTTCCATGGCCAGTTAAAACTTGAGTTTAGTTAAAGTCAGTTGAAAAGTGCTTTAAACGCTGAAAAATAGTTGGAAAAAATCTTTTTGTCCACAATGCCTTTGACGAAGCAAGAAATTCAGTATTCCAGTCCAAGACAGTTTTATCCCTAGCTACACGCTTCCAGTGAGACTCCGGGACAGACATCACTAAATCTATCTCATGAAGAGTCACTTCTGTCGCCAACTGGTCCGCTCTTTCATTGCCAAGATTGCCAGTATGGCCCCGAATATAAGAAAAATGAATCTCAACAACATTTTCAAGTTCGTGCAAAATTGAGTGAATTTCTACTACAAACTTTTCTGTAGAAGCCGTATTACGCAAAAGAAAGAAGGAAGAAAGAGAATCTGAGCAAACAAGATATTTAAGCGTTCCACTCTCACGGAAAGAATCCTGAATCCATTTTACAACCAGGTTTAAGGATAAAAGTTCGGCCTGGAAAACAGAACATTCATCAAGTAACCGATGCTGAGCGGTAACCTTCTCTATACCATCTTCATAAACCACAAAAGCAAGACCAACACTTCCATCTAGCTTACTACCATCCGTGAAACATATAGTTTTATACTCCTGAAAAACATCCTCTGCATAGTTAATAACTATAATAGGTTTCCTAGTTGCAGGGAAACACATATTTGAGATTGCGGTTTTGGACGAGTGGGTGAATTGTCCTATTGATTTAATGTCGTATTGCTTACTGCAAAAACCAAATCAATTTATGTGGTTTGAACAATAGATTAGATAGAAATTCATCTTACTAAAAGTATCTCCCAAAAATAGAAGTGCGTTCAAATTACCCGATTACTTCTGTTTTTAGACAGTCTAGAAACTTTTGGTTTCACGGAGATTGTCTAGCCTTGCTAGACAATCTGGGATTAATAAAAAAACAAAAATCTAATGTATAATATTTTTGTTCTTAAAATTTCGCTCAAAAATAGGTTACTCGAAAATATTCATACAAAAAACAAAGAACCTAAAATAAATTAAATAATATTACTAAATTTTTAAATTCATAAATACAATCAGCTTGATAATTAATAACAATGGCATAATTAGAAAAAATCTTGGGAGATTGTCTTTTCCCGAAAAAGACTTTAATGTCACGAAGTTATGTTTGGGATAAGAATTTTCATGACATTCATTAAAATTACGAGTCACGGAATAGCTGTTTTATTACTCAATTTTTTATATTCCTTATAATTTTGTATTTATTAAAGTTTACCAATATCTTCAATATTGCCCCATCCCTTGTTCGTACGCCAGGACAAGGCAAGAATCATCAAGATGTCAAAGCACGTCTCTGCACCGAAGCTCACGGATTATTTGAGCGAAACATTTCTGGAATAATTTCGGAGAATTATTCCTGAAAGCATTATCAGGAAACTCTTTTAAACGCAAAGTGTGTTTGTTCAGGGTAATAAGGTTTATGCGGGTGCTACCTTTCTATCTGATACAGCGTCGCAATGAGAGAGACTGCGAAATGTGCTGATGATGCTAACGTATCGTAGTAATTTAGCACGTTAGGAACAATCTGCGAATATCCGCTTATCTCAGACGTTATTTATTGCTGCTGTTTCACCCATTATACGAATTCTGTAATTTTGAATATACTGACGTAAACATAAACAAACGATAAAAGAAAAAAATCGGCTTGTATAAAAGCGACTGCATTGTGATTTATAATTTACTCAACAAAGCTATCTGCAGTTGCATTGTTGAGGCGTAAAATGTGAAAAATTCGCGCACAAAAGAAAAAATACTTTCCGAACGTATGTTTTTTGCTACATTTGCTGCGACACACAACAGAAATAAAGTTAAAATGAGGAAGTTTATCGAATACTTAATTCTAACTATATTAATTTTGTTTTAATTTATATCATCTCGAATTTCAACTATGTTAAGAAAGGTAAATATTACTCCTATGTCACCCCTGTACAATATTCATTACGGCTGTTTTCCCTGTTATGCGAAATCTGTAATTTTAAATATACTGACGTACACATAAAAAAATAATAAAAGAAAAAAATTAGGTATGTATAAAAGCGACTGCATTGTGATTTCTAATCAACTCAACAAAGGTATTTATAGTTGCATCGTTGAAATGTAAAATGTAAAAGCATGGTGCACAAAAGAAGAATAGTTCACGAACGTGGGTTTTTTTGTTACATTTGCTGCGTCAGAAAACAAAAATAAAGTGATAATGAGAAAGATTATCCGATATTTAATTCTAATTATACTAATTTAATTTTAAATTATATCCTCCCGAATTTCAAGCATGTCGAGAAAGGTAAATATTACTCCTATTTCATCCATGTGCAATATTCATTGCTGATGTTTCACCTATCATATGAAATCTGTAATGTTAAATATAAACATATGATAAAATAAACCTTTTAGTTAGTATAAAATCGACTGCATTGGCATTTATAATCTACTCAACAAAGAAATCTGCAGCTCTATTGCTGAAGTATAAAATGTGAAAACTTCATGCACGAAAGAAGAAAGAAATACTTAACTAATGCACGTTTTTCTCTACATTTGGTGTGAGCCAAAACAAAATATAAGTTATAACGAGGAAGTTTATCGAGTACTTAATTATACTAATTTTTAAAAAATTTATATCCTGTCGAATTTCAGTTATGTTAAGAAAGGTAAATATTACTGCTGTCTCACCCATTTTACGAATTCTGCAATTTTACTCATAGCTACATAAACGTAAACAAAGAATAAAAGAAAATTTAAAAGATCTATAAAAGAGACTGCATTATGATTTATAATCCACTCAACAAAGGTATCTACAGTTGCATTGTTGAAGCGTAAAATTTGAAAACTTCATGCACAAAAGAATAAATACTGCTCGAACGTACGTTTTTTGCTACATTTGCTGCGACACAAGAAAAAACGTAAGTTATAACGAGTAAGTTTATCGAATCAATGAGTAAGTTTATCAATCTCATGTATAAGTTTATCAAATTAATTATGACTATTGCTGAAAGCGTTGATTTCCACTAAGGATTGCTTAAAATAAATGACTAAATATATTGAATTTTTACATGGAAATTTAAAGAATAGTCTCTTCAAATTTTATATATAGCTTTCCTTAAAAATCTTGCCAGACATCTAGAAAAATATTCATGGAATCTTGTAAGTTTCGTTCGTGTAACATGACTTGGTGGTGTAATGATACAAACCTTTATATAACTCAAGTGCTAGTAATTTTTTTTGAAATGTTATACCTTCTCCAATATCACCTATGTTTAGAAAGGGAATATTTAATTTTAAATATGACCCTTTTAAGGATAAATAGTATTGTAGGATCATACCAAGTCTTTCAACAATTTTCCTAGAACATTAACGACCCTACTTTGCTTCTTAGCACTAGATCTTTATAAATAAAATTTCTATTCCCTTTAGCACATCTATTATTTCAGCAATGTATAAAAAAAGCAAGAAAACTCTTATCGATAATTTTTTTCCTTAATCCGAAAGACAAATCGCAAAATCACTTTCTTCAACCAGTTTCTCATTCAGATGATATATTTAAAGCATATAAATATAAAAGACATTGTACTTTCAATATACTACTGTTCCTGTTTAATAAGGTTTAATATGTCTCCAAGTTTGTAAAAACAATTTAATTAGCGAGGAGATATTTTTTAATAGTTTCATATTCTTAAATATTCCAAAGCGAACGTCTCACGACAAAGTGCATTCGCATTAGACCAAAAAATTATTCACACATTTAGTCTTATTTCGAATAAATTTTATAAATTAAATCAACTAGTCTTTAAATATTAACGTTTCACCAATATATCCACTACAGCAGTTCATTGTGCTGTCTACATCTAGAAAATTATAATACCAGTTCATTCAAATGCAAATCAATTGTAAAACTTTTTCAGTATGTCGCAGATACTGAAAAAGTGCATGTTATGACCTGTTATGCCATGTCCTGTTTTGCATGACAGAACAGGTTATTTAGTCAATAGAATATGAAGAATGTTGAATCTACATTCAAGGTAAATTTTAAATTTATTAACTTTAATTATGCTGGTAAATGAATGGGAAATAAAGCTTTGCATCGTGAAAATCAAAGGAAATTGCTAATTTGACAGTCTGCAATAAGTAAAAAACATAGTTATGAAGAAATAAAATGTTTTAAATATCATTTAAAATATTTTTGAGTTCGAATAAGACTTTAAATTATTTACCAGTTTACTTACTGAATATTAGTTATAAAATATATGGAATAGTAATGTTACTATAACATTATGTAACTAAACATTAGAAAATCTAGTTAAACGCATTTAGTTACATTTTAGTTACAATTATGTTACATTCACTGTTCTACACTATTACAGAATTCTTTTCTTCAGATTATTTAAATGATGTTAATAATGATGATGGGATATTTATTTATATTTCTCAAGTTCATTAAAGGAAAAGCTAATTCAATCACAATGATTTTAAAATATTTTCTGAACTTAAATATTTAAGGCTTTGTGATTATGGTAGCTAAACCTTTGCATTGAATTTAATTAAAACCTTTTAAAACATAGATTAGAGATTTTTAAATAGCATAATAGCCTTGCTATATATTTAATAAATAGCATTACTTGGATTTTAATACAATCCTATGCATTATTGAAAGTATTAGACATTCTTACAAGCCATTTTCATATATTATGATTTTAGGGTAAAAGAAACCGTTTTTATTCCATTCCTCTTCATGACGTCCACTTAAAGATTAAACAGGTCTAATAGTTCCGGTCATTGTTTTAAGAGCTTTCTGATACTTATAAGATGGCAGTTTGAACGCAGTAAGATAAAATTAAGTGATTTCTTATGATATCACAACTATAAGATCTAACTAAACCATTTTGGATGTATCAGTAAATAGCATTACATTAACGGGAACTTATTTTACGCTCATTCAGACCTTTTCAGGATTTTTTATAGAGAGGAACATAACATGCATACCTCGCAAGAACTCATCAACATTTTGCTAAAATGTAACTAAATATATCGACTCTTTCTGCCACATAACCTTGGCACTTCATCTAGCCTTCAGATTCAGACATCTTTGGCTAATCATTAAGGTTTCATTTAGGTCCAGAAAACAGGTTATACTTCAATCCTTTTTACATGACTTCCTGTAATGCATTCAAGATCTAAATTTACGTAACTGGATCAGATCCCTGGTCATTTACTCCGAAAAGCATCTCCAACAAGTACATTTTAAAAATCTATACACGCATTGTAACAGTCAAGTAACGGAGTAAAAGATATGTTACTAAAAAGTAAAAGAAAATCGCCCAAGGCAATTTTTATTGAGTCAACGTACCGGGACTTTCATGCTTGAACCAATGCTTTTGTTCCATCGGTGACCTTTCTCAGAACTTGTTTCCCCACTGCAAGATACATTTAGCTACTATTAAATATAATGATCCTTTTATTAACAACTTTAAATTCAAATTACAAAGTGCGTTTTGCAGCTGCTGTAATTAATTTTTTTTTCAAGCAGTATGTATCTATGCCATTTGACATATTTTAAACAACTGTAGACCTGATTCCAACTCTTCAGAAGAAATGGTTTTAATTCCTGTCAGTTCGTTCCAGTAAAACTCTAGAGCGAAGATGTATTATGCTCTTTAAATATTTTCACACTTATTACTCCCTTTGATGTTTATACATATCTTGTTTATATCCTCGCATGTATACCCTGAGTGGCCAATTAATTATGACCACCTCCTCAGTATATCGATGGACAGCCTTTTGTCCTTAAAAATGTTGTTTATTAATATAGCTGTTCCAAGCATTTCTTACTAAACAAATCCGGCATCTGAGATACTACTTGAAGCAATTTTATTGGTCGCTTAGGGTTATTGTGGAAAAGTACAAAGGAATGAGTTAGTGATTTATAAAATGTGTTTTAAGGATTTTTTTTCAATGCGGAGGCACTTGTCGCGAAGACATTCGCCTATAATTCACCGCAGTTTTGATGGCCATTTTATTATGGGGGTGCCATATAGGCGGACCAGCATTGCCCCCTATGAAGGGACGGCACAAACGGAGGCATTTTAGTGGCGCTTCGCCAGGATTCGATCCGAGCACCCTCAGAACTGGAAACCAGCGCGCTGTACCTCAAGGCCGCCACGGCCCGTGTTTTAAGCAATATGTAGGCATTTTTTTACTTGCACGATGACACCTAAAGCTGACCACAACAGAAGCCATTTATACTCTACATATCACTAATTCATAACTCATCCCTATCTACCTATCCGAGTCATGTAATGAATTCTCTCATCCCATACATGTAGCATAAAAGAAACCAATTTGCATGCAGTCTGAAAGCTTGAATGAGGGTTCAGAAGTTTTGTAATTAAAAGTAGCATGCCATTCGTTGTTCCAAAGTTTGCGCGATTGGTGCCCTATTGACAGTCACAAGAGATATTTGAAAATCATTAATCTCTTCCACTAAAGTGTTTCATAATTAATTAAATTTGAATACATTCAATGTATAGTTTGAATACATGAAATTTTATTCACTGATATATTGTAACAAATCTTATTTTCTGTTTTGAATTAAAATATTTCTATAGGACAATTTCTCCATCTACGGATCTGAAATAAAAAATATATGACGCAAGATAAATTTGACATCTGGATTTTAAAACTTGATTAAATATACTCATAGTTATAAAAAGAGAATGGACGGTTAAAAAAAAGAAAAACGGTTGGAAAGTCAGTCATTGTAGGGAAAACCTATTTCTAATAGGCTTTAGACTTCGTCATGCCGGTCTACAAGGGGACCGATTTCGAATTTTGAATATAATTCGATAGATACCAAGTTACAGCCATATATATTACACTACGCTTATTCATATTTTATCCTTCTGTTATCTATAACGATGTGTAATTGGGAGCGATAAATAAACCTACAATCCTCGAAAGTGAGATCTCATGTTCTGTCAATTTTACACCACATCATTCTATTGTTAATCAGTACAGTCGAGCTTGAGATATCGGAATTCAATAATAGTTATTATTTTGTGATATCAGTTGTATTCAATATGGTTCATGTAATTTAACACGTTTCACTTCTCAGAATCCCACGGATATAAATAAAAAGTTCAGTGTGTGTTTGGTTCTGTGCAAGATTTGGCACTGAATACATCAGTTATTTAAAACCCTAATATACACATCTCATATGTTATCTGATGAAATCTCAAGGTTTCGCTTCTGAGAATCTCACATAATATAAATAAAAGGTTCAGCCTATGTTCAGGGCTCGGGAAGATTTGGCACTGAATACTTAAGTTATTCAGAGCCGTAATTTGCACATTTAATGTATTGTTAGACTGGAATTGGTGGTAGCCACAGAGAAGCAGTGATGTTTTAGAATGTGCAGATCATGCTCAGCACATCTAACTACTTCACGGATGTCATGGGGCCAAGGAAAGTTATTCCACTGCAATAAATCTCACCACAATATTAACCTCATTATTACCAGCAGTTCACATCTATGATGTTTAGACGATGCCCAAAAGATGATTATGAAAAGTAAGAAATATTTCTAGAAAAGTGAAAATTACTAGAAAATTAGAGGAAAACCTGTTACTAATAGTTTTTAGATTTCGTCATGCTGGCAAAGGTAGCAAGCCAGTGATCTGAATGTCTCTCGTTTGATTACGATCGCTGACAAATCCACCGTCGTGTACGCAAAAGGCGGCTGATGCACGAAAAATCTGTCGTGGCTGCAATGTCCTCCAAGTTCTCAAAATTTACCTCTGGATGTGCGGGGTCAAGTGTACTGGTCTCGCCACTTGACTCGGTTGGAAATTATGGGATCGGTCCTTCAGACAAGTCGGACTCCGACCCTTGTGGTGCTATTCAAATCTGGAGCTGCACCATTCTGCCCAATAGCCTTTATGGACTTCATCTGATATACTGCCGGTCAAGGGGCATAAGCCACAACACACACACACACACACACACACACACAAATTTCGTCATGCACTCTGACTACAAATGTTTCGATTTTTGATTAGGATTCAATGGACATCGTTGCATCCACGTATCTTACACTGGGATTATTCATAATTTATCCTTCCATTATTAATAATGATGTACAATTTGGAACGGTAAATACACCCACAATCCTCGGCACTGACATCTGACGTTCTGTCAACTGCACACCACATCATGCCATTGGTAATATGTACAGTCGGTTTGGAGATATCGGAATTCAATAATAATTATTATTGTATGACGCAGTTAAGTTGCCAGTTGTATTCAATATCATACATGTACTCTGCTGTTTCGCCTCTGTGACGCACACAAATGTAAATTAAAGCTTAAGCACGTGTTCAGGACCCGGGAATATTTGAAACTGAAAATTACAGATTTTCAGAGCTCTAATTTACACATTTAATGCGTTATCAGATGTAATCTCACGTTTCGCTTCTGAAAATCCCCCATATACTCGTATAAATGAAAAGGTTCAGCGTGTGTTCAGAGTTCAACAATATCGGGCTCTGCGTGTATTAGTTATTCACAACTAGTGGTATCCACTAAGATGCAAAGTTATTTTTAGAGGGTGAGGATGTAACGTTCAGCATATCTGACTTACTTTACAGATGTCAAAATTATACGACAAATTCATTCACTGTAATAAATTTCACCATAATATCAACCTCAATATAACGAGCAATCCACCGTGATGTAAAGACCGAATTCAAAGGTGTTTATGAATAATTACAAGATAAAAAGAACTTTTTATATACCATGTTTTTAAATTTTCTGTTGAATCATATAAACTTGACAATTCTATGTATTAATAAATACTTACAAAATTTTTTTTGATGAATTATCCCATCAGCTTGAAAGAAAATGAAGTTAATTGGAAGTTAACTTGCCTTTAACTTTTCGTTCCCGTCCCGGCCGACAGATGGCTGCAACAGTCTACAAAACAAAATGAACTGTAAACA
This sequence comes from Dolomedes plantarius, assembly GCA_907164885.2. NCBI lineage: Eukaryota > Metazoa > Arthropoda > Arachnida > Araneae > Dolomedidae > Dolomedes > Dolomedes plantarius. The sequence goes on from OU015492.1 coordinate 173,977,906, forward strand.
ACTGAAAATGGAATTCAAATCTGTTCAATTAGTAAATGGCTAAAAGTATGAAAAGAATGCATTGTAATCGTGTTCTGAGCAATTCTAAAAGTTTGAAATGTCTATCTAGTCGGGAAGTTAATTAAAAATCGATTTCAAGATTTGTACTGGACAAACACACACAGACAAACAAGAAAGCGAGTTAATAAAAACATACTCGTGTTCTCGCAGCTACCAGAGGGGATAAATAATTTAAAAGTTTGCTCATGACTTCAGATGACGTGTTTTCAGTTTTAAAAACCACAATTTCTATATTTTATGCTCTATATTACATATCTTGCTACATATACGGCAGAAAATATTTAATGAGTGGTTTATTCCCCCAATTCTGATAAAATTTTCAGCAGCGATATTGAAAACAGAAGTTGGACTAGCCAAATCGGATATCTCTTATTTTAGCTATATTTGACGATTTCTTAAAGGGTACGACCTAGATTAATATTCATGATTCGTCTTATTTGGTAGTCTTTAAAACTGAAGAAGTGGAGTGTAAAAAATTATTTCGTTTCAAATGAACCATTTTTATAAGCCCATTCAAGTTACCTAACAATATTATTTAACTGTAGTATTATACCGTAACGGTTCTTGAAGTGTAAATATTTTATCAAAAAATACACAAAACCTCTTACTAATGGATATCATCGATTTTTTAAAACGTATGCGTACAACTAATCAACATAAATTATTCTTACATATTTTTAAATTTTAAAAAACTCAATAGTTTGGTTTTTATAGAAAAAATGCATTTTTACATTTATTTTTTAATAGGGAGCCAAGTGAAAACTCTAATTATTGATGTTCTAATATATGATACTTCAAGAAAAGCATTCTTTAAAATTATGCCTTTCAGGTAGTCAAAAGAAGATGCCAGATGAATTGTAAAATTCATTTCTTAAATGTAGAATTTTAACGAAATTCCCAACATAAATGTTTTTTGAATTCATTAAATTATAGCGAACCAATGCTACTGGATTTGGGCGCGGGATCGAGTCCCTGACCATATGGATTCGACTTTGCATCAGCAACACAGCAACAATGCTTTTACAGCAACAATGCAATATGTGTTCACTGCATACATTGTTTTTGCAATTTACAGGTATAAATTTTCGATGAAGCTTTTGATGAATATATATATATATATATATATATATATATACATACATACTGTTAGCTCTCTGTTTCACGACTTTCAAGGGACCGTGAAAAATCGTCCTTAAGTAGAGATCGCCCTTAAACAGAATTTGTGAAAAGATAACAATTCCCAATTTCCCATAACGTCGGAGGGGCCGGGACTGGGAAATATCGTCTTTAAATAGAGATCGTCGTTAAGTAGAGAGCCAACTGTATATATATATATATATATATATATATATATATATATATATATATATATATATATATATATATATATATATATATATATATCGTTCGGAAAAAGTAGAGTGTCTTACAATAGGTGATGTTGTTCAGGTGTTTTAGGCCCTAAATAAATGAAAATGATACATCATCTACAGAATTATTTTCAAGTCAAAACTATCAAGAAGCCAGCAATCCATTAATAATATTTAGAAATATACATACCGTACTCATTATTTCAGTTCCGTATTATTAACATATGAAAGCATCCTGTATGAAATGGAGAAATTCAGCTGTTGGTAATAATCGTACGGTTGTTGCGACGTCTCATACGTTATTTTTAATAAGCATTTGTTTGAGTTCATATACATTCAGAATAAACGATATGATGAAGTTAAATTCAAATGATATTTACATATTTATAAAGAATTTACCATTATTATGATAACTTCCATTTCTAACCTCTTCTCTCTTATTTCCTATGAATACTCCTAGATAATACGGTTGCGTGTGCTTCTGAAACTGTTTTATAAATTACCATAAATTAAATAACCCTTCATTATGAATTCTGTACGTGTGGCCAAAGTTATTATTTCTGAATTCAGTTTTTCCTGTTTTGCTATCCGCCAATTTATAGTGTTATCTGTTTAATGGTGAATGAGCCGTTTTTCTGTTTCTTAATAAGTACTCATATGGGCATTCGGTGTGTACTATCAACCGTTTGATTTAACGGTAGCGGTATGTTTCAATTTGAATATATCATTCCAACATCAGTCTGTACATATATATATATATATATATATATATATATATATATATATATACACATATATATGTATATATGTGTGTGTGTGTGTGTGTACACTCTGCCACAAAAAGAAATATGCACCCAGAAGGAAACGAGTTACTATCAGGAAACTTAACATGTATGTAGTGTACGAGGAGATAAGCAAATGATTGCAAATTCAGAAGAACATACCGTTTTATTTAGAAGCTATGGCATGAAAAATGTTACAAATCAGTAAGTAGTAAATCCATCTCTGGCAACTATACAAGCCAAAACACGGAGTGGCATCGAATCAGTGAGGTCACCTATGACCTGCTGCAGAAGATCATGCCATAATCTTTGTAACTGGGCAGTTAATTCACCAGTATTCCGGGACGACTGCAGTTCCCTTCCAAGCACGTTCCAGACATGCTCTATTAGCGAGAGGTCTGGTGACCTGGCAGGCCATGGGAGTACGTCATATGAAGACATTGTTGGGAGAGTCACAGTATATGAACGAGCGTTGTCTTGCTGATAAATGGCACCTGGGCAACTTGATAGCATAGGCAATACAACTGGCGTTAATATCTCGTCCACGTAACTGGGTGCTATCAAAGTGCGTGAAGGACGACTAGAGGTGATCGTTTGTCCCAAGAAATCACTCTCCACACTGTCACGCCTTGTGTAATCGCCGTATGCCTCTTGACAACAAATGCCGGATCGGACCGGCCTGGCCTTCTCCACACGCGTATGCACCGGTCATCAGCATTGAGACTGAATCGGGATTCATCGCTGAAGATCACACATCTCCAGTCGGTCACACTCCAGCTTGCGCGATTTGTCGGCGACATTCCAATCGACACTGCCTATAATGTGGGGTCAGTGGTAGGCGTCTAAATGGAGGTCGACTCGCCATATCTGTGTCGGCCAGTCATCTCCGAATGGTTTCCCTTTATACTACCGGTTGTAGGGAAGGTAGTAAATGGCGTCGAACCGATTCTAGAGAAGTTGTTGGTGGAGACGTGGTCGCTCATATGATTCCGCGATCCTCGCGAGCATTTGCGTTCCTGGGACGCCCTGACCCTCCGCGATTGTAGACTATCCCTTTCGTGATCCATTGTTGCCAACACCGGGCAACTACCATATCGCTCCGACCGAGGTGGCGGCCGCTACGCCTATTCGACACACCTGCTTCTCTGAGGCCTACTATACGTTCCCTCTCAAAGTCCGATAATTGTTCGTACTGTCTCCTGTTACGTCTCAGAGGCATCTCTAGTCACAATATCGTCCATCCAATTCGACAGATTTGTTTGAATAACCTATGGCACGAGGAATCAGGCGTTTAAACTCTCCCAGCTGTGCATCTCATATGCGCATAGCACGCTTGTCTCATTGGTGTCGAAATTTTAATCATTTGCATATCTCTTACCAGACTACATTCCTGCCAAGTTTCGTGAAAGTAGCTAAATTTTTTCTGGGTGCATATATTTTTTTGTGACTAAGTGTATATATATATATATATATATATATATATATATATATATATATATATATATATATATAAGTGTGTGTGCTTGTGTGTCTCTGTGTGTTTGTATATGCTAACTATAAGGATTTTCGCAAGTAACATCTTTGAAAATAAGATTTGTTAGTATAAATTTACGATTATTAAGTGTAAACAGAATTAACACAATGGATTAAAAATAATTTTCATAGTGTATCTATTTTTTCTTATAAATTAACAGTACCAGGAAAATTGCCTCTGGTATTTTCAAAGAATTTACTGTATTTCTCCGGAAAATGAACTCAAAAACATTTTAAAAACTAAGGTTTTGGGACAATTCGAACTTTAAGTAATCCCTTAGCTGTGATTCAAGCCTCGAAGATTTCACAGCTGAAATGATAGCTGTTAGAGCATCTGTAAAACCTTAAAAAATCATTTACATATAGATTGAAGTACGCTGCGATAGATTTTGGCACCACTGGATTAATACAATCAAGAAGTAAAATGTTCTATGTGAAGTAAAATGTGAGATATAAAATGCATTTTCGATTTATATATATATATATATATATATATATATATATATATATATATATATATATATATATATATATATATACACAAATAAGGACAAAAGTTGAACACTTTTATTCTATCTGTCACTTTGGGGAATAATATTATAACGTATTAAATATAGTAAAATTTTAACTTATTTTGTGTTGCAAAATCCACCATAAGAAGTTGATTAATTGAAAAATAAAAGTAGGTTTCCAACACGTATGGAACTGATTTTTAAATTCTTATTGGAGATCTGATTGGAGACTTTTTTTAAGGATTTATCTCTTTGTGAAGTGACGAATTTTACTTCTCAAATAATAATTGCCATAACTGTACTGTCTATCAAACATGTTCACAAATTCCCTAGATATTCAGATCTCATTTACGGATATTTTGTAATTAAAAAAAATGTTCACGTTTTATAAGACGCATTACTTACGTATGTTATCAATTGTTACAGTTTTTTTATGTTTTGACAATGTTTTAAAGTACCTAGTCAGAAACATATAAGAAATATGTCTTACAGATTTTGTGAATTCTAGTCTGAACACTCAATACACAATTGACTGCAAAATTACCCTATTTTTATTTTCTGATATGACGAAATAATTATCTTTCCAGACTTCTGTGATTGTCTAATGGAACTTTTTTCCAAACATTCATTCAATTTTATTTCCAGTAATTACAAATATAAAGAGCTGATCTTTACCTGAATCATCATTAATGTATTAGAATATTAAAACCGGATTAAATCTTAGAACCAAGAACTATCAAGAATATGTAATCTGTAACATAGAACACTCAGAAAATCCCACAACAGTAAAAGTACATGTAGAACGTTTTGTCTACTTTTTTTAAAGAGAGAAGGCTTATTCACAGACACACTGTATAGTAACGTAATTGTTAATATCATCCAATACGAAAGTCACGAGGCAAATTCAAAGATATTAAAATAAAGAAAAGTTGAAAACAATTTCGAAGTTTAGTAAACGGACTTGTTGTAAAATACTTAAATAGTGTGTTATAGAATTTCTCGATTGTTATAAAATACTCGAAATTTGCGTAAAGAGAGTTTTTAATTACAGAAAGAAACATATATTTTTTGTTTATAAAAAAATTAATCAATTATAAGGAAGTTAAAAACAATACTAGTTTTTAAGACATGGATGAAGTTTCCAGAAATTTCGAATATCTTTTAATTTTTTTCTCTCCTCTATAAAATCTTTTTATGATTCCTTTGGACTAATTTTGATTGTTATTTTAACTAATTCATAATACTAACACCTAAATCACGCTTTAAAACGTCATGTATTGGGGTAAAGTAATACATGCTATTACTTTAAATTACCCCTTGGTATTACTTGCAATGCTTACATTACTTATTATTATTACTTGCTATTACCTCTTGCTATTACTCCATGCATAGCTATACTGACGATAAACATTTTCACTTCCTTATAGGACATTAGTTATTTTAATTTCAGGAACGAAAAGACTGGATTAAAATACCTATCCCTGCACATATAAAACAAGTAAATAATGAATAATCCAAACACGAATATACCTACAACAGCGTATTTTGCTTCATGAATAACGGGGAACAGTTCCCAACTCTCCGAACTAGAATAAAAGTCACGTTTACAAGCACTGGTTAAAATATCGAGCAAAAATTACTCCCACATCTACCCTTTTTCATCAGAAACCTATGATAAACGCTAATCCCGCCGGATTTCGGATAATACTTTTTATCTCTGTTTTCTCCCTAAATACTTCACCACTTATTTTCGTTCATTACAAACTTCGGCATTCACTGGAATTTTTATTCTTTGTTTCATCCAAACTCGCAGGAAGGCAATTTTCTCCCCGAAGAGCCAATTACCTTCGTTAACTAACAATACGTAGGAAATACTGAGTAAATAACGTGGACTGTATCCTTAGTGCAGGGTTATTGGTTTTCTTTAAATTACAAATTTGCGATATTATGTGGAGGTAATAAAATAAGAAAAAAAAATGGATCTCTAATGTTTCATTAGGAAGGAAAAAATTGTTACTGCCATTTCAGGCATCGTTAAATAGGGTCTAAAAGATGATTAATAAAAGACTGCATTATATATATATATCTATGGTTACGTATGTATGGGCGTGTGTAATTCCCCTCTATACATATTTTATATATATGCATACTGTAACAAACTCTAGGGAATGAATGAGAACAAATTACTAACAACACCTTTATATTGCTAAATATTATATTGTAATAAATGATTGCATGTTACGTGCTTCTTATCTGAATTTTCTTTCAGACTTGTAATTATTCTAAGTCATACATGTATATGTTTATCTTTAAGCATTAACTAAGATAAGAAAACTTAGCAATATGTTGCTAATTATTTTATATCAGGGAATATTAATTTCATTTTGTTGTCATAATAAAATATAGAAATTATTATTGTAATCTCTGAATAAATTAACTTTGACTAACACTGAGATAATATATAATATCCTAACTGCCAATTTCGTTCAATGCGTGAGATTCATAAAAGCTTTAATATCCACATGAAATAACTTCTTCATCTTTAAGTATTTACTATAAGATAGGAAACTGGAGCACTATATTGCTCGTCATTTTAAATCAGCGAATCTTAATTTTATTTAGTGGTTGTAACAAAATATAGGAATGAATGCATTATTTGAATAGTAGTCCAACTCCACTTTTTAAATAAATTGGAATTAGCCTCACTTTCATGTTCATACAAGTCATTTCTATCTTATTTCCATTGTCGTACACCTCCAGCTAATTTCTGCTGCCAAAAGAGGTCACCACAAATCTGACTTCAGCAGTCATTTCTCAACACTCACTAGACTTTAAGGCTCAGTATCTCAAAACGAAGAAGAACGGAGTTGGCCCACTATTCAAATAAGGCCTTCAAATTATCATCGTAATCTGGCAGTGTAGTACCTAAGACCAATATATTGGGATAAGATGTAATATTCTAATTGGTAATCTCGAGGAGTGCATGAGATTTAGAAAAAATTAATTTACACATGTAATAACTTATAATCTTGAAACATAACTGCTCCAAGTAGTAGCTATAAGATAAGAAAATCAAAAAAACAAATTACAAATCATTTTAGATCAGTGAATATGAATTTTATTTTGTGGTTGTAACAAAATACAGCTATTATTTTAGTAATCTCTGATTGCGGTAGTATTGACTATCACTGAGATACCATGCAATATCCTAACTGGTAATTCCCATCAATGCGTGAGACTTGCAAAAGTTTTAATATTCACATGAAATAGCTTCGCCATCTTTAAGTATTAACTATGAAATAAGAGTTTCAAGAGGAATATTTCTTATCATTTTAAGAAATATGCCGCTTTCAGTATTAACTATGAGATAAGAAATTCGAGTGGCATATTGCTTATCATTTTAGATCAGTGAATATAAATTTTATTTAGTGGTTGTAACAAAATATAGAAATTATCATCGCAATCTCGCAATGGAAAACCTGAGACCAACACACTCGGATAAGATGTAATTTCCTAATTGGTAATCCCAATGAGTGCATGAAATTTAGAAAAAATTTAATATACACATGAAATAGCATCATCTTAAAGCATAACGTCTCCAAGATGCAACTATAAGATAAGAAACTCAAAATAACAAATTGCTGATCATTTTAGATCAGTGAATATTAATTTTATTTTGTTGGTGTAACAAAATACAGCTATTATTATAGTAATATCTGAATGCAGTAACTTAGACTAACATTTAGATAATATGAATTATCCTATTCCAAGCAATGCATGAGATTTGGAAAAGTTTTAATATCCACATGAAATATCTTCTCTGTCTTTAACTATGACATAAGAAATTCGAGCGGCATATTGCTTATAATTTTAGATCAGAGAATCATAATTTTATTTAGTTGTTGTAACAAAATATAGAAATCATTATCGCAATCTCGCAGTAGAGTACCCGAGACCAATACACTGAGATGAGATGTAATATCCTAATTGGTAATCTCGAGACATGCATGATATTTAGAAAAATTTTAATATACACATGAAATAACTTATCATCCTGAAGAATAACTTCTCCAAGTAGCAACTATAAGATAAGAAACTCGAAAAAACAAATCGCAGTTCATTTTAGATCAGTGAATATTAATTTTGTTTTGTGATTGTAACAAAATACATTTAATATTATACTAATTTCTGAATGCAGTAACTTTTACTAACACTGAGATACTATGCAATATCCTAACGGGTAATCCCGTTCAATGCATGAGATTTGGAGAAGTTTTAATATCCACATGAAATATCTTCTCCATCTTTAAGTATTAACTATGAGATAAGAAATTCGAGAGGCATATTGCTTATCATTTTGGATCCGTGAATATTTATTTTATTTAGATGTTGTAACAAAATATAGAAATTATCATCGCAATCTCGAAGTGGAGTACCTGAGTCCAACACACTGGGATAAGATGCAATATTCTAATTGGTAATCCCGATAAGAGCATGAGATTTAGAAAAAATTTAATCTACACATGAAATAACGTCATCTTGAAGCATAACGTCTCCAAGATGTAACTACAAGATAAGAAACTCAAAAAAACAAATTGCAGATCATTTTAGATCAGTGAATATTAATTTTATTTTGTTGGTGTAACATAATACAGCTATTTTTATAGTAATATCTGAATGCAGTAACTTTGACTAACCGTTAGATAATATGCAATATCCTAACAGGTACTTCCGATCAATACAGGAGATTTGGAAAAGTTTTAATATCCACAAGAAATATCTTCTCTATCTTTAAGTATGAACTATGAGATAAAAAATTCGAGCTGCATATTGCTTATCATTTTAGATCAGTGAATCTTAATTTTATTTAGTGGTTATAACAAAATATAGAAATTATCATCGCAATCTCGCAGTGGAGTACCTGAGACCAATACACTAGGATAAGATGTAATATCCTAAATGGTTTTCCCGAGGAGTGCATGATATTTAGAAAAAAATTAATATACACATAAAATAACATATCATCTTGAAGAACAACTTCTCCAAGTAGCAACTATAAGATAAGAAACGGGAGAAAGCAAATTGCAGTTCATTTTAGATAACTGAATACTAATTTTACTTTGTCGTTGTAACGAAATACAGCTGTTATTATAGTAATCGCTGAATGCAGTAACTTTGACTAACACTGAGATACTATTCAATATCCTCCGTTCAATGCATGAGATTTGGAGAAGTTTTAATATCCGCATGAAATATCTTCTATATCTTTAAGTATTAACTATGAGATAAGAAATTCGAGCGGCATATTGCTTATCATTTTGGATCAGTGAATATTTATTTTATTTAGTGGCTGTAACAAAATATAGAAATTATCATCGCAATCTCGAAGTGGAGTAACTTAGACCAATATAGTTGTCTAAGATGTAATATTCTAATTGTTAATCCCGAGGAGTCAATGAGATTTAGAAAAAAATTAATATACACATGAAATTACTTATCTTGAAGCATAACTTTTCCAAGTAGTAACTATAAGATAAGAAATTCGAGAAAAAACAAATTACAGATCATTTTAGATCAGGGAATATTAATTTTATTTTGTCGTTGTTGTTATAAAGACTCATGGAGTATATCTATTAATATTCAGGTCTTTATAACTGTCTCTCGTAACCGCCATATATTGGCTGAAAAGAAAAATGATTTGTTGCCATGAAAGGCGATGCACGCCAAATCTGGTGGATTGAGCCCGTATTGCGCAGGTGCGAAGTACAGCTTGGCGCAGTTCATGGCTAGCTTCGTAAAATAACGACATCGAGCTCTTGGAAGCGTTGGAAGGAGGTGACACTTTGTGGTGGTAGTGTTATAGGTAGCTGAGTGAGGAGCAAGGTATGGCATATCTAAGTATTTACCTTTTTTTCATTATGTTTTGTTAAATAAATTTCTTATTTGCTCCTTAAACCCCTTGTCTGTAATTTAATTTACTGTAGTAAGTAATGTTTCTTTGGTATGAATTAATTTGATGAGTATTATAATTTGCTTAGCACGTGGGTCAGGCTGTATGTAGGGTTAAGTATTACTTGCTAGGTTAAGAGCTGTTAACCTGAAACATAACTACTCTACTTAATATATGTTACCTGAGACAACCTATGTGGGTTATCATTCGTAGTGTTTTGTTTCCTGAAGTTAAATCTATAACTTAATTTTATACACAACGCTGTTTCTTATCTCGCCATTTTCTTGGCTGGCTCAACTTGTTGTTAATCTGTTACCACTTGTTCGGCTACGGCTTCCCATTTGGCGCCGTAATTTTCGGCTTCACAACATTTGGTACCGGTTGACCAGTCCTTAAAATTAATTGTAATATTTAAGGGTAAAATTTGTCTCATTTATCGGTAACAATTTTTCATTCTTTAACCTACGTGAGTAATGAAAAAATGCATCTGCTTAGTATTTCCCATGATTATAATGTTGTTCTCTTTGTTAATAAGTAATATATATGTATCGTATTAATGCTAAAATTTTATTCATTTTGCTTTTTCTGTACCACATGATGCATTTTTTTATAATAGAGCATGAACGAAGCCATGTGTTTGTTATGTGCAATTATTTAATTATACAGTCATTTTCTGAATATCTGAGTATTTGACATTGAATATTATTTAAGATTGGAATTTGTGTTATATTGATTGATTTTTTTCATGTTTAAAGGATATATTTTATTGCAATTATTGATTACAGACATTATTGATTCATGATTTCATACATTATTGATATGAATTTGTTTAATATAAAGTGCTAATTATGTTTCATTCATGCAACCTATCATATTTATATATTCAAATATTATTTCTGACTGATAATTGACATTTATGCTGAAATTTTTTAATGCTAATTAAGCTGTGGTGAACTCAAGCATAATATTTGAAAAGTATTTTATTGAATAGTATCCTATTTTGTGTATGCATAACTTTTAATATACCTCTTTTCTTAATTATATCCATAATTCATAATCCCTTACATTTTGTCATTTGCTGGTTCATGTTATCTCCAATGGAATTCTTCTCTTGCATTTTATGGTTCACTGCTTTCTGCAATTTTTTTGTTCACATGTTGAATATGTAAAACTCAAGTTATGTTATCTTATGTGTGATCCTTGAGAATTTTAGTCCAGTTCTTATACTTTTTGCTTTCTTGGACATGGCTAGCGAGGTAGACAATAGATTCAATGCAACCATTCAACCTTTTGAAGGTGATGGAGAATTATTGTCATTTTTCTCTAAGCAAGTCAGGGACTTAGCGAGAGTAAATAATTGGTCTGGTGCTCAAACAGCTATATTTATCAGGTCGAAATTGGTAGGGCCTGCTCTAAAGTATGTCATAAATACTTCCGAGTTGTTGGACACAGAAGATCATGAATTTTTGTTGCAAGGATTGAAATCCTTCTTTGATCCTAATCATTCTGTAAACACTGCCTTATTGCACCCTCAGAACACCATAACTCTTCTACCTGCAGAGTCAATTAGAAACCTTGCACACAGAATTTCAGTTCAGGTTTCTAAATTGCATCCCTCTATTAAGAATCCTGATGCCCTTAATGAGATAAAATTTGTCGAGTTAATTAATGCTGTTCCCCAGAATATTAAGGTGCAACTATTAAGTGAAAACATAAATTTTTTCAATCATCTTCTGGTCCAAATAATAGAAGCAGGCAGTTAAATAACTCTACTAGGAAGAACTCACACACTGTGAGGAAGTCAAATCTAAATCCTCATGCCTCTTCCTTTGTTTATGATTCTTCTAATCCTGCAATGAGACAAGATAATGCTGATGTATCTTCGTCTCTCCAGCTTTGTTCATCAGCCAATTTTAATGCTCAAAATTATGACTTTTACAATCCTAATTATGTCAATAATAGTGATTTGGTACAACAACAGTGCTCCAATTTTTCTGTAAATAATAGATATGCTGATAATCTTAATGTTCAGTGTAGTAATAATGTTCAAAGTTTTTCTTCTGTTGGTTGTCAAACTTCTTCTGCTATCAAAATTATGAACTCCACTGCTACTCAGTGTGAGATCCCTGTTAATGATAATGCATTGCAGGCTAATAGCAAAATTGTCGTTGAAAGGATATGCAGTGCTCAAACATCTGCTACATTACCAATGGTTAATATAAAATTTCCTCAAACAACTATAATTGGGTTAATAGACACAGGTTCTTCTATCTCGTTACTCGACCAGTCATTTTTCCACATGAACAAACAGTCTCTTAATTATAAAAACATTTCTAGACAGGTGTCTATATCAACCATCAACTCTTCTGTCAATTTCTCTTCCTGTATCAATTTATCTTTCAAACTTGAGAAGAAATTATTCAAACATCCTTTTTTTGTTACAAATTTGAATGATAAGTCTTTTTCTGCCATAATTGGTTATGATTTTCTTACCAAATTTCATGTGGATATTTCAAATTCGCAAGCTTCTATCACATTTGATGATATTGCCATTCCTTTTATTGATTCTGAAAATCAAGGTGTACATTCTCATGTTGTAAATGCTCAGAATGCTACTCTTGTTACTAAAACTATAATCAAACCAAATTCTTCTTCTTTTATTAAAATCAGTGCTCCAATAATCAATTCAAATTCTGATTTATTCTTTGAACCTGTTGTTAAAAATCCAAATCTTTTAGTTCATCCATCCATTATTGCAAATATTATATCTTTTGGTGAGCAACCAGATTCTATAAATGATAATAGTTCAACTCCTGCTACTCAACAATCCTCTAAAGTGATTAAGTCATTCATTTTAATTGAAAATTTGTCCAATAAGCCAGTTCATGTAAACAAAAATGATGTGTTGGTTCATGTGTCTTCTTTAGATGAGCAGTTATCTGTTTCCCATGCTCGAACTACCTCAGTCAGTGAATCTGTAAATCTTATTACTGCATCTCCTGAAATATTAAATTTAAGAATGTCAGAATTTAATCTTAATGAATTTAATCTTTCCCATTTGAATCCTGGAGAAATTTCTCAAATGTCGCAACTGTTGAGCAATTATGCCACAGCTTTTTCTTCCTCGTCTAAGTCTTTAGGACACACTGATTGTGTGATTCCAAATTTGAATTTTGATCATGACTTCCCTCTTAAGACTCTTCCATTTCCCATTCCTCAGTCTTTGCAAGCTGAGACTAAAAAGCGAATCGATGAACTTGTGGAGGCCGGTATCGTTGAGAGAACAATCTCTGATTGGGCTTGCCCAATATTGCTTGTTAAAAAGAAGCAATTAAACTCTTCTGCTCCACAAAAATTCAGACTTGCTTTGGATCTACGTCTCATTAATCAGATAATTAAGAATTCATCTTATCCCTTACCTAAAATAAATGACATAATCTCTAATATAGCTCAATATCGCTACTTCACCACCTTGGACTTAAAAAGTGCTTACCATCAAATTGACTTACCTGAAAAATTTCAAGACCGCCTGAGTTTCACATCCATGTGGGGTCAGTTTAAATATAAACGTTTAGTTTTTGGACTGCGTAGTGCAGCATCCTTTTTCCAAGCTTTAGTCGATACTCTCATTGAGGAAACTAATGAGTTGGGTATCTTTGCTTACCAAGATGACATTGTCATCTGTGCGAATTCTTTTCAGGGGTCTTGTCAGAAATTAAAAGCTCTTCTTTCTGTTTTTACTAAAAATAATATTACTGCTTATCCTCCAAAGTGCTCATTCCATCAAACTGATGTAGACTACCTAGGTTTTAAAGTGTCGAAGAACACTATAAGTCCAATTTCTTCTAACATCATAAAGGTGACTTCATTTCCAACTCCAAAAACTAAAAAACAGTTGAAACGTTTCCTAGGTGTTTGTAATTATTATAGACATTTAATTCCACGTTTTTCTAATTTGGTTGCTCCTCTGGTTTCAATGACTTCTATGTCTGTACCTTTTAATTGGACTGATGAAGCTTCTAATGCATTCCAGTCACTACAAAAGATTTTCTTTTCTTCACCTTTTATCAGGCAGCCTAATTTTGATAATACTTTTTATGTTAACACTGATGCTTCCAAAGAAGCAATTTCTGCAGTGCTATTCAAGACTTTGATGGTCAACTATTACCTGTCTCTTACTTTAGTAAATCATTAAATAAAGCTGAGAGGAATTATCCTGCTCTCAAATTAGAACTCATGGCTATAGCAAAAGGTGTGCAATCCTTTAAACAATACTTATATAATAGAGAATTTTTTGTTTTATCTGATAGTAAACCTCTTATGTACTGTAAGAAAACAACTTCTCCTGCATCCACCAACACAAGATGGTTAATGTCTCTATCTGAATATTCTTTTAAATTTATTCATGTCAGTGGAACTTCTAATGTGTTACCAGATTATTTTTCTCGTACACCTAATTTTATAACCCAAGACCTTAATACCAATGCTAATTTAATTAATTCAAAGCAAATTTTATCTGTAGTTACTTTGGATTCTGAGGAACCTGCTCAGTATGATAAAGTACTTAATAATAATAATGTGTTGTATGATAATAATGATTCTATAGAGGTAGATAATTCACCTCATAAGGTATCTCATGTAAATGCTAGAAATAATGTCAATAGCAATAACACTTGTATTGCTACTCATGTTGTAAGGCCTAGTTCTTGCTCTAACTCATATTTTTCTGTACCTGATAATACTCATGCTAAGGTAATTAATAGTACTTCTGCTCTGACCCACAATAGTAATGTTCATATTAAACCTAATTTGCCTCCCTTTGCTGCCTCCTCCCACTCCTCCACCACTCCTCAAGATGTAAACACACACAGTTCAATCTCTGAATTAAAGTGTGAAGCTGCAAAGCAGCTACAAAAGGTATTCAGTATCATAACGTCAGAAGTTGCTGACCCAGAGAATGAAATCTCTTCAGCAACAATCTTGAAGGAACTGCTCAGGGATGAGGATCTGTCCCAGATTTACAATAAATTAATCAACAGGGCGAAGGATGTGCCCAAGAACTTTTTTGTGCACCCAGAGTCAAACCTATTATTTTACGCTGGAAAGAGTGGATTATCGAGAGAAGAGTACATTGTATTACCGTCAGCTCTCAGGCCAAAGGCACTACGCTTGGCTCATTTGTCCCATTTTGGACTGAAAAATACGTACGAGGCTCTCGCCAAAAAGTATTGGTGGCGAGGGGCATACATTGATTGTGCCAACTTTGTTGCCTCATGTAGAGAATGTATACTCCACAAGAAAAGAAGGGTGGCGGTTGCTCCAGTCCAGTCTGCACCACTTCCTACTGCACCAGGACAACTTGTATCACTTGATCTTGTTGGTCCCTTCCGCAATGGTCACTCAGTCCTCACCATAATTGATCACTTCAGTCGCTTTTTGGTCTTAGAGGACATGCCGACAACCACAGCTGACAGAGTAACCAAGGCTATATTTAGGTACATTGCCATGTTTGGCAGACCAAGCCATATTCTTACTGACCTTGGCCCTCAATTTACATCTGTGGTATTCAAAAGGCTATTGGATATGGCTGGAATCAGATTGGCACACTCTTCACCTGGCCATCCTGAGGCAAATGGAGTCTCTGAAAGGATCAATGCCTCTATCAAGTTGTCGATCTCAACTTTTCAAGCCCAAGGAGTACCATTTGACACAGCCATCCTAATACATGCCTCACTATACAACTCTACCATCCACTCTACGACAGGTCACTCCCCTGCAGTCGTCCATTTTGGAAGAGCTTTAGCCCTGTTAACTGATTCTAAGAGGTTCTTTGATGACTTTCCTCATCTTGACAAAGGGTCCCTCATTAATAATATTATGGCACAAACTAAAGCCATTTTGTCACTGTGCTTCAGCAATACATCCCTAAGTCAAGCGAACTCTCACAGGAAGCTCAATAGAGCAAGAAGAGACACAAGGCTAAAGGAGTGTGACATTGTTTATGTGAAATATAAAACTCACTTTACCCAATTTCTCAAGGGACCATTTGCAATTGAGAAATTCCGCTCGAATGTGACTGTGGTCATTCGACCACTGGAAGATGAAATATCACCAGTTTCTCTCATCCATGTGAATAGGCTTATAAAGGCCCCAGCTCATAAAGGACATTTAATAGAAAGGCAGACGAATCCATCTCCCACTACTGATAATTTTTTGTGCCCTAGTTCTTTTCATCCAGTTGCCAAGATGCCTGTTCCAGTGTCCAATCCTTCAGATCCTGTGCTGGACTCCAGTCTTGCAAGTGTTCCAGAGGAGGACCAATCCATGGATGCCACTGAGCTCAGCTATCCTGATGGAGAACAGTTTCCTCCTGCTCCAGACGATGAGTTCCAGGTCCCAGAAGCAAGTCTAGCAGACGAGCAGTCGCCATTTCAACATCAATCCATGCTTCTTGAAGCTCCTCAGCTCCAGATAGAATCGCCTCCAGTTCAGGATCCTGTTGGACTCACCCATGCCAGCCCTCCACCGCCAGAAACTACAGTAACCCCCAAGATGCCAGAAATTCCTACTGCAGTGAAGAATTCCTGCCAGTACAATATCAGGCCAAGAAAATGAGGTTCTGGGAAAGATGTTTGCGCGCACGTCTTCTCCAGTTGATGGACAACCCAGCGATCGGCACGTCCAACTCTTCTTCTGCCTGTCTTCCTGTGTGGACTAGGACACTTGCTGCATGTGGTATACCTCTGTATCTTCTTAAAAATTTTAATATCTGTGAAATTACTCCATTCATAATATATCTGTTAATTATGCACAACCTTGTTTCTTTAACCTTTATAAACTGATAATGGTTTTCACTCTTAATTATAAAGTTCTGTTGTTATTGAGTCTACCAATAGTAAAATAAAATGCTAATTTAACCACTTTGTTGATATAAAATATAATAACATGCAATTAAAATCATTTGGTTCTCCCATATACCATTGTAAATAACCTAGAAATAGTCAATATTAAGCTTTGTTTCACACTTTGCCTGAATTGCAGGAAACATCTTCTGATATCAGCTATTAGTTTTTTTTCATTTGTGAGTTTCCTTGAATATGTTCTTTTTTTGTACCTTATGTGCAACCTGTGATATTTTAATCAGCCAAAATATTCTCGATTTTGTCATTTGAGAAATGAAGTTAAGTTTTTATTGTACAGGCAATTTTTTTTCATTTCTCAGAAATAAGTCCTCATATTTTTGTAAATATATGTATTGTATTAACGTATTCTTTTGTGTATTTTTTATGGGTGACCAGCTTTCCAGAAAAGTATTGAATCCTGTTATGTACTGTATACAGGTTGAAGGTTCTCGACCTCAACATGGTCACTATCTCCTGCAGTTGTACATCACCTGCTGCATATAGGTGAAGTTTTTATAGTTTCCATATTGAATGTAACTCACCTGTTAGCTTTGGGAAGTGGGTAATGCATCAACTGTTTCTTGTATATAATCATGTATTTTTGTGTTATATTGTATATTTGTTTCTGAATAATGTTATTATAGTGTCCTACAATTTATGATACTAGGGTATATACTCACCATAATGTATATCCCAACACAATTTTTGCACTTGCTTTTTTAAGTTTTTATGCACATTTGCTTTTACTGTTTGTACTATGCATGGTACAGTGTGATACACTGTGTTACAAGTTAAGTTCATCATTCAAGGTGCCTCTAAACTTTTCACTTATTAATGACACTCTTGTGTATGACACCATGCTCTCTGTCACAATGTTGACTGTTATTAGTGCTTTCACTTTGTCTATCCATGACACTTTGTCTATATAGGACACATAATTTTTGCAATTGACATTCATTGCTTTTCAATCTAACTTTAATTTTTTCTATGTGAATTTTTACAGGGTTGTTTTTTGTGTTTTTATATTGTTACAATGGCTGGCCAGCCGACGTGAAGTGTTTAATGTTCTTTTGTAAAATGTACATACCCTGTGTAACTTGTATGGTCATATAATCAAAATTAGGAGCAAATTTTTTTCCCTCATTTAGGATCTCCAATGTATACCAGTGTAAACTAGACTCAATATGAGCATTAATTAAATTTTTTTTCCTCATTTAGGGTCTCCAATGTATACCATTGTAAAATAGACTCAATATGATCAGTAATGAACTTTTTCCTCATCTAGGATCTTCAATGTAACTTTTTGTAAGCCTGCCAACTCCTACTCCTAACACATTGATGATTGTTATTTCTAACTTAACTCTTTTTGGGAAATTTTCCCTCGTTTGTTTTTTTCTTCATTTGGTGGAGGGGGAGAGTGTTATAAAGACTCATGAAGTATATCTATTAATATTCAGGTCTTTATAACTGTCTCTCGTAACCGCCATATATTGGCTGAAAAGAAAAATGATTTGTTGCCATGAAAGGCGATGAACGCCAAATCTGGTGGATTGAGCCCGTATTGCGCAGGTGCGAAGTACAGCTTGGCGCAGTTCATGGCTAGCTTCGTAAAATAACGACAGAGAGCTCTTGGAAGCGTTGGAAGGAGGTGACACTTTGTGGTGGTAGTGTTATAGGTAGCTGAGTGAGGAGCAAGGCATGGCATATCTCAGTATTTACCTTTTTTTCATTATGTTTTGTTAAATAAATTTCTTATTTGCTCCTTAAACCCCTTGTCTGTAATTTAATTTACTGTAGTAAGTAATGTTTCTTTGGTATGAATTAATTTGATGAGTATTATAATTTGCTTAGCACGTGGGTCAGGCTGTATGTAGGGTTAAGTATTACTTGCTAGGTTAAGAGCTGTTAACCTGAAACATAACTACTCTACTTAATATATGTTACCTGAGACAACCTATCTGGGTTATCATTCGCAGTGCTTTGTTTCCTGAAGTTAAATCTATAACTTAATTTTATACACAACGCTGTTTCTTATCTCGCCATTTTCTTGGCTGGCTCAACTTGTTAATCTGTTACCACTTGTTCGGCTACGGCTTCCCATTTGGCGCCGTAATTTTCGGCTTCACAACAGTTGTAACAAAATACAGCTATTATTATAGTAATCTCTGAATGCAGTAACTTTAACTAACACTGAGATACTATGCAATATCCTAAATGGTAATTCCGATCAATGCATGAGATTTGGAAAAGTTTTAATATCCAGATGAAATATCTTCCCCGTCTGTAAGTATTAACTATGAGATAAGAAATTCGAGCGGTATATCGATTATCATTTTAGATCAGTGAATATTAATTTTATTTAGTGGTTTTAACAAAATATACAAATTATTACTGTAGTTTCGCATTGGAATAACTTTGACTAATAATCTGAGATAATATAGAATATCCTAGTTGGTAATCCCGAGTAGTGAATGAGATTTAGAAAAAAATTAATATCCACATGAAATAAATTCTTCATCTTGAAGTATAACTTCTCCTTCTTTAAGATAAGAACATCTCCAACTATAAGATAAGAAACTCGAAAATCATACTGAAGATCATTTTAGATCAGTGAGTATTAATTTTATTTTGTGCTTGCAATAAAATATAGAAATTATTACAGTAATCTCTCCATGGAGTAACTTTGACTTATAATTTGAGGTAATATAGAATAATTATTAAACCCAACCAATGCATGAGATTACGAAACAGTTTGATATCCCCATGAAATAGAGTCTCAATCTTCAGACAGAATGCCATTTAAATAAATAATCACAAAGGACAAGATACAAATATAAAGAACAGTTTACATATATTTTTCTTTGAGGAAACAGATTATTGAAGCTCTTTACTGAAAATGGAAATATTCTATGAGGTGAATACATTGATAATGGAGAGATAAAGAGTCAAATATCTTCAAAATGAGAAAGGGCAGAAAAAATAAAGACTTCTAAAAGTCTTATTTTAACTTATTTAAAACACGAACTATTAAATTATAATTAGCAGATTAGGATTTCTATTATAGAAAAGAGGGGTGTGAGTTATTATATGGCAAGCCCAAAAATTGTGTAATAGGTATTCGTTACAGCAAAATAAATATTTAATGTAAGATAAAATAAAAATAGAAAATTGTATGACCTTAATATTAAAGCTAAAAATATCAGCTTCTGATATTGATTTTTTGTACTTCTAATACATGAATGAAACGAAACGAGGCAACATTAAAAATTTTGTAAAAATTCAGAGATTTAAAATATGAACTCAAATTTTCCAAGAATTTCAGATAAGAGATGGAATTTTCAGAATTTATGGCTCAGAGGATATGAATAGATGTAGAGTTTCGCAAATATGCCTTACTTACAAGGAATGTAAAAAATATAAAAATACAATGCATCAACTGTTTTGAAATATGCGTTTCAAAACCCCTTTTTATTTCATCGATAAAATTTTTTAACCCAATTTAGATCTTTTATAGATGTTTGTTTCACTGACGAAATTGAATGGGATAAATGAAAGTTTTCAGCGTGAGTGAATTATTACATTTACTATATAATAAATGTAACTTTGAAAAATCCTAAAACTACATTTAATATATCCACGAATAAAATACGGGTGAATGAAATAGAGTGACTAAATTAAAGTAGCTAAATTTACCAGACAAAATAGTTTATAATATAAGGATTAAAATAGTACAATTCACTACGGATATATATTTTCTTCTTTAGAGTTTGATTTATAATCTTAATTTCTTGGGATAATGATTTTAAACAATTACTTAAGATTTGAAAATATGTGGATTCTTTACACTGCAAAAATCAGATGCTATTTTGGGCATATTACAAATATAGAACTATAACTATAAGGGTAAGAAAATAGGTTTAAGATACAAAACGGTGGGTACCCAAAACAGGTAAACGTGCTATCCAGAAACATTACACCCTAAAACAGGTACCTATATTAACCTGAAGCAACATTTCGTTTTTACAGTGCATAAGCCTTTGGAATGGATATCGGAAAAATGTAATTATTTACATCACTAGAATTGTTCCGCTGTTTAAAAACCGATCACTAGGATAGAAACTGTGTTCAGAACACGGTTGTTATAAGGGCGTCAATTCATTGAAAAGAAATTATACCTTACCCGCAAACTAATAAAAACAACAGCAGAGAATATCATATGTAACGTATAATCATCAGCACACATATATTACACAAAAACAGTCATTCTCAATCATTTTTCCTGTCGGACCACATGCATATATTTTTTACGTTACGCTGACCACAACATAGTACTCCATACTATGATTAATTTCAAATAATATTACTCTGACCTGGATTCAAAGTGTCCACACAGCAATATTTTACTGATCACCAGCCACCGCAACAGCAACCTATCGCCTTTTGGGACTGCAGGACCAGACGGCTGTTCCACTCCCCAAACTGTAGTGCCCCATAGGATACCACAGCCTGAAGAGTCCTTCATCCTGTGTCAATAACCTTAAAACTACTCACTCCACGCCTGCGACTCGAATCAGTGCAACCAGCCATCGTATAAATCAATGAACACTCCGCCTGGGACTAATAGTTTTACCGAGTCAAAACCTTTTATACATTCACAATTAATTCCGTCCCCATAACTGTGTTCCACCTGAACTACTTTGTCCTTTTTATCTCTCTTTTTTTGACTTTGTTTCTATTTCTAAATACATCAATATTCTAATATCAAAACAAACAAATCAATGTATGTTCCTACCCGACATGCAAATCATAAATAGTTATCATTACCAATATACCATAAACACATTATCGCAATTTGTTTTACATTATAGCATCAATATTCTAAAAATAAAACAAACAAATCAATCTATGTTCCAACCCGACATATAAATCATAAATAATAATCATTACAAATATAGTATAAACACATTGTCACAATATGTTTTACATTATAGCATCAATATTCTAATAACAAAACAAATAAATCAATATATGTTCCAACCCGACATACAAATCATAAATAATAATCATTACAAATATACTATAAACACACTGTCACAATTCGTTTTACATTATAGCATCAATATTCTAATAACAAACCATACAAACCAATGCATGTTCCAACCCGACATACAAATCATAAATAATAATCATTACCAATATACCATAATACATTATCGAAATTTGTTTTACATTATAGCACCAATATTCTAAAAATAAAATAAACAAATCAATGTATGTTCCAACCCGACATACAAATCATAAATAATAATCATTACGAATATAGTATAAACACATTGTCACAATATGTTTTACATTATAGCAGCAATATTCTAATAACAAAACAAATAAATCAATATATGTTCCAACCCGACATACAAATAATAAATAACATACTATGATAATCTAAAAAGTAAAACTCAAAACCTAAATGTATTCAAACGATTATTTAAAATTGAGTGAATTTTTTTTTATTGAGACAAATTTTTGACAGTTTTAGACAAATCAGGTTATACTTGCTACATGCTACTATCAATACGTCATGAAATGAAGAATCAGTAAGTCGATTTCTATACACATTCTTCACATATTTCATTTTTCAATTGGATGATTTACAAAGACACGTTGATGTGATCAGCATGAGCTGCAGGTGGCACATTTTTGACAAGTTTTATATTTTTCAGGCATACATTTCAACATTGTGTTTACAAAAGCCCCTGCCCGATAATGGGTGGGAGTGTTTCGGGCCACAGTTTGAGTATCCCTTCTCTAAAAGAACGTTATGTACACCCCTTTAATTTCTTATAAACATTGGTCAAGTATCCCAAAAAATATTCCTTAAATTTCGTATACAGCCTTTTGTTTTCCAGTGTATTGAGAAACGAGAATCTAAAAAATAATTCACTGATAAAGTTGCTGAAATACCTCAAATTTTTTAGAAAACATTTTTTACTATTGCCATGTGATATTCAAATGTCTACTAAATTGCCTCTACAGGAAACCGAAACACAACACATTAGACAGAAATTGTGTGGGCTTTAGTACTAATGAAAGTAGAATATTAAATATCAATAACTTAACCGAAAATGTCTATTGGGTACTGAAAAGTCGTCATATATTTATTGGTACCTTTTACATACGGATACATAAAGGACAGAAACGTTTTGCCCTTAAGGGGACAGTGGACTTTCAAAATTGTGAAATTTGTCCAAAAATTCAATTTTTTTTATTTTATTGAATTGTGAAACTACGGACGAATAGGAATGTGTTACAAAAAGAATTTTTAATTTCTGTGATTACTTTCCTAGTTATAGGCATTTGTATTTAATTTAGATATTATGTGGTTACTAATAGCAATAACTTTATATGCGTTTTTCTCAAAATAAAAATTTTCATATCCTACGAATACTGAAACTGCTCCATACGCATTCCTAATTATCGTATTGCTTCGAAATTTAAGTTTTATATACTTAACTGTATATCAAATAAATCTTATTGAAAAAAAGTATGCTTCGTAGCTCAGTATTTCTAAATTTTGTACTTGAAAAGATGATTTATAGGTATTCTGTGTAATAAAAAGGGTGTTTTCACTATTATTTTTTTTCTCTTTATATTTTTAGTGAATGCTTAAAATAAGCAATACGTTTCATTGTTAGTTCTATAAGGTATCCTGTAAATAAAAATTACAATATTATATGCAAAAAATGCGCATGGAACATTTTTAATTAGGCCAATTTTTGATATAATTAATAATTAATAATTCATGAATTATTAATATTTCATATTTAAATTTTAACCTCTTTTATGTATCTATGATACTAATCACATATTATAATTTCAAGCAAATCCATTCAAATAAAAAAAAAGTTAGGTTTGAAGGTCCACTGTGCCCTTAAGGGGTCAGATAACATTTAAAAGCTAAGAGACTGGACAACCATATCACTATTTTCAGTCACCAGTACTTAGGGAAATCCTTTATTCAGAAATATGAAAATTTTAAGTTAAACACTCTTTCTTCCTTACAAATATGGAACTCATTTTTTTCTAGCTTGAAGAAAAAGTTTTTAATTTTTTTTAAAATGTTAACCATTGTTTCTATCAATGTTATGTCAGACCTGCATGTGTATATTAAGGACTATACACATTTATTTAGTTTTAAAAATTAAGTTATATAATATGTATCTTTAAAATGACCAATTATGGAATAAAAATTTTTAGTTCTTCATTGAAAAAAAAAAAGTTGATTTTTTTTAATATTTCAAAATGTTTTTTTTTCATAAATTTTACTGTAATTAAAACTTTTATCATAGGAATGACATAATAGTCATGTTAGTTATGCATGTTTATATTGCATGTGTATAAAATGGTATTCTGGCAATCTGGCAATCTAGATAAATAAATGTATAAAAATAACCATTTTCAGTACATATACATTATGCACAAAAGAAATCAACAAATAAATAAAAACAAAATAATTAAGTGTAATAATTAAGTGTGGTAGTAGACTTTTTGCTAAATGCAAAAAGTCTATTACCACTTTGTTCAAAATTAATGTAATATTAATAGCTGTAATGTTAATAATTAGTAATTAATTGCTTAAAATGATGAATGCAATGCTAAAATTTTGAAAAATTGTAAGATATCAAAGCAAGAAATAAATGAAAATTTTTCTAGGTGTTAGAAAATGAGTATCATACACAAAGATCAAAGATCATTAGAGCTCTCAATATTTTGATGCAATCATCTAACAGAAAATGAAAAGTTCTGTGCCAATAAGAAATGACTTCACAAAAGCATTACAATACAATATTTTATGTACAAAATTTATGCCCTTTAATAAAATATGTTTATTTAATTACAATATTAAAACCAACACCAATAAAATAACATAATTCAAGGTAAACAACAGGTCTCTTATAAATAGCCCAACAACAGACTGCAAAACATTTTTGAAGATTCAAGAAATAAATTGCTCAGCAGATTTCACAAGTGTTTTATAAATAACTTTTTCAAGTGCTCTTTACATTTCCTATCCGACGCAACTATTAAGTTATATTTTTTTGTCATAAATGGAATATAGTAATTAAAAGTATTCTGGTATCGTGGTATTCTGGCAAACTGTTCTGGTGATATCATGTGCGCAATGACACAACAATGAAAAACAAAACAATGGTTGAAATTTTAAACAATTCAAAAATTTCTCTTCAAGCTAGAAAAAATGTAAGAGTCCTATTTATAAAGAAGAAGGAGTATTTAATTCTTAGCTAAATTTGTATAGTTCTGAATAAATGATTTTTATAACTACTGATAATTGAAAATCTGGATACGTATGTCGAGTCTTTTGTCTTTTAAAAGGTACATAATCCCTTAAAGAAGGGTATTTTAATAAGAAATTAAAATGTTTGTATTTATTTATTAAGTTTTATACTGCAAAAACCCTTCTGATTTGGGCGTTTGATAGAGATTTGTAATCAAAATTAAGTCTTTAAAATTGTATGTTTTTTTTTTTACTGTGATGTAAAATCTAATGCATTTGCATCAGAGTGCATCATCTTCTCTCTCGCGCTAAACCTTTTACGTTATTTTTAACTCAGAGGAGAACATTTCCGTAACATTGTTTATCAGTTCCCACTAATCCATTCAGTCTTTCCATTACCATCCATAGGATTATGATCTTCAACAGTCACATCCATAAACCTTCCTCTTTGCTTCAAAGACTACGTCTTTTTCCCGTGTAATTAACGAAATTTCATACGAGACTAGACATAAAGGTTATAATAGCTATTGACCAGTGCTTCGTCAGAGTTACATTTATTTCACAATTTTTTTTTTGTTTTGTTTAGCGATGAGAAAATTGTATTAATATATAATGTTAGTTCAAGCATTGTCCGCACAGTAGTTCTATGTCGATATCGTGAGCTGAGAATATAGCATCCACGTTCAATTCTGACCGTGTGTGAACGTGTGTCAATTCTGAACGTGTTCTGAGAGTGTTCGGAAATGAAGGATTTGGTACATTAATTTTAATGTATTTCTGCAGGGTAATATTTTGTTTTCTGTTTTTAAAACTGGGATTTGATGAGTGAAGATCCATTAAGAATTATTTATCGAACCTTGGTAATGTTATTAATTCGTCACATTCAGACATGGGTACATTTTATTCAGTCAAGTAAAACACGGTAGTAAGTTATAACAACGGTTGCAGAGTCAAGAGGAACAAATCCATTTAAAAATGATACAAAGATATTAGAAAATGGGGAATTATATAAATTAAATAAATATTAATTAAAATAAACTTTTAAAATTCAATACATACTATTATTGTCATTTATAAATGTGCAAACTTAGTAAAAATAATGCTTGTTGAACAAACTAATTCTAGTCTTTTAATGATATGTGAAAATGTATATTCTTTTGATTCATGAGATATTTGAACCATCTTATTTGTACCTTATATTCGTAAGTAAAATAAAACAATGAAAGCAAAAATTGATATTGAATTCATTTCTAGCTATGTTTTATGCGAAGAAACATTCAAAATTTATTTTACATATAGGTTGTCACAGAGAACTATTCCAAATTTTTCCATGGGAAAACAGAAACAAATATTTTTCGAAGTTGCGAAAGGATATTCAATGCTTACTTGTAGTTATTTTTACAAAGAAAATTTTCTTTGTGTATGTTTGAAAATGAATGATTAGATTTGCTTTCCAAACACTGATTCAAATTACGTAAAATTTCATATTTTGATGTGTGTTGTGATTTCTTTCATCTACTCAAATGATATCCAAAACATTGTGTTGTTTGTCACGTTGTCAAAAACGTTACGGATATATTGATCAGAAAAATACTGCCGATAGAACTAGCGATATATGTAATTTTCACATAATCTTTTCAAAAGCATAACTTGCTAATGGTTT
Organism: Dolomedes plantarius; assembly: GCA_907164885.2. NCBI lineage: Eukaryota > Metazoa > Arthropoda > Arachnida > Araneae > Dolomedidae > Dolomedes > Dolomedes plantarius. Next base: position 174,004,971 of record OU015492.1, read on the forward strand.
GATATGCAATTGCATATTTTCCTGAACTTTCACTTCATGAACGGAAACGCGTTTTGAAAGTTAATTTTTTAAAATTACTCTAGATTAAGGACTGATTATTTAATACTTATCGAAGAAACGTCAAGCCAAATAAAGGAAATATTTTACCCAGGGCGTGATTAATTGCATTGACCCTTTTTTAAATTATGCACTCAACATTATATACGTTATTTCTTTCGTTTGAAGTATTGGAAACGCATTAACCATTTTAACTACTTTACATACTTGGCTGCTTTTGGAAATATATCCTCAGTAAGTGCGCATTACGCTCAGGCATTAAATAATTATTTAAAGCAATGTTTAAGATTTCAGATACGGTATGGGAAACGAAACAATGAAGAGAAAGAAACATTTAGAAGCATTCCATTTAACATATAACTTAACGGATAAAACGTTGTTATTTTTTTATCAAGTTTAAAAAGAGAACGTTTATCAGTTGGACATTTATTTTAAGAAAGAAATAACGAAATAATTTGACTTAAAATATTTATACTTTGGTTGAGCAGTTTTGCTTCTGCAAAAATAACTAATTTTAATAATACCAATAAGGGTCATTTATTTAAAAGAATATTTGAATATGACTTGGAAATATAACTTTTTTTCCGTGAGCAGTTGTTTTATGCACATTACATAGGAAATAATTTTAGTTTAGAGTGTTTATTTTTAAAACTTATCTATGGCTTTTATGAAAATTCTAAAACACAGCAGGCCTTAAAGATGAGTAAAATTACATTATTATATAATTCTACCATTCTGTTGTTCTTGTTGTTGCACATCCCCAAAGACTCTGAAAATTCTAAAACACAGTACGCTTTAAAGATGATTAAAATTACATTATGATTTAATTCTACCATTCTGTTGTTGCATATCCCCAAAGACTCTGAAAATTCTAAAATACGGCAGGCCTTAAAGCTGAGTAAAATTATATTATTATTTTATTCTACCATTCTGTTGTTGTTGTTGTTGTTGAACATCCCCAAAGACTCTGAAAGTTCTAAAACACACATTATTATTTAATTTTACACATTATTATTTAATTTTACCATTCTGTTGTTGTTGTTGCACATCCCCAAAGAATCTGCAAATTTTAAAACTCAGTAGACCTAAAAGATGAGTAAAATTACATTATTATTTAATTATACCATTCTGTTGTTGTTGTTGTTGTTGTTGCACATCCCCAAAGAATCTGCAAATTTTAAAACTCAGTAGACCTAAAAGATGAGTAAAATTACATTATTATTTAATTCTACCATTCTGTTGTTGTTGTTGTTGTTGCACATCCCCAAAGAATCTGCAAATTTTAAAACACAGTAGATCTAAAAGATGAGTAAAATTACATTATTATTTAATTCTACCATTCTGTTGTTGTTGTTGTTGTTGCACATCCCCAAAAAATCTGCAAATTTTAAAACACAGTAGACCTAAAAGATGAGTAAAATTACATTATTATTTAATTATACCATTCTGTTGTTGTTGTTGTTGTTGCACATCCCCAAAGAATCTGCAAATTTTAAAACTCAGTAGACCTAAAAGATGAGTAAAATTACATTATTATTTAATTCTACCATTCTGTTGTTGTTGTTGTTGTTGTTGCACATCCCCAAAGAATCTGCAAATTTTAAAACACAGTAGATCTAAAAGATGAGTAAAATTACATTATTATTTAATTCTACCATTCTGTTGTTGTTGTTGTTGTTGTTGTTGCACATCCCCAAAGAATCTGCAAATTTTAAAACACAGTAGACCTAAAAGATGAGTAAAATTACATTATTATTTAATTCTACCATTCTGTTGTTGTTGTTGTTGTTGCACATGCCCAAAGAATCTGCAAATTTTAAAACACAGTAGACCTAAAAGATGAGTAAAATTACATTATTATTTAATTCTACCATTCTGCTGTTGTTGTTGCTGCACATACCCAAAGACTACCAGGGCTCTATCAGGTCCATGACATTGTACACCCTAAGCAAATCCAGAACCATCAATGGATTGGCAGCTACATCCCGCATTGAGAGCCCCAGGCAAGCAAGAATATGTTCAGCGGAAGCCCGCTCAGTAGAACACTTGGAGTTGAATTCAAAACACTTAGAACCCTCAGAATATGTCAAAGATCTAAGATGCCCGCTGAAAGAGCGAGTAAGAATGGTTTGATCTTGTCTGTTACAACTAAGTGCCGGAGAGCCACCAGGTCGATTACTCTGATGTGTCGGTGGAACGAGCCAAGTGGTTTCATTTTTGCATTTAGTTCTGGAAAAAAGGGCTCCATATATTCTACTATTCTAAATGTTTCTAATTGTTTTTTATATCGTAAAACTCATCCTGCATCATAATAATAAATCTGATTTTAACTCATTACTTGCAGGTTTTCTCCTAATTTTAAGAATCATGTCAAGTATAGATTGTATGGGTTGTAAATATTAATTTAACATTATTTATACGGGTTTTTTAGACTCCCAACAAACAAAAAAGGGTATGATTGAGATAATCATCAGATAATTCATTCCTTAAATGTTCAATATTAATTGCTTAAATGCTTACTTTACATATTTATAGATAAATTTTTTTTCAAAACATGTTGCCGTTACTTGAGATTTTGTTCCTGTTATGTGTCTGAATAAATGCGACGCTAAAATACTTAACTGCTAAGTTACGTGGAGCTGGATTACAGTTTAAAAAAGTATAATAACATTTTAAAATGTTTTCTGCGATTATAGAACATCTTTCTACTTTTTGTTCAGCATGAATTGCACCAAACGAGCAACTTCTGCTTTTAAGAATAGCTTGCAATTCTTTGATTATTTTAAATGCTTTATAAAATATCATATCTAAAGTACTGTACACGAAAACTTCCATATTGAGTACATTTGTCTAAAACAACTACTAGAAAATGGTAAAACACTTCACAGTTACAAAACGAAATCACGCAAAATTTTATATTGCCTTTTTGAGACGTATGTAGAAATTACCAATGGATATATTGTATTTGATATATAGTAATGTAGTGTTTCCAGCTGAGCTTTTTATTTGTTGTTTTGGTAAGATATTCAAGAGCGTAATCGAAGTAAGGGGATGATATATTAGTTTGCGAGGGTTGATGCTATTATATGTTAAAGGTAGAAGAGTTAGCTACGTCAATGATTTTGGAAGAGCTTTAACCCTTAGCTTACGTTGTCCATTTTTCCGATTTCCTCTTTAGAACGGGAAATTTCATACCCCCTTTGTAAGAACGGCCATATATATATATATATATATATATATATATATATATATATATATATATATATATATATATATATATATATATATATATATATATATATATATATATATATATTCTTGGGATACATGCTGTCCCACCCCGTAAGGAGAAGGTTGAAATTTTGTACTTTTAAATAAATTCGTAAATTTAAAGAATATGTAAGAAGTTTGAGAAAAGTGAAGGATTTAACTTACATATATATCCTTTGTAAATTAAAGAAACATTTTCATAAAACTTTCGGAGAAAGTGTGTTTCTAAATTAAGTATGATTTTAATATACCTTTCATGATAGATAGAAGTTTCAAACCAATTTAAATCCTGTTCCTCCCTACATTGCTGCTAAACAGTGTCTTATTCTCCAGAACAGAATTCCTGCCAATGCAGCTTCATCCCAGTCTTTCCTGTATATCAATACTTTCCTTTCAAACAAAACATTTAATTTCCTAATCCTACACCTCGTTAATTATAGCCGGAAAACTGTTAATCACTTTTCGTTACACGCAGAATAAAGTTAATTATCCGGAGTGTAACTACACAGAATCTTTCAATTGTGCCTTCAGATCGATATGAAATAGGAAGATGATAATTAATAGAGCAAAGTCTGCGGCTCAAAGATCATACCATGCCTCTATCAATGGAGTGCGGACATGAGTAATGAATGGACTTCATCTTTACAGGGATAAAGCAAATTAACAAAACTTTTGTTTCCTGTCTTTACTTAGTTATCCCTTGCGTTTTAATTTATAAAATTTTCTTAAACGAGAAACGTCACTTTTATTTTATTTTTGGTGCTATAAAATAAATTTTAAGGAAAATTGAATTTTTGGATATCTACTATAGGTTTTTGCAAAGTAATACACCATAATCTCGAAGAAAGAATAATCTTGTTTACGTTCTTAAATGTGATACCTAATTTCTGCATCAGCAACAACATTATATCAAATCATTTAGAAGCCTATTTTCCTTAAATTAACGGTTTTTGTACTTTGAAATAGAAGACTCTGATGATTTAATGTAGATACGAGTTAATAAAACAAAATGAAGAATTTTCAAAATACCAACATTTTTTAGGGTAATTAGTGGGGGTTTATGGTTAATGCTTAACCATTGTTTGTGGTCTTAAATATCGACGTTTTGCTATTCTCTAGAAATTTTGAAAATTGACTTGACTTTCTCTTTATTTACATCTGATGTACTAATGTTCCTCTTAAGTTACATTATCAGAGCATTAACCAACCATGGCTTATGTGATTTTGTCAAAACAAAAACCTTTACAATACATTTTGTCTTGAAACGATTTTCATAAGCCTTTTGTAGGTGGTCTGACAAACTTTTCTAAGGTATTTCAAAAATAATTTCTCAGGAAACTTTTCTTAAATGTCAGTTTAATGTTCGTGTTTCAGCTATATATTACAGTCGAATCCAGTTAATTGGACCATCGGTTAATCCGACCAGCCGCTTATTCGGACCGAATCCTAAAGAACCGACGCAAATACTATTGCACAAGCCTAATATTATTCGCCAGCCGGTTATTAGGACCAAAATGATCTCGTCCCGATGTGGTCCGATTAACCGGAATCGATTGTATTTATAATGATTCGTTTTATATTAAACAAAATGTATAATAACAAAAACAGTCAAATAAGTAGTTGTCAAAAAAGTTGATTTGACTTCCTCTTTTTATTATCAAAGAATTAACCAACCATGGCTTATGAGATTTTGTCAAAACAAATAACTTTACGATACATTTGTCTTGAAGTGATTTTCATAAGCCTTTTTGGGGTGGTCTAATAAATTTTTCTAAGATATTTCAGAAAGAATTTCTCAAGAAACTTTTCTTAAATGTCAGTTTAATGTTCGTGTTTGAACTATATACTGTTAATAATTACTGGTTTTAAATTAAAGAAAAGGTATGATGACAAATACTATCAAATAAACAGTTAAAGGGTGATTTTAAAATATTAATGACAACACTTTTTTAACCGAAATATATCGGACAATCTAGAAAAATGAAAATAAAATAATTTAGAAGATTGAATATTATAACGTAAATCGAAATGGTAGCTGTACCAGTGATGACAATGCTGCTAGACACCATTTCAGAAAGAAAGCAGATTACGTCATTGGAAAGTTTTAGAGAAAATGCAAGACTATGTCATGGTCATGGTTTTTATGATTAAGTTTATGTCATGGTTCTTTTCGAGTATTTGGTATAAGTAAATGAAATCTGACATCTTGACATGATGGAAATTGAGAAAATGGATTTTCAGAAGTAAATATATTATCATTAAAAATAACTACATAGGAAATCGAATAATCTTAGATTGAACAGTTGCTTGAGTTGCTCAACTAAAAGAATTTTGGATATTACTAATGTAATACCGCATTATAGAACAAAAAAAAAGCTGCGACAACCTAAAACTTGTTTCTCATATCGTATTAAAGATTAATTAAAGTCATCTGTTTGTATTCTATTTGGGAAATAACCGTATTCGTCTCGTTCATTCATCTAAAATATTTGATAAATTACATCTTGCCATCTATTATTTTGCCAATTTCTTTTTCTTTATCTTTTAAAAATTAAGTGATGCATAACACTTTATATTTTATAAGTTTTATAAGTAATTTTGTATCTAAACAGAGACTGATACCATTTTAAGGTCAATTGGAATTTTTCTTAAGAAGTTTTGCATAAAATTGCAGAATCACCTTTTTCAAATTACTAGCATTTTACAGCATAAACAAACAACTTGTAGAGAACGTAAATATGAAGGAATTTTGTTAAATTTGCATACATTTCTGTCATTTGTCTCTGAGGCTGCACACTTAAAATTGTGACGTTATTCTGAATATTTTGATTAAGAGTTAGTGTGAAGGAATTTACAGAAACAAGGAGAAGAACTTGATCAAAGCCTCTCAGCTAAAATTGGCAATGTCTTAATCAAATATAAGTAATGCTCTCAGTCAGATGAGTTGATTTAAGTACCACAACGTGGCAAAGAGAAATTAGAAACCCACTATAACAACTAAATATTTTGTTACATTGCATCTCCATCAATGTAGAAACCACATTACAGTGATGACTCCCCAACAGTGGGAAAACACGAACGGGGAATCTGGAAACAGAACTAAACTTTGTATGTCAATGTCCTTAACAAAAGCCACATTAATGTCACCATTGAAGATATACCTCCTCAAAATTGTCATGTGATATAAAGATAGCTTGCCGATAAATGGATTGAGGAAAAGATAAAGGAATAAGAATTTAAAACAAAGTGGGAACTGGTTGAGGCCCCGTCAAGGAGATAGAGTAAACAAACCAAAATGGAGGAGGTTTCACTTGTTTTCGCTGCAGCCAAACCTAAACATACTAATAATGCTAAAAGGGATTTCCAAGTAATAGAAAACTCTCTCTGAAGAGTACAATAACACATCATTTTACAGCCTTTTTCCGAGACATTCTTCGAGCTGTTCTGGACCATACGACAATACATTTCTGGAAAATTTGAATTCCATTCGCCTAAACCCTTAGAATCTTTTTAAGGGAAATGAAGGTTGTACTTCTTCAGTCTAGTATATCAATGATTTTGCTCATAAATAACATCTTGGGGATTAAAAGAAACTAACTATACTTGAGGAATGTTGAGAAATTGCTAATTGAAATTTCACTGCGGAATTCTGTGAATACTTCTCAAGGTCCATCCATAAAATTTGAACTCAAGTCACATACATGGTTAGTGGATTACAACTGTTATTCCACAGACTGCCACTATTTCTGTGATGCGAGGAAGTACATTGAAAGACTCTCTGCAAATATATTCTTTTGCTGTTTGATGCGAACGACACAGGATGTTCCTAATTATATATTTATTTAAACTTATCAAAATGTAGGAAACATAATTTATTTAACAAATTAATAACCAGCTTCAGTTTCAAATTCCGATTGTACTACTTGTATTTACCACATATGGTGGTGGTGGTAAATTTGTAAAATATGTAAAATAAATTACGTAGGAAACATAATTTATTTTACATATTTGACAACACATGTAGCTATTGGTGCTGCGACAAGTGCCACAGCTTCCACTTTAGTACAGTTTTGTTCACTTATTTATAAAAGTCCTGAGGGAAATCACTGAATATTTTACGGCAGTGTTTGTGAGTAATTAGATCTGATAAACCACAATTATTCTTCACACCACTGCGAGGAACTTCAGTTGGCAGAAGGCCATCCAAAGGTTTATGTCAAATCCAAATAATGATGGATAGCTGGCCACACAAATATTGATGGATAACTGGCCGTAATATGCGCCATCAGTCACTGGAAAAAACAATTATGGATATTTGTGAATAATATTACAATAATTCATTATGAAAAATCTTTTATTATTATGAAATGATTAAATTGCATGAGTAAATATGTCCAGGAAGACTTATGTATCATTTGACTCAAAATTTGAAAGGAAAAAAATGTGATGGAAGTCATTGCCCAGCATACTTCCTCACATAGTTGAATTTGCTCACCAAATACAGATCGAGATATTCTACAAACAAACGTTAGTTGACGTAGAATCAAAACCATAAAGGTTGGTCACAGTTGGTCAGTGTGAAGTATCCTCCAACTCTTGCTGTAAACCAGGAGTTCTCAACCTTTCAGGCTCTGTGCCCCCGTTTGAACACTGATGTGAGGTTACGCCTCCTCCACCACCACCACCATATGATGTAAATACAAGTAGTACAATCGGAATTTGAAACTGAAGCTGGTTATTAAATGAAAATATAGAATGGATAATGTCGTACACAAAATTTGAATATTACTACACATATCATAATTTGGAACATATTATTATTAGAACATATGAAATCAAAGAATTAAATGCAGATCAAATATCTTTGATGCAATCAAGGATCTAGGTGGGGTTGGCATGTAATACCAGTCACTTTCACAACATAAATGAGAGGGCTGGCACTGTTTGTCCTTGACAAGTTTTTGAATATTAGGTTGTAACTGTGACAAAACACACCTCAGGTCACTTTCAAAGTCCAGACGTACGACAATTATCGTGTTTTTACAATTATGACATTTATCGTGTACGACAGTTATCGTGTTCATGTTCGTAAGTCGAAAATAGGTTGCGGTTACATCGTGACCACAAAATTTAGTACAGTAAATTACAGTTAGTTTTAATTTTTTTTTTTTTAAACTCACGCCTCCCTTGAAATTCTTCTACGCCCCCTCCCCCCTGGTTCAGAACCACTGCTGTAAACTATCCATTAGATATTTCTCTATATTACCCTCTTATATTGATGATTGCAAGTTTAATGAAAGTCATTACACATCTGGGGCTTTAAAATAAAAACTTATGATTTGTTTGTCTGAAAATAGTAAGACTGTACTTAAGATACAATATTTTATAAATAAGAAGAATTTTGGTTATGATGCGAGAAGAAAAAAATTATAAAACTTTAAGTGAGAAACAATATTTTAAAATTTAAAAATATGTATGGCATTTATGCATTTCTAATAGTATTTTAATAAATTTTGGACCTAACGGTTTATTTTTGAGAAGCGCCCCTGCAAATATTACTTCAGGTCTCCCTACCCAAATAGATATACTTACTCTATAAGTTTTTTTATAGAATTTCCCCAAAACCCTATATCTATAAATACTTAAATTTAAATAAAGTCTACGCCGTACTTAAAAAACTCATTTAATTAAACGATGAATACGTAATTAATAACCTAAGACAATATAAAAATATGCATATCAGATTTCGTACATAAGCTTGATAAGTAGTTCATTATTAAAACGTAAAAAAATAATGTCATGAGATGAGTACTTTACGGTCCTCTTAAAATATAAATGTGATCCATTCTTTTGCCTTTGACGAATGTTTTAAAATTTAGGGCACTAATTAATGCTTGGAGCAAAAGAACAAACACAGCTTTATGCTTAAGTGAATACTCAAGTTTCTGTTAAAAATAGTTTTTAAGAAATTTTTTAAGTATAGCTAGAGGCTTATTATTTCTTCCACTTTCAGTAATAATCAATAGTTATCGACAAATTTTGTTTCATTGAACACCCTTTTGGTAATAGTTTGGTATATATACTTGATTTTGAGATTGGAAGATTTGTGATATATTTATTAATGCTTATTTTGGTTTCTTATAGTGTTTAAATATTTTAAAAGCTATATTACTGTAAATATGTAGCACTATTATACCAGTTTCTTAAAGTTTTTCTGTAGTTTCTGTATATTTTAAGTTCAAAAGAAAAAATAATATTCTATCCTTCTTTAAAAACATGTTTAAAAAACCAAAATGTCTCCGAAGGAAAATGTTTCAGATATTTACTGATACTTCAATTTAAAGATACAGATTAAGTCTAGTTTTCGAATTAGGGAAGTGGAGGGCTCAAACAGGTTGTCCAGTCGGGATTCGGTGAATTCGGAGTACTGAAGTGGAAAAATAGAGACAAATTAGTTCAATAAACCTTTAGCGAGAACTCAATTATGGAATCCTTAAAGACGTGAGATCGCATTCCATGTAATTATTATTTATCTTAATCAATTCTGTTAAAGCGATATCGTAATCTAAAGTGGCTTTTCTTTGTTCCTCATCAATCAATTGTGTAGACAATTAATGGGGAAATAAGTTTGGCATCACTAAAGTAGCTCGTTAGCTGAGATAAAAGAGGTGTTTACTTTCAGTTTAGCATTGTGTTTGGACTAAAATATCAGAATCTACTTGTCGAATATGTGGCTGTCTGTGTGTTTCTTATCATGAGAGAACTTCCGGGTCCTTCTGGCCCATTTCTTCTAAATGACAAACAGCAATTTTTATATCTATGATGAAGGATATTTGGTGATAGCATTCAACGTGCACTACAAAGATCAAGACTAGATGCTGTTACCGTCCAACTTGGACGATTCACATACTGTTCTTGGACGATGCACAGAATTCAAGTTCAACATAAACTTGAATTCTGTGATACTGTCTAAGGATGCCATTTTACTGTTGTTTACAATCCGACGCGCACTCCATACGAACAACAACATAATGAGATAAGCTTGTACATGTTTCTATAGGGTGATTCATTCAAATGAGGATCCAAATATTCTTTGATAACTCGCTAGGATGATGATTCGCTAGGATGGAGCAATCTGAACGACTAAATGGCACATCACATCACATGGTTCTAGGATGAGAAGTGGTCCATTTGTTAAGTCGCAAAATCCGTATATGGGCCGCTGAAAATCCCGTTGCCCCTCAACAAAAACAGCTTCATAATAAAAAGGTGATGTGTGGTGCGTGATGTGACGGTTGCACATCATAAGTACCATTTTTTTGACACCACCGGGAATACATATGTGTACCTGGTTATTTTTAATAGTTCGTAAATCCTTTGGATCTTCGTGAGTTAACGGAAGATTACTTCCAGCAAGATGGAACAACGTGTTACACACCTACAAGGAGCATGGTGTAAATTGAGTCCTTCTTTGACAAAAGGGTAATTTAAAAAGGGCATTAGCCACCATGGTCACCTGATCTGATACCACCTGACTTCTTCCTTTGGGAAAAATCTATCAGAACAAGCCTCGTACAGTGGAAGATGTAAATGAAAAAAACCAGTGGGAAATTGCTGCCTTTCCTCCAGATATCCTTGCGAATATATTCAGGAAAAAGACACTTCGAAATGTGGCTGGCAGAAAACGATCACTTCCAGCATCGCATGTAATGCAATATATTACACAAACGTCAAAAAGACCCCGGGTTGCCCAGTTTGGTCGACAGATCTGTACTGTCCGTCCGGCGCCCCAAGCCCATACTAATTAAACGAACAGGTCCATAACCATCGGCTGAGTATGCAGGAACTGCTGCGCGGCGACTGGTCTTCAGGTTCTACAAGGCTTAAAAGTGAAACCTGTGGTAGCCATAATTATGTCGAATTACACATACGTCAAGGTTTGTAAGTTTTTTTTTTGTTTTTTTTTTGGGGGGGGGGGGGCTCATATAGCTTTATCCTAGCGAGAGTTATTGCAGAATATTCGGGGGGACACTTTCGAGTGAATGCTCCTATATAATTATAATTATGATTGCAACTGACTTGTTGAAGGGAATTAAAATGTCAGTATTTGTATACTGTAAAATGGTAAAATATATATACTTTTAACATTCTAAAATCATTAAAAGATCGTGTATTATATTGCAACTAATTCTTGAAAATAAGGGTGTGGGAGTTACTATTTTTTTTCCAAAATACTTGAAAGTATAAAAAATGACTATTTGAGACATTTTCATTTTCAGCATACAGAAGATATTAGGAACCAAATACAAGCAGGTTTTGGTAAGTGAAGAATAGTAAAGGAAGGCAGAGGCTAATATTACAAGGATAGTTTTTGATACGATATCCATTCAATGCAGTGATAAATTTTGCAGAAGAACATATGGATCGGCATACAAGATAATGCATATCCTCCTTTGCATTATCTTGTATGCCGATAATGCATATCCTTCTTTGCAATACATGACAGCCGAAATAATGTCATGATTTTTAAATAGAATTTAACAAAACACAGGCTTTTTCGGCCAATCCTGTAGAAAGAGCCTATCCTTCACCTGATAAATTATTATCCATACGTATCAACCAATCATAGCTCCTCTTTGTTATATATATACAGCCAACTAGCGTTTCTTCTCGAGAAAAGAGTATAATTTTTTTTCTCATACCTCCAAAAATTCATTTCTTGGAAATCAATATCGAAATTATTCTTGTTTGTATCAAAAATGTGTAATGGTCCATGTTTACTGTTTATTTTTTCGCAATACCTCGAAAATTTTTGAATATAATTTTATTTATAGTTTCTCAAATAATACCATACATTTATTTAACATTTACAATTATTTATTTATCGAAAACTATTTCATTAATTCTGAAATTATATAACAAAATAATTCAATGTGGTGGAATAACATTGCGATAATTGCTAAATGTTTTTACGAGATAAAAAGCCATTAAAAATCACAGTAACTGAACTATATATGGACAGAATTTGGGGAGGGGGTCCAGGTTTAGCCTCCAAAGTGATAATAGACGTATATTGATTTAAAGATAACCTGGAACTCGTTTTCGTCCATCACACATCCGTGAAAGAGATGCATACGGGTAAGACAGTGTTTGTGTTTGGGGATGTATCTCATTGGGTGAACGCACATACCTCCATGTCTTTCCCCGTGGAAATGTGAATACTCACACATATAGAGATGACATCCTTGAAATTTATGTGCGACCTTATGCCGGGACAATAGGCTATGCTTTCGTGCTACAGGACCAAAACGCAAGACCGCACAGGGCTCGCATCGTGGATGTTTATCTTGAGCAGGAAACAATTCAGCGCATGGAGTGGCAAGCGCAATCACCGGACCTGAATACTATCAAGCATGTTTGGGACGCTTTAGGACGGGGTATAGCTGCTCTCAATCCTCCCCCTAGGACCGTGGCCACGCTTTCAACTGCTTTTTCAAGAGCAATGGCTCTCACTTCCTACCGAACTCATAAACCGCATAATCGACAGCATCATACATCGCTGTATATGCTGTATTGCTTCTCGGGGGGATCATACGCCATATTAAAGGTACTTTTCCTATACCAAACTGACACATCCGATTTGTTATTGTATACATATGCTAGTTTCTATAACATCATAATTGTCTGGAGATTTCTTTTTATGCTATTTTATACCTACCTATGTGTTGTATAACGTATAAATTTCATTAAATTCTACGCGTAACTTTTTGATTAATCGCTAAGCTTGTGACTTTTCCTTAATTTTTGATAATCAGTGTATATACACACACACACACACACACACACACACACACACACACACATATATATATATATATATATATATATATATATATATATATATATATATATATATATATATATATATATTTATTATTAAAACGCCATTCAAACGCGTCATTATTATTAAAATGCCGATCTAAATTATTTCACCCTTTTGCAATAAAGCATTACCCCTCAAATCCAAACAAAATAATCTAGTCGTTTTTCCCCTAAGGCACGCGCTGCCCCGTTATATAACAGTTATATAAGATTGGAGAACCTTCCACCGACCACACCATATGACGCCTCATAGTCAGGTGATGAGTTCAGACGAATCAGAAAAGTTCCGCGCTCCTGTAAATCCGCGCCTTTCTCAAAAATTTCGAATCTTTGTGTGATTGCCACGGAACTAAAAATATTCGAGCTGTCAAAAGGTGCGGGCTGGGGCCCCCGTTCCCCGTCCACCGCGCAATGTGTCCGTGCAACTCAAATGGATGCTTCCCGGAAATTACTGAAAATAAAGATTCATCGAATTGAAAGCGCCTCTTCCTTGATCCGGTCTATTTATTTTTCGTCTCCATTTGCCTTCCTACCTTGTGCCATGACTACCAAACTGTGTGGAATATCACGAGTTTCCTAAACTGATGTTTCATCGCCACCGATTCATTTTATTATTACTTACTTACACACACACACACACACATATATATATATATATATATATATATATATATATATATATATATATATATATATATATATATATATATATATATATATATATATATATATATATATATATGTGAGGCTTAAATATGGGGGGCGATCACGCGACCTTAAAATGGGATTTTAGTTATTAAAATATAGGATTTAACAACTAAAAAGTCTGGGAGTTCAAATAAGCGGCGCATGTATTGCAGTGAAAATGGAATTAATGGGTCGGCTTGATTCAATCTCCGAAGAACCTCAGATTCTAAAGGGAAATTCCCCTTTTCATTATATAATCTTGGCGCAACTGTGGTTTGAGTGTCGAAGAGAAAGGAAATGCTGAGTTTAGCAATAAGATCCGATATGACATCACGCATAACTAATGAGCGTCACTAAGCGTTCGTTAAAAGCTATGAACAAAGGATTTATCGCCAGAGTCATGGATGGATAGGAAATGTTAGGACGTGCCGCTCGACGGTACGTATTTTTGGGAAGGGTTGGGAAGTAATTTTATTAATTATGGAGCTGAGAGGTTTAAAGAAATTTAATAAAGATGTTTAGGAAGATCATTTGAAGTGTTTTATGCCTGTTGTGTTAACATCTTGCTGTTTGATGGATTTAATTAATGAATGTCTACGCCACCGGTTCACCGACTGCATCATGGTTCTCAAGTTTCGGATTAAGATGTATTTCGATCGGGCGTGAAGCTCCAATGTCCGACAAAAGTCGACAGCGATTCTGCAACCTTTTCGCTGTGGGAACCCAGCCTTTAAAATTTACGAAATCAAAAAGTTTTCATCGTATTAAGAAAAATCTTCGGCTTGTGGTCATATTTCTGCGCTTCAAAAATTAAGGCAGTGATGTCATCTGTGTTTAAAATTATGAAATTAGTAAAATTTTTCGTCGTGTCGGCTGCTCATCGTTAAAAGTGTTCTACATTTTGTGCTACAAAAACCAGTTAAAAATTAGTCATCGTTTTTCAAAATTAATTGAATAAGGTTGTCCCCAAGCGGCAACATGGCTGTTATGAGATGTGTCAGCGGTGTTGTGCCATCTTTTGTCATCGAAAATGTTTTGTGTGTGAAACTTCAGCGTTTTTTTTTTTCTTTCTTTCTTCACAAAATTTTCCCAGCGTCAGGATGTGTGCGAAACAAGATTT
Organism: Dolomedes plantarius; assembly: GCA_907164885.2. NCBI lineage: Eukaryota > Metazoa > Arthropoda > Arachnida > Araneae > Dolomedidae > Dolomedes > Dolomedes plantarius. The sequence continues at coordinate 174,019,987 of OU015492.1, forward strand.
CCGTGGCTCTCCGGGACTGTCTGCCGTTTTCAGGATCAATTTTAAGAAGAAAATTGTTGTGAAATCTAAACAAATAAATAGGTAAAAAATTAAATTAAGTTAAATTGGGATAAAATTAAGGTAAGCGTTTTGTTTTAAATTTACAAAATAAACATGCCAAATAGTTTTGAAGTGTAAAGTTACATGAATTAATAATAATGTTAATAACTATGTCGCGATAAATTAAAAACAAATGGTTCTAAAAAAATGTTATTAAAAATGAGAAATATGAAAAATTACTAAATTGGTTAAATTAGCAATTGTACAAGTTGAAGATGTGAATTACTTTTGACTTTAAGGTATTGAAATTTTAAAAATTAAAATTGTATTGATGAAAATTGAAATAAGTAACTATTATATGTAAAATGTGAAAATTTTTTGTAAATTTTGGAAATTGTGGTTAAAATACAAAAGTTAAAATTCAGTAAAAAATGTTCTGACAATTTGAAACTATTGGTAATAAAAAATGAAAATTTTAATATTGTTAAAATTAAGTACATGTTGAAAATTGTTTTCTGGGGATGATCATTCCAGTCAATCCTATTTGGTTTTCGGGGAGGGGGGAAAGCTAGATAGCGGAATAATAGTAACAAATATTGGTAAAATTTTGAAAATTGTAATTTCATTTTGTTTTGAAAATTTATGAGTTTTGGTATAATTATTGGAAAATTTTAGAACATAATAGGGTTAAATTGTTCATTTTGGTTTTGTTGCTGTTGGCAGTCTCGTCATTTTGTAAATATTTTTAAGGTTTATTGATTAAAAGTGCTTATTTTTCAGTATATTGCATATCGGTGCTCAAGTGTATATAATTGATAAATTTTGGATATAATTTTATAAGTGTTTATTAGTGTATTGATATAAATTTATTTGATATATGATGTTTGTGAGGTAGGGAATTGAGTTGTATTGATAAAGATGTAAGGTCTGAAGTTTTCATTTTTGAAATTGGTAGAATTGTGAGTTTTGATCAAAATGTGAGAGTATTAACATGTTTTATCAAATTGTGTCTAGAAGCAGAACTAAGCATGAGTTCAACCATGTTTACTTCAAACTTGAGTAGGTTTTAAAATTGGTTTTTGAATGAAATGAAAAGTTTATGGTATTAAAATGTATAGGAAAGTGTTGTATTGAAAGTTAATTTCATACCTCAATGATTTAATTGCCTTTTTCATATTCATAAATATTGTGTATTTTGAGTATAATCATTTAAAGTTGATCTTTTAAAATTGTTATTGTGCTTTTGGTTAATAATTTGATATTCATTTCTTGTGTGTTTTTGGTCGCCACTTCATTTACTAGTTTTTGGAGGTCTCCCTGTAATTTTCAGATAAGCATGAGTGTAGAGACATGCTTCATTATTTTGTAAAACTCAGAGGTATAATATTTTGTACATCATGGTGAAAACGAAAATTTTTTTTTGAAATATTAGAGAATTTGAAATATGTATTAGGGTTATGTTTTTCACTAGTGATTTTGTTGTGTCAAATTTGAAGTTTCGGAGGAATCAGGTATCCCCGATGATACACTGAAAGCTGTTAATAAAATTCCCACTGCTGTTGTGGAGTATGACCACCATAACAGACATCTGAGGAAGGGTTTTAAATGCTAATAATGGAGTAGGAAATAAAGTTATTTTTTTTAAGTTTGGTGACACCCCAATTTTTGCAAGAACTGTATGTGTTTCAAGAACTCTGAACTTTGTCAATTTTAAAGTCAGGACTCATTTTTTAGGTAGTGGACTCAAGGTGCACAAAGCGTTTTTCTTGAGCTAAAAAGAATAATGCGGGTGTTCACAGAAATTTTAATTACCATTTTCTTACAAGTTCAAGTTATATTTTGTGTTTATTAAATTTAATTTTAGTGTTCTATTAATAATGTTGATGTAATATTCTTTTACAATTAATTTTGATATTTTAATAATTACTGCTGTGTTATTGTTGTCATAATATTTTAAGTGATTCAATGTAACTTCTGTCTCGAATGGAGACATTTATGTAACTTGTATTTTCTCAGCTCCATGGGGTTAGGTGCACGACTTTAGTATAGTAAATAAGAATTTTAATTTTAGTTTTTTTTTTAAAATTAGATGTCAAATATTTAGGAAAATTTAGTTAATATCAATGTGGTTGAATCAAGTCGTAATTAGGAATAATTTTGTGGGGTTTCTTCTGAGTTTGCTGTGCGGGGAGGGCCCGCCCTGAGCAGCAATTTTCAGTTGATGAGTCATTAAGTTTTTTTTGTTGTTTTTCTCTTCTGGAGACGTGTTGCAGAGAACTGGCCATTCTTTGTGGGCACGCCTTCAGGAGAACGATCGCCCTATTCTAATAGTAAATGTAATTTAATTTTAGTTTGTTTAAATGGGTTAACAAGATGATGATGAGTTTCAGTAGCTAGGGTTATTAGTTAATTTTTGTAGTGTGGGAGACGTCCCAACTCAGCATATTTTCCAGTGGGTTAGAAAAAATCTTTGAAATTGAATTTTGTGTTTTCTCTTCTGAGGACGTGCCGCAGAGAATTAGCTACTCCTTGTGTGCACGCCTTCAGGGGGACGGGGGGGAAAGTTGTGAGGCTTAAATATGGGGGGCGATCACGCGACCTTAAAATGGGATTTTAGTTATTAAAATATAGGATTTAACAATTAAAAAGTCTGGGAGTTCAAATAAGCGGCGCATGTATTGCAGTGAAAATGGAATTAATGGGTCGGCTTGATTCAATCTCCGAAGAACCTCAGATTCTAAAGGGAAATTCCCCTTTTCATTATATAATCTTGGCGCAACTGTGGTTTGAGTGTCGAAGAGAAAGGAAATGCTGAGTTTAGCAATAAGATCCGATATGACATCACGCATAACTAATGAGCGTCACTAAGCGTTCGTTAAAAGCTATGAACAAAGGATTTATCGCCAGAGTCATGGATGGATAGGAAATGTTAGGACGTGCCGCTCGACGGTACGTATTTTTGGGAAGGGTTGGGAAGTAATTTTATTAATTATGGAGCTGAGAGGTTTAAAGAAATTTAATAAAGATGTTTAGGAAGATCATTTGAAGTGTTTTATGCCTGTTGTGTTAACATCTTGCTGTTTGATGGATTTAATTAATGAATGTCTACGCCACCGGTTCACCGACTGCATCATGGTTCTCAAGTTTCGGATTAAGATGTATTTCGATCGCGCGTGAAGCTCCAATGTCCGACATATATATATATATATATATATATATATATATATATATATATATATATATATATATATACCGGGTGGTTATAATTAAACTTCCCCTATAAACGGAATGCTACAGCGCAAACGGCCATATATATATATATATATATATATATATATATATATATATATATATATATTAAAATACATAGTTCAATGTTACTAGTATAATAAGGAAATCAATATAATGCGACAAAGTATTAAGAAAATAAATATTGATGTAGAACAAAAGAATATTTCAGCATTTGAACAAAAACATAAGAATACATATAATGTACGTATGAAAAATAAGATAGATTTTTGACATTTCAAAATATTTCTATGAAACATGCAAGTTAGATTTTTCAGTTACACATGAGCACGAAATCAATCAGGCTTTTTTTATAGTACAAATTAGTTATGAGATATTGATCTTCATTTTATGTACTTTTGACTTTCCCAAATATAAATGTCTGAATATTTCCTGTAGAATAGCGTGTTTTGAATTTTACAATCATGAACACAGACGTTAAATTCACATGCTACAGACTGTTGCTTTCAAGGAAAATGGCATTTGATAGAATAATAAGTTTGCTTATATGGTAGTATACATGAATAGGATTTTTCATCACAATTGTTTTGATAACTTTTATGCTTTTATTTTATTTATTTATTTTAAATACTTACATTTATTTACGTATTAAGGATTTTTAATGGGATTTGTGCTTATATTTAAATTGCATGGTTAGTATCACTTATTTGATGTTCCTAAAACCCCAAAATATCTCGAATTTGGGATATTTGGTATTTGGGAATATTTGCATTAACATTATCTTGGAAATATGAACCTCATTTAAACATTTATTTTTCTAATGCGGAGATACTTGTGAGACAATCGCCCCATATTTAAACATTGAAAACAATTCAAGTTTTTTTAACATGTTATACGGCTACCCTTATGTTTCAAGGCCCACTATTTTCCTAATTTTTTTAAAGTATTTTGTCCTAGAACCAGTACATAATGGAAGTGTCACAAATGGACGTTCAGTTATTGGTTCATAGGCAATGTGTGAATGCAAATACATTTCCCACTAGCCCGCTTCTTGTTTCTGTAACAGCATTACATTGTGTAAGGACTGAATTATTGTAAAACAAATATTATGCTTCATATGCACCTTCCCTTACGGTAAAATTCATATTATTCCATAAAGTGTTCTGTGTGACTTAAAATTTGTGATCGTTGTACTACCGGATAATAAATTAACATATTATAAATCGAGACTTGTATTCGAAGAATCAACGGTTGTTTCGCGTCACAATACTGTGCTGCACTAAAGTTTCCAACTCATGTCGCAGTCAGATTTTAGCAAAATTTGACATCTTTGAAGTCTATTCAAAGTATGTAGGTAGGCTGAAAAGTAATGAACACATGCTTGTAGAGCGCGAACGAAATGACCTTCAAAACAGCGCCAAGTGGCATTTGGAAGTTCCATCCCTCCTCAATACGCATGCGCAAGTTTGAAATCGTTGTGTTCATCCTGTGTATTTTGAAAAGCGGTAGTATGGAGACGTGTTCTAGTGCTATGTCAACTGCGAGTTATACAGCGCGCTGTTATCGAATTTTTAACAGCTGAAAAAGTGAGTCCTACTGAGATTCATCGTCGTTTAAAGGCTATTTAAGGTGACGATGCTATTGATAGGGGTACTATAAATCGATGAGTAGTAAAATTTCGTGGTTTCGAGCCTGGAAAAGCCATAGTTGTTGATGAAGCACGCAACGGACGTCCGATCACTGCCACAGACGATGAACATCGCAAACTCGTCGACGATTTGATTCAAAATGACCGGCGAATCACTCAAAAGCGTATCGCAAACCATAATGGAGTATCGAAGGAATGTGTCTGCTTCATTATAGAACGATTGGGATACCGTAAAATCTGTGCTCGATGGGTACCACGCCGTTTCACAGGCGAGAACAGCGTCGGACTGGAGATGCTCTGCGAAACCTGAAGTTTGAACTGATTCCACATCCTTCTTATTCCCCTGATCTTGCGCCTTTGAATTTTTATTTTTTTCCTCTACTCAAGAGAGACCTAAAGTGTGATCATTACACCTCGGACGATGTGGTGAAGGCAGCTGTCAAGTCATGGATTCGAGAAAAGTAGGAAGAATTTTTCAGTGACGGAATGAGAAAACTTGTTACACGCTGGGAGAAATCTGTTAGCCTTAACGGTGACTATGCTGAAAAATAAATATATGATTTTGAAGCTTAATAATTGTACTTTAATGTTCTTTTTGCCCGATCTCGCTATTTCTTTTTGTTCGCTCTCTACAAGCATGTGTGCATTACTTTTCAGCCTACCCTCGTACATTAGTGCTATGTTTTATTTAAAGGGGTATTTGCCGGTCTTCTCGACATTTCCGACAATACGGAGCTTAAGGATAAGTGAAAAACATGTGGAAAACAGTGTGTCGTTCACACAAGGTAATGTCAGTAATTTCTAACTTGTAATCTCTCAAAATGTTATCATTAGGGGAGCATTTAAGATGTTGGATTATCAGATAAGGAATTCTCAAGCCTTTTCAGATCATTCACAAGCGTGTGGAAGCTGTCATTAAGGAACAGTACTTTGTGAAAAAATTATAAATCTTAATGCACAGTGAAATAGTTAACATAAAATGCAACTAAACAATGTTCCACTGTGGCTTTTACGAGAACTATTCATAGGTACAGATAAGCCGAATCGAATGGTACTCTAAAGAACCCGCCAAAGAGATAACATGAGGCACATTATCCATTTACCTACTGAAACATGTCCTGTAACGAAGTGTAAGCACACTAATCTTACAGATTATTGAGAATGCACATGCTAATGTCATTGCGAATAGCTGAAACAATAAACCAAAAAGAAGACCCCCCCCCACCCCGGAAAACCTTGATAAAAGCAACTGCTGTTAACCAGGTTTTGGCTTTCATCTAAGACTTTTTCCTTCTGCACTATTCGTAGATACGACATCAACAACAGCAAAAACAACAAACCCTTAAAAGCTATTCTCTATCAAAGAGGGATAAAAGAAATAGTTGAATCACGCAGATTATAAATAAAAGGATTAAAACTATATATCCCCTCGTTCTGAATATACAGTACGTACTCTATTGCTATTACAGCTGTGTTATCCATGTCTGACTTCCGGGGAAGTTTTTATTTGCTGCATGTTGCAGATAAAAATTGGAAAAGGAATGTTTTCACACTAGCCGTGTATATTCAAAGGTGGTTCAGGAAATTTTTTTATTGGTTTATATTGATGACAGTTCACCCCCTGGTCGTTAGAGAACGGGCGAGTTAACCCATTAAGCGCCGCTATATGAACCGCATCGCAAAAATAGAATTTAACGTATATTTTTAAGTCCATTACTTGTCTCAATCGATGTGCAGTTTAATTTTTTTAAATCTGCATTCTTATAGAATTTACGATACTGCCCAAAAGGGGAGCCTAGGTGCCTAATGGGGGTAACGCTTGTTTCTTCCGCGTATGAACATCCAAGGTGTATGTTACGCTAAATTCAAGGAAGTAAGCATTTTAAAATCTCCTGAAACGAGTGTTCTATATTGTTTATGGAAATAAACATGCATTTTTTAAATATCATTATAAATTTTTAATGATGTATAAAAAACGTCATATCCACTAAATAGGACGATTGCGATAAATTTCTATATGTCCATCTCAGATAATGAAAATGCGTTGTTATTCTTTTACAGAGCATATCTTAAAGTTTCTTTGGTAAGATGTTTTATGATCCCCGAGTCGAAGCACATTTGGAAAAGTTCATACGGAGATCTCATTGCCAGTTCAGGGCGGGTCTCTTCAAGTGTTGATATTTCTTCAGATTCAATAGCCATCATTTGATTTGCTTTTTTCCAATTTAATAATTTCATTTTGGATTTCTTTTCCTTCAATTTGTCACCTTCCATACTTGTATTGTCATCTGAAGTATCATTTGTAATGGGTCTTTTTCTCTTCTTACGTCTTATTTTCTTCTCGAGATTTCTATCTTCCTGCTTTAGTTCAAATTGTCCAGAAAATTCCACTGAAATCATTTCACTTAAAACATTATATTTTTCTTCATCATTTACCTGACCAGGATTGGAGGGCAAACAGATAATGCTACTTTCATCTGAGCATTCATCAGAGTCCGACGATTGCATATATAAAGTCAAAATATAAAGCTGCTTGAATGATCAACATTTTCCCCCCATTTTTTAAGATAAAAAAACAGTTTTAAATAAACCTCTCTTCATGAAAAATGTGTCTGCATACCACCTAACCCCTTATTCTTCCCAGAATTTGATATAAAGATAGTGAATCATTAGTAACAAAAGCGTGTTCCATATAGTAGACAGGAAGTGAAATACAGCTAGTCAGAAGGAGCCACTCACACACACACACACACACACACACACACACATATATATATATATATATATATATATATATATATATATATATATTACTGAATTACTTTAGTAATGTAAGTTGAATTTGTCAATTTTGCACATATTCACACGACTGTAAAATAAAGAAAATTCAAAGTTGTCCTTCTGAAAAAAAAATCACAGTATAATTTGTAGCTTTGAGATACAAATAAAAAGAGCGATCTGTATATATCTTAATATCACCCTGAGAAAAAAAAATTATAATTCAAGATTCCCAAAATGGGAGACTTTGCGCTTAATGGGTTAAATAGTTATGTTCGCAAAAATGGTAACTAGTATTTATTGAGTGCTACTCTATTTATGATTATCCCTTGTCATATTTTAATGGTGAATGACATTTTTTTAATTGAATGTTCCTAAAATGGGAGACTTGGCGCTTAAGGCGACATTGGACCTTCAGATTGACAAAAATATGTCCCCAAAACTATTTTTTTCCTTTTAGAAAAGGATTCTGCAAGTCATCAGCTTTAAATTAAAAAAAAGTATGTTGATTCGATCATTATTAACCGAGTTATAAGTATTTTTTCAAACGTAAACTATGGAAATGTTACGTTTAATTAAAATTTAAATGCTATTTTTTCAAAACAAGTTTTCATGTCTTTTCGGTACGTTCAAAATGTTCCATGCGTCATAATTTTTCTTGAATTTTCATAAAATTTCTTAAAATGATTATTTATATACGTTAGAATAAAACTTAATAATACATTCATCATACTATTTTAAAAAACCTTAAAATTTTTAAAATAAAAAAAAAGTTTGATAAAATGTTGCATAAAATGACCTATTTTTATCGATTTCTTTTCTAGTTTTTATAAATATGACTGTAAATCAAATATTGCTACTAACCTTTGTTATAACTATATAAAGCTAGCTTAAGAAAGAAAATTAGATATCTGAGACAAAAATTGATGTGCATGGAGCATTTTTAAATAGAGTAACTAACAAACTGATTTTAATTAATATCTTAATTAATTACATTCTAGTTTTTTTCTTTAAATTAGCATTTTCCTCTCTAAACAACACTGTATAAGTATACAAAATTTCATAGCTATTGGTTGATAAATAAAAAAAGTTTTCATGGTCCATTGTCGCATTAATAGGTTAAGGTGGCAAGGCGTCCCTTGAATTCGCCAGGATGCGTTTCGAAGATATTTCTCTATGACGTGTGTGGTAAACTCTTAAAATGTATAAGATTCCTTAGTAAATAAAGACAACATAAAGTTAAAAGACTAGATGAATTTGTGATTGGAAACTAATTAAACTACTAAGATAGGATAATTAGAATTTTCTCTGAATAAGAGCAACAACACTTAATAAGAACAATAAATAACGTAAAGAACGTAAAAGTCTGCATTTTCTATATATATATACATCGATTAACACGTCAATTATAAAATGCTCAAATAAAGTGACAAAACGTACGAAGAAATTACTCATACCTGACTAATTTCGTTTTATTCAATGGAAAATATTTCGTTCGAGAAGTTTAAATATATAATTTAAAAATTATGTTCCATATACACATCGATTCACATATTCAGTTATAAAATTTTCAACTATCTTGGCAAATATGCGAAGAAATTACTAATTTTTCAGTGAATAAAATGAACTTACTCAAGTATATTTCGTTCAGGAAGTTTGAATATAAGACTTAAAAATTATGCGTAGACTGATAAACAGCGCAATAACTCTGAACTTATATATCATTCTTAATTAAGGTAAGTTTGAGTCACCCAAGCAAAACTAACAAGTTTTTCATTATGTCAGTGTTAGAATTAGCTGTTTAGAGGAATATGTGCTTTCCAGTATGTAAGCGAATAAAATATTAATGCAAAAGTTAACATGTCATAAGAGTAATTGGCTTGGGGTGTTTTCCCCAGGAAGCTTTCGATGCGCAAACACGAAATGTTATTAGTTTCCTTTAGACATTTCGTACTCTTTAGAAACTGTCCAAACTAGATATGAACTACATTTTAATAAATACATGAGTGTATTTAGTAAATTAAAACTACTGAATTCCTAGAAATAATACATTCCTCTACCATTACAACATAAGTGAATGTTGACCGCATTCACTTAAAATTTTTTCTTTTTATAAATATCTCAGAAAAAAGTTTTACAATTGTCATTATTGATAAACAAAATTATTAAATGATGGGGGATATATATTTGCATAGAAGTTGGGCAAAAAATGAACGATGTGCATTTACCTAAAACTAGTTAATTTATTAAATAAATAAATGAAAATCTACTGAATAATTTCATTAATTATCTAAATTTAAATATTTGATTGTTTAACGTTATTTGTCATTACGAGGTGAAACTAATACAATATAATATACTTGTTTTTATAATTATACGTCTTAGATTTAAACATTTGATTATAATAACCAAGGAAAAGTAAAATTTCCTGAAAATGATACCCTTTTTGGCTATAAACCATATGTTATTAGGAATATATTTCTTTCGCTCAATTTCAATATTTTAAAACAAAAAATATATATATATTTAGTTTACTATGGTCACATTTTTCTCGCAGTTACGAATACTTTTGCTTTATGTCTGTATATTTAGAATGAGATGTTTGATTTATTTCATTACTTTTCTTGAAGTTTAGAGATGGCCCTAGTATGCATCATATTTTCAGTGCAAGCATCATTTATGTATTTGAACTGCATTATATCCATTCCCAAAATGATAAATAATGTTATAATCACTGAAAAATACTCAATTTTTGAGTTTTGTAAGCTCGGACAGGATTTCAAACAGGAATTTAGTCATCACACTTCTGAAAGTTGAAGTAATTGTCAATCGGGATGTTCTACTAATGTGAGACGTGGTTTTCCAAAATTCGATTATTGTTCACACATTCTTATTCTAAGTAAAGCCTATACTATTCATCTACTATTACATTCTAATGTTGACCTCACATCAGAAAGACAGATGGGTCAGACAAAACGTCACTATTTCTTATAATTTAGATCCCAAAGGTGTCGCTGAGATCGTACTTGTGTCACAAGAGAAAATCAAGCGACGGCTCTTCGTGTACGTGTGTACTAAGTATTCTGCAAACATGGTAGAATCAGGGAGCGACTTATCTCCAAAGTATGAATATGTCGAGTCGACTTCGTCAGGTGAGGAATTCGAAATGGTATCAAAGAGCATGATTAACCTTTCGCTTACGGGGTCCATTTTTTTCGATTCCCACTTTAGAACTTGAAATTTCATACCCCTTTGTGGTCATAAAGAAACTTTGCCGATATATGGACCTCTAGTGGCTGTTTCGTTCAACCGATCAAGATGAGATTTCAGATATAGTTATTCAGAGGTATGAGCTCGAGATTCTGTGAACGGCAACCAAGTGGTACTCACGGTTACGGTTATAGGTACACAAACTCGAAATTTTCAAATCGCAACAACCATTCTTTCCCATCGCAAAATGCTCAGAACATGCAAAAACCCTAAAGAGCGTTGGAACGGTACGTATATCACAAAAAACGAACGCGCTATGCACGCACAAAAAGCAGCTCTGCGAACGGCCTATAAAAACGATATATGGACCTCTAGCGGCCATTACATTCAACCTATCGAGATGAGATTTCAGATATAGTTATTCAGATGTGTGATATCGGGATTCTGAAAATGACAAAACAGTGACACTCACGGTTACGGTTATAGGTATAGAAACTCGAAATTTTCAAATGGCAACGCCCACTTTTTCCCGTCGCCAAATGCCCAGCTCATGCGAAAACCCTATAAAGCGTTGGAACGGTACGTGTATCACAAAAGCGGACACGTTATGCATGCACAAAAAAGAGCTCTGAGAATGGCTAACTAAAACACGATCGGAGAGATTTTATCGGTTTTATACGATGAATATCTGGCGAACGGCGTTCTGTGATTGGTTTCAAGCCTCTATCATATGCAAATTTGCTCCATGCGCTCCGATCGTGTCCTGTAAACCCCGATCGTAGAATTCAAGCGTGGGTTCCCATCGCGAGACCCAATATCTGCTGACCCTGCAAAATAATAGAAACATGTTTTTTTCGCCTCTCGCGTTTAATGTTGAAAGGTGATATTAGCTTCCAAGCCATCTTATGAAATGGACGGTTGTACTTTTGTCGCTCTAATAAACGATTCGGCCAGACTGCATCAAAATTTTATTCCTTTCAGGCTCAGTCTAGCTCCAACCATGTAAATATGAGCTAGTTTCTCTTTCAGATTAGAATTTAAGGATGTAATGGGTATATTACTTACACACACACACACATATATATATATATATATTTATATATATATATATATATATATATATATATATATATATATATATATATATATATATATATATATATATATATATACATATATATATACATATATATATATATATACATATATATACATATATATATATATATATATACACATATATATATGTATATATATATATATATATATATATATATATATATATATATATATACATATATATATATATATATATACATATATATACATATATATATGTGTATATATATATATATATATATATATAAATATATATATATATATATATATATATACACATATATATATGTATATATATATATATATATATATATATATATATATATATATATATATATATATTATATATATATATATATATAAATATATATAGATATATATATATATATATATATATATATATATATATATATATATAAATATATATATATATATATATATATATATATATATATATATATATATATATATATATATATATATATATATATATATATATATATATATATATACAGTAACCACCGCGTACAGTGGTTAGTGGCTATAAGAATCAACCGTTTATAAGAATCAATATCTCGAAAACAAAAACAAATGTATTATTTCCATGTTAAAATTTTCGCTTTAAAGAATCAATCCATCGGTTTTAAGAATCAGTTTACACTATTGGCTTTCCTTTCATTTTTCCAAAAAAGCCATTTAAACCCTCAAAAGGCACGAAGTTCTTTCTTCTTTTTTTTTAAAGAAAGATTGATAACATGGGATGGAATATAGTCGTAAAATTCATCCCTTTCTTTGTTACACATAACATAATAGTTTCCTCTTAAACGCTTTAGCACAACACTGTCCTATTAGCTTCACCCAGGGGTAACTTTACCCGTCCGGGACCGATTTCACTTTTCTCCACCGACAAACAAAAATAGGGACTCTTTTTTACCACCTTCCACATCCTGGTTGCAGCTTCCTGGACCTTGAAACACATAAATCTTCGGCGAAGTGTCCACTATCACTTAGGCAAACGTGACATTAGTAGATTCAGCACGTTATCAAAACGTGAAACGTAATCTAGAATGTGAATCTTCGTCTGAGACTATTGGTATTGAAAGAGGTATAAACAGCCTCCTGAAAACTTCATTCGTCAAACTACCATAGAAAACTTTTTCTTGCTCCCTTCCTGTAGTTGAAATGTTAAAACTGTTAAGCAGGTATGTTGTAACAAATATTGGATTTTTTTCTTCTCTTAATACAATCATGTGTCTCTACTTATAGGTCTAGAAATTAAGTAGAATTTTTAAAATAAAAAAAATATCTTTAATAAAATAATTAACGTAAATTAAAGAGTATTTTATGGTAAATTATCTAATATATGTATATATAGGTGTGTGTGTGCCTGTCCCACAACCTAAATTTCGGCTATGAGAATCAACCGCTTACAAGAATCAAAAACAGTCATAAGAAACGTGATTCTTAGAAGCGGAAATCACTGTATATATATATATATATATATATATATATATATATATATATATATATATATATATATAACCATCGTCAAGGAGTTTGTATTTTTCAATTTTTTTTGTTTTAAAAAAGAATAGATTAATATTATAAACTAAGAAAAATCTTGTGATTCTTTTTATAAGTATAACCAAAAAGCTCAATAGCAAGTAACGTTAGGCTTAATTATGCTTAAAGTAAAGAAAAATGCATATTCGAACATCAATAAATAAATTTATGTACTTGCAAATCTTTGATAAGTCAAAAACTGAAATTTAACTGCAATTGACCAATGCCAGCATTTCTAAAATACCAAAGAAAATAGTACTAATGTAATTTTTTCTGAGAAGGCTCATGGATATTTTGAAGATTTTTATAAAGAGTAAATATTTAAATCTTTTATATAATTATTGCAGAATATTATTAATAATTTTTACCTCTGAATAGTTTTCTTAATATAATCATGTGTATCTACTTATAGGTCTAGAAATTAAGTAGTATTTTTAAAATTATAAAAAATAATTTTAATAAAATGATTAACGTAAATTAAAGAGTATTTTATGGTAAATTATCTAATATATGTATATATAGTTGTGTGTGTGCCTGTCCAAAAACCTAAATTTCGGCTATCAGAATCAACCGCTTACAAGAATCAAAAACAGTCATAAGAAACGTGATTCTTAGAAGCGGAAATCACTGTATATATATATATATATATATATAAATCTTTTATATAAATCTTTTAAATCTTTTATATAATTATTGCAGAAAAACGTGTAAAAAGTGTGTCAATGAAAACGCGTTCAAAAGTATATTAGATTCACTTAGATTGCATTTCAAATAAAGAGATATAAGAGAAACAATGGCATCTTCATTAAAATAATAATACCTATAGAATAGATAATATTTTAAATTTCTCATAATTTAATAAGTTTAAATTTTATTTTACTATTGTACTTACTAATTACTATTATTAATGACAATTTTATGAACGATATTTTTAAAATTGCATATCTCTATTAATTGAGCATTCCTAAAATCGTTAAAACAATTTTTGATTGAAAAGAGTAAAAACATCTTCTGGAACGAAGCTTCAATTAATTATTTCTTAGACTGTCATACTATTTTTATAGACTATATTCAAAATGCAGCTAAATAATTAACGTAATTATTAATAATTTTTATAAATTTCTTCATTCTACGAGTTCTGGTAAAGGAAAAACTTCTGCCTAGAGTATCCATTCTTTTCCTTCAGGCATGCAAATTATTTAAATGATAAATTTTTAGGATTTTTAGGTGATAACTATTCCCAGAGGAACTAACAATTTATTCTGTTATGCAAGTTTTCTCTTAAATATATAGGTTCTTTTTACAGTCCTGTGTTTCCTAATGTATATTTCTTCCTTTTTCTGACTTCTTCTAGCACTATGACTCTGAAAAGGTTAAATAACATTAAAACATTTATATTCTTCTAGAATGTTCCTTAAACTGTACATTTTTTTATTTCCATGTCAAAAGTTTTCTGAATAGAATTGGAAGAGAAAAATTAAAATTTTATAGTCATTTTAAATATTGTATGGTATTTATTGTCAAATTTATACCTTTAATAATAACGTAATTATAATTTTATACGGTTTATAATTATAATTAAATCATCCTTATATGGTGTGTGTTCAGGCTGTAATATAAATACTAACGATATTTAGAAGCAACGGCACAAGAAACCTAGTAGTTTTCGTACTTTTTTCTGTGTGTATATAAGACACACACTGTTAAAGGTCGGTGAAATTTATTATTTATCTCTCCAAATCACATACTACGACGGAAATGAATATTATAAAAATATTATTTCAAAGCTTTCACTTTAATCATAGATCATTTGTGCTTTGTAAAAGACATCAGAAAGAGGCAGTAAAACGAAGAATTATAACTGTTAAATAATATGAGATATTCTACAAACATGAAATAGTTATTTGCCAAAAATATTTAAAATGGAAAGTCTTGTATCGCATTGAATAACAATCACAGATAAACATAAAGTTGGCTTTTATGTTACATAACAAGCATGCATTGAGGTAAAACGGAAAAACAAATAAATGCTTAAATACTTACGTATGTCAACCTGAAAGAATCTGAATATTATATATATATATATATATATATATATATATATATATATATATATATATATATATATATATATATATATATATATATATAATAAATGTGTGTATATATATATATATATATATATATATATATATATAATAAATGTGTGTATATATATATATATATATATATATATATATATATATATGGATGTTTTTTCATTCTTATAGAAGCCTGTAATGGGCGCATTGCTTGCACGGAAAAATGAAACATCATTGTGTAGTAGCGCATTTCTATTGTATTGTTAAAATAAATTTAGTTCCTCCTACTTCAAAATGTTGTTCACGCAGAAGTCGCATAAATCGGGAGCGGAAAAAAATAAAGAATGCTGCAACCTCCGTCAACCGCATAAGCGGATTATGGAAGAAAGATGTCGAAGCTTTGGTTTTCCGTCCAAGCACCTAATCTAGGAAAGATTACCGTATCACAAGAGAGAAATAGAGAAAAAAATGAAATGTTTCGAAAGAATTCCAACGCACAGTTGGAATATCGCCCCGAGTGTTTGAAAAATACTTCCATTTCCTTCCGGCGACATGAGTGAAAGCAACACGTAGACTAATTTCGTTCATTATCTTCCAGTGTTAATAATTCATTTCTTATGTTTACAGCACTTTATGGATCTAACGACCGCGTAATATCTTTGAGCAAATTATATATATATATATATATATATATATATATATATATATATATATATATATATATATATATATATATATGTGTGTGTGTGTGTGTGTGTGTGTGTGTGTGTGTGTGAGGCTAAAATATAGGAGGGGGAGCGATCGCGCTACCTTAAAATGGGATTTTACTTATAAAGTATAGGATTTAGCAATTAAAGTCTAGGAGTTTCAAATAATTGGAGTAATGCATTGCAGTGAAAATAGTGCTTAAGGTTCGACTGGATTCAATTCCGCAGAACCACATGGGAGGATTTTAAAGTAGACGTATAGCCTTGTAGCTTGACGCTAAGAAAGAAAGTGTTTAGGTCAGCATGGAACATTCGAAATGACATCATGAATAAGTAATGAGCGTCATATCACTTGAGTTAAAAGCTTAAGAACAAAGGGGGGTACTTTAGAGTCATGGAGAGATAGCAACGGGAAAAGACGTGTGCCGTTGGGCGCACGGATTTTAAGTAGGATGGGGCGTGATATTAATGATTTGGAGCTGGGAACGTCTAAGAATTTATCAATAAAGTTCAGTATTTCGAGTTTTAATCGTGTCAAATTTGGTTTACTGCATTTCATGTAAGTCATTAAATTATGAGTGTCCTCGCCACCGGATCATCAACAGCCAGGTAAAAATATTCTCAAGACCTTCGGATTAATATGTAATAAAGTTGGCCGTGACAAAAACCAAATCCGACACACACACACACACACACACACACACACACACACACACACATATATATATATATATATATATATATATATATATATATATATATATATATATATATATATATATATATAATTTATTTCTATGTGATGAATTGTTAAGGCACACATCTATTCATTTGTGTATTTCTTAAGAAGCTTTCATTTTCGTGTTATAGGATCTCTTCAAGCTTTTTGTTATGCGAAACGTTAAGCAGGGATTATCCGTTCATATGTTAATGCATAATATTTTGGAATACAAAAAGCTGTCAAGATAAAAGCAATCCAAATTATCTAATTCTTTCAGGGTGTGTAATAGGAAAATCAGTAAAACAAATTGTAACTGTTTTTTGAAATAAGGAAAGGAGGAACATTATTACAATATTTTGAATTGATGAAGTCACATGAATCAGACAATTGAAATAACATATGGTCATAATTGGAAGAGTTCACTTAGGATAACATTAAGGAACATTAACTAAAACGGCTGAAATTTTCCTGAATATTAAAAAATAAATCGCAGTTACTAAAATGGTAAATAAAGAAACTGAAAATATACATCATATAAGAATATATGATTGAAACTGCATTTCATACCGTTTAGGTTTAAATTACATATTCAAAAGTTAAATGACCGTCAAATGACATTTCCGGTTGTCAGTAATAACTTCAATTTTAAGACTGTATGCAAGTTGACAAAAAAAATCAGAAATTTCTCTCAAGTTTGCAACATTAATTGCGTGCTTCCACTGTAGCTTGTAGACCGTTAGGAACGTATCTTATGATTCGTCTGATCGTATATGTTTTATGTCGCCCGATCTACACTTGCCTGAAATATGTCTGATGAAGTGTTACACTGTCCTTCAGATGCAATTTTTATCTTTTTTTTATATAGAAAATACTTTTCAGATTTTAACAGATCTAAGGTTTTAAGTCAAGATATATCTCATGCGACTGTCTTAAATAACATTACTTGGCAACAAATCACGTAATAAAATTAAGATATGATCACATAATGAATGTAAAGCCAGCTGCGCTAACAGGTTTCAGAACAATCTTTTGCAATTTAAACGTGGAGCAAATTAAGATTTTGTTATTTCTGCCAATCCATTATTTTCGTAATTACGCCTCTTTTAAACCTTTTTTTCTTTCAGCGCGAAAAGTTCGCCTTCCATTGTATCTCGAATAATAAAACAGATTGATTCAAAAATTGCAGTCTATCAAATTTACCAACATTTCTGTTAAATGATGTGAACACTTGAGAGGTATTGAATCAAAATTAACCTCCCTGGTTTAAATAAATCTCTGTTTGAAGAAGAAGAAGAGCATTATGCAAATGAGTGGCGCTTTTCTACTAGACGGGAATCCCCGTGGGTGGAGTACACGTGCGACAGTGAGAAAAAAGACTAGGAGAGGTCGGACGGAGGTGTGTAGCGAACGAAAAACAATTGGAGTGAAAATCGCTTTGCCGTACAGCAGCCGAACATTATCAAGTTTACCGAAGGCGTTTTGAAGTTAGCTATCCTTCTAGCGACCTGCTGATAAAGTGAAGACAGAAAGGTTAGTGTGGAGAATGTACAAGCAGTGGCGTGTCTGAATTCTGGTAGGGTTTCCGTAATATAACTACCGGGATTAACATGCGTGATAGATAATTTCCCGTTGCCTGCTATCAATTGAGTACGGTATTTATGTAGTCTAATTTGCTGTAATAAATAGTTTAGTGTAGGAAACCTCGTCGGATCTCGTTAATGGTGAGTTCATTGTTTAGTATATACGTTACCTTAAGGGTAAAGGAAATTTGATGCACGGTTGAGTGTTCCCCACTCTCTCCTGAAAAAAGTACGTTTAAAATCGTTTTACGAACTCAACCTGGACTCATCCATGAACAGACTCTCGGTCCAATTTTTTGGGGCTCCACTGGCAAAAGCGACGATACATCTTTAAACGCGCTCCTCTGAAATACGACGAAAGAGCTTGCTTCCGCCTTATATGCACAGTCCTTTTGAACTACAAGTCCAACTACTCGTTTTTATGTTCAGTAGTTTCAAACTAGCATGAGCAGTAATCTATCATTGCTAAGCAAATATCTCGTCTCAAGGTATCCTTCAATTTTGAGTACTAGTGTATAGCAGTTAAATAGAATATATGAATTATTGTTCAAATAAATGACAAAAATACAGGAACGCGACCATAGTTGCTTGAACTATTTTTTCAGTGTGATTTGTACAGATTCTGTTCTTACGTATACAATTTTATCGTATTAAACAACTTATAAAATTCATCCTTCATCGATTACTCAACGTCTCAGAATTCACAAGCTCTGATAATAGGTCAATAATGTCTACAAATCCTGTTTCAATGGTTCATTTAACATTGACTGGCAACTGTACATAGTGCCATTATTATTTTCTCCTGACATATATATTACAGATAATATCTCTTTGTGACGAAAGGGCTATTATTTTTTATACATATAGACGACAACTGTGATTTATGGATAAGTAAAACATATGTTTCTTGTACGCTAAACTACTTTTCTAGGCTTAGTGGCTGATAATTTATTAGCATTTGCTCTAGCAGACTTCAATCCTTCCTGCTTGTTTTTGAATACACACACACATATAAATAAAAATAAAAAAATAAAAATATATATATATATATATATATATATATATATATATATATATATATATATATATATATATATATATATATATATATATATATATATACTATATATATATATATATATATATATATATATATATATATATATATATATATATATATATATATTCATTAATCGAAAGAGGTATCTGAAAAATGCCTTGACAGATACTATTAACTACAAAACTTTTACCAGTTTTTAGAGAATTTTCGATTTTTTTAATGAAAAATAATACATCAATAATACAATGATATGAGGGATAAAAAACACGAGAAGTATTACCATGGGTTATTCGAATTTAAAGTATATGACATTTCTCTGGCATTAAATATACTTTTTAGCTTCAACTTTTAAACAAATTAGCACGAACTATAGAGTTGAATTTTCAGGTGTACATGGTTCTATGCGAAACACAGAAGTGAACAGGTTCGTCCGACTACAAATGTGTTTTATCTTTATGTTTTATGCTAGTATTGTTTGTTCCGCTTTTTCAGTACTTCAAAAACGATTGCTGTTAGTCTGTAGAACTCTGATCTTTCATCACATCCAGGGTTTTGTAAAAGGAATCTATTGACAATACTTAAGAAGGCAGATTACGGAATTGTGCAAAGAGAATTCTAAGTGAAAAAACTCGCATAAAAGCTGAAAATCTTACGAAATATCATGTCAAAAAGTTTTAAACCCTGTTTTATAGGAAAAAAAAAATGGTAAAACTTTAACATCTGTTGAAGAGCGAGGAAAAAGTTCGAAAAGCTTGCTGTGCGCAATTTCAATCAATGTGTGAGGGAAAATGAATAAAGCACAGGCTTTTTCGTAACTGTTCACCAGGGAAAAGATTTCACATAATTTTTGAGTTCCCAAATTTTTCCAATTTATCATAACTTTTTAATACTCGTCATATCAGGGCATACCTTCATCCAGAGATCTTTGACGAGCTTATTCAAACCAGTAGAGGAGCTTCAGCCAGAAGATCCTCGTGTGAACGTAATTAGTCCTTTAGTGTTTATAAAGTATCATAAAAATGTTAATGAGTATCTGGGGACAGTGATCTTGTAACGGTCGTTAAGCCCTTGATGTGGGAATAGTTTCCTGATGACAGTGTAAAATATCATAACGATGATGCTGTTTGATATCGATTAAGAGCAGCACAGTTTAACAGGAAACTGAACGCCAGAACAACCTAATGAAAATCTGGATCATGAAGCATAAGAGAACAACTTGGGGAACTGAAAGTCTAGCTCTTGCCATTGTATAAGTTATCAAAGAATATTTATGAAATGTATGGCATGGACATCCAACAAACAAGTACTTAATCGCATTGTTTCTAAGAATAAGATACGTAAGCGTATTTTTACCATGTTTTTATTAACTCGCTTTCTTGTTTGTTTGTTTGTGTGAGTGCTTGTCCCGTACAAATCTTGCAATCGATTTTTAACTAACTTCCCGACTAGCTAGACATTTGAAACTTTTAGAATAGCTGAGAACACGATGAAAATGCATTCATTTTCAGTTAATTTTGCTTTGTAGACTGGTGCAGCCATCTATCAGCCGGGACGGGAACGAAAAGTAAAACTCAAGTTAACTTCCAATGAATTTCATTTTCTTTAAAGTTGATGTGATAATTCATCAAAAAATTTTTTATAAAGTATTTATTAATACATAGAATTGTCATGTTTATATGATTCCACAGAAAATTTAAAACCATGGTATATAAAAAGTTTTTTTATCTTGTAATTATTATTGATATATGAGCAGCTGTGTTCCATATCTTGAGCGATATATATAAGTCATTTTGCCACTACACTTTTATGAGATAAATGTGTAATCATTTTCAAAATCCAGAATTTGGGAAGCATATACTTGAAAATAGAATCCAAAACGTACTCCTCATTATTAGTTATGTTAAGGGTATTGCTAAGTTATATTTTTATAATATAGGAATTTGGATAGTTAATTTGTTCAAGTATGTCTTTCTTTATATTATAGAGTGGTATATATAATTTTAAAGGACAGTATTTCGTGGTATTAGACAAAAGCAGTTAACATGATGTTACATAGTTCTAAAAAAATTGCAAGAAATGCAAACGTACAAACTGAAAAAAAATCATTCATTTTGATTATTAAGCATTAAATAAACGACTTATTACCCAGTTTCAATTTGCAAGAACTCATTTCTTCTTCCAATACGACAGTCACATTGTCCTGAATACTTTGATTATTCCTTACGGGGATTTGTTGGCTTATTATATTATGGGATCGACATGCAGGTGATTCCACACTAAGTCTTATGAGATGACAGACAGCATAGGAATGTCCTTGACTTATACATAAATACAACCCAAAATCGAGACACTAACCATCTCAGGATATGAGTGACACTTATTAATAAAAACGTACCAGGAAGTTTACAAAAAATAAATATTTTCCATCGTCAGTTATATGAAGAATTTGTTAAATTGTTAATTTTTCACAAGGTTAATACATTAACGAGAAAACACATTGTTGACTGGTACCGAGTAATCTCGTGTTTTTACACTCAAATGTTGAAGTCAATTTAGGATAAAGGAAATTCATACTGCAGAAATTGTTGATCAACTCAACATAGATTTACTTGAAAATTACCTTGACTATGACCTAAAGTTTCCGGAGTTTCAGGTAAACCTTCTCATTTTATAATTTAAACTGTGCATATCAGACACCCAAATAAAGGAAACAATTTCGAAGAATAAAAATGCCATACATTATTCTAAAATTTCATTCGTTGCCGGTGACTATGTGTTTAAGTAAAATTTTCGGTCATAAAAGCGTTAACAGATAACAAGTTTCATTCCATAGAAGATTTTCAAGCAGAAACACCTAACATGGTCATATAACTGTTCAATTACTGTATACGTCAAACAAGGTAATTAATTTTTTACACCTCATACAACATAAAATGTATTTACTAACATACGAGAAAATTACTACCATAATTATTCTCTTGATATCCACTTTTTAATGTTACCAAAAATAAATAAGTAAATATGCACTTACATGCGTTTTTAAAAACATAAATTTAAAAATTGAGGTAGTTTTTTTTTTGCTTTTTAAAATGCATAATAGAAGATTACCAGGATTACACAACGCTTTTCGCAGGCGTAAATATCTGACAGCTTACTTTACACGGTTTTCGAAAACGTGATGAATTGCTTGCTTAAATTATACACTCCAAACCGTAATTTAAAAATCGATCCTTAAACTGTCGTTGTTAAACCGTTTAGATTTATACTTTGCAAGTTTGAAAATGTTAAATAACCGTTTCGGAACATTAATGACATGGATCTGAAATATTTCACTTGCTATTACAATGTGTTAAACCTGCCCTGCCTCTTCCCTCTGAAATAAATCGATAAAGTTAAAAACGAGCCCCTTTTAATTGTTCTGAGAAAATACTAGCTTTGCTGCTTGAAAGCATAAAATAATTTAGATTGCATTCTCCGAATACAATAATATTTGTTTTTCCTGAAGCATGAATATCGGCATGAATTCCGAAACATAGTCTATATATATAAAACAGTTCCGTAACTGACTCATTCATTCATTCATTCATTGACTGACTGACATACAACGCACAGACCAAACCGCTGGACCTAAAGGGCTGAAATTTTGCATGGCGATTCTTCTTATAGTGTAGGGGTGCACTAAGAGAGATTTTTGAAAAATTCTTCTTAGATTTTTTTAAATTAAATTTTTAAGCTGTTTTTTTTTACTTTTTTTAAGTTTGCATTTAAAATAATAATTTGAGGGTTATAAAATTTAAATCACGAGGAAGATCATAAAAATTAATTTAAAATGAAATCTTTTTCGAATCTTTACCTTCATTTCCTGATTTTTGGTGAATTTTTAAAGATTAAATTTTAGAATTTAATTTATTAAATGCTGATCACGTGACTTCTTTTTCTGGTACTTTAAATAAATTTATCGTCACGTGCATAAAAACTAAATAGACAAAAAATAATTTTTTTTTTCTTGCTAATGCGGCAGACGATTGGACACTATCCAAAAAAATATTAAAATACAGTAAAAGAAATGTTCTAGAAACTGTACTATATTAACTGTACTATATTCTTTAGTATTCTTTATATTAGATTTAATTTAAATATCTTCTTCTACATTATTTTGTCTATAAAAATATCCCTTACGATTTTTTTATAAATGTATTCTTTTTACATCAATTGTATACATTGATCATCGTAATTATTGTGTATATATATATATATATATATATATATATATATATATATATATATAGGCATTAATTGCATACATTGACCGTTGTATTTAATTTGAATGTACTCCGTAGCGAAGTGCGGGTTTTCAGCTAGTCTATATATATAAAACAGTTCCGTAACTGACTCATTCATTCACTGACTGACTGACTGACTGACATACAACGCACAGACCAAACCGCTGAACCTAAAGGGCTGAAATTTTGCATGGCGATTCTTCTAATAGTGTAGGGGTGCACTAAGAAAGATTTAAAAAAAATTCTTCTTAGATTTTTTTAAATTAAATTTTTAAGCTGTTTTTTAAACTTTTTTACGTTTGCATTTAAAATAATACATTGAGGGTTATAAAATTTATATCACAAGAAAGATCATAAAAATTCCTTCAAAATGAAATCTTTTCTCGAACCTTTACCTTGATTTTCTGATATCTGGTGAATTTTTAAAGATTAATTTTTAGAATTTAATTTATTAAATGTTGATCACGTGATTTCTTTTTCTGGTACTTTAAATAAATTTATCGTCAAGTGCTTAACAACTAAATAGACAAAAATGATATTCTTTTTCTTTCTAATGCAGCAGACGATTGGATATTATCCAAAAAAAAAATAAATATCCCTTACGATTTATTTATAAGTATATATATTTTTTTCCTACATCAATTGTATACATTGATCGTCGCATTTATTATAAATATATATATATATATATATATATATATATATATATATTGGCATTAATTGCATACATTGACAGTTGTATTTAATTTGAATGTACTCCGTAGCGAAGCGCGGGTTTTCAGCTAGTATGATATAAGGATGGATTTCCCAGAGAGAAAAAGTAACTGCTAGCAAATTAAATCTGAGAAAAAAAAATTGCCTCAAAAACTTGAACCTTCAGACATTTTTGTACCATATAAACTCTGTGTTAGGGAATTATTTATGTTAGAAAGTCTCTTGATGGCGTGCTTGAACTTACGGTGGCACATATTTTCTGGTTAAATTCTTGAAAATGGTTATCTAACAGTACTTAGCTTTCTGAATCTCTGATATAGGAAACAAAAATTTTCGTCAAAACCATTTAATGAATTTTACCTGTATTCAGTCAAAAGTAAAGGAACCATTTTACTTCATTTATTTTAAGTAAAGGTTTTCTTTACTTTTTTAAAAAGGAAAGACTTTAAATTTTACCCATGATGAATTCGAAACACTTTGTTACAAATCAGAGACAATGATTTTTTTATGATGAAAATTCTATAGGCTTAAAAAGAAATTTAAGATTTAATTGAAATTAAGTTTAAAGATGGATAGAAAATATGGTCAATTTCACCAAAACTAAAAAAATAAATTCATGTAATTTATTTTCTTCCCAGTTAATTAAAAATGAAAAAAATCATCTACCTAGTGAAATTTTTTCGTTCATCGAAATGCTTTTTCTTTGTGAAGTGAAAAAATAATTGACTACATAGTGTTTTTAGTTTGACGTGACAACCTAAGTACGGATTAAAGGACTTTCCTTGGAGACTTTAAGAAATGACATAACGACATTTACTGCATATTTAAATTTTGTAGTATAAGAAAATAATGTATGTCGCTGCAGAATCAAAATACGTATTAGCATATTAATAATTTCCTCAGCTTACTTTTTAATTAAGTCTACTTCTTCATAAAAAATTTTGAAGTATATTTAGACTTTGGGAGGATAAATTTAAATGTTTCATCAGGCTTCTGCTGATAAATAATTTTCCATCAAAAATGTTAAAACGAATTTAAAATTTTAAATGATCCTTCTTTTAAAATAATATAAAAATAATTTAAATAATTTTAAAATATAAAGCTTAAGCTTTTTATTTATAAAAAATTACATGAAATATATATTTATTTAAAAACTATTTTTTGCCTCTAAATGATATTGCAGTAAAATTATGCAGAAAACTGAAAGGCAATTTTTGTTGTATTAAAATTTGTTGTATTAAAATTGCATTGCTTATTATTTATTAATGGTTTCTTTCCAGTCCACTTACTTTATTTTCCACTTGTTAGAACAATTAATTAATAAATAAATCATTAAACGATAATGCATTTCGTAAAACTTATTAAATTATCAATCCATAAGAAACTTATGCAATTGAAACGTACAAATATGAAACAAAATCTCGATTCCTTGAATCAAAACTTATTTATTTCAAACAATAAATCATTCAAAGAAACCAACACCAAAAACTAACTTTATACTTTATGCAAGGTAACGTATTTTTAAAACCTTGGAAATGTACAAAATATTTCAAAATTTTAATCTATTCCATAAACATCTATTTTTCTTAAAATATGAAATAATGATAAATAATAACACATTTAATGCATGGAAATACTTAACCATAACACTGGAAATTTACTGAAATCAATAAGAACTTCACGCAGACAGTAGCTATACGAATTATTCAACTTGCGGACATATCAGTATAATCGTGAGTAAAATTTGAATTAAACTTTTAATATTTATACAGAACTATATTGTAGTCTTTTTATGAAGTAACTTATGATACACATTCAGTATTCAAATGAAGTACAGCTTTTTAGGTCTCGGACTACCTTTAAAACATTTTTATTGATGAAAATTTCGGAATTGTTTTTAATTCTTTTTTTTTTAAAGATTGTAAATTTATGTTTCTAAGTCTGCTTTTGCATTTTTCTATACGATCATTAGAAATGAAATGAGAGCCATTTACAGTTCAGCAACAGTTATGAATTTCAATGCAAGTTGAAAAGTTTAATCGTGTTTTCTGAAGAACTTATTTTTCATCAAAAATGTAAAAGACTCTTGGGATAACTCAAAAAATCTAACCATGACATGTCTTTGAAATTTTTCACGTATGTCTTTCATAATACTAAGAATATAATAAACTACAGATTTTGTTCTAGGTATATTATTTATTGATTTATAGCTGCATTTATAAAATATTTCATGAAAAAATTGCTAAAATTTTACATGTAATTTCATATAATGACCTGTATTCTTTTAGATTTTAAGATATCAATTAGCTTTTGGTTCATTACACTTAGAATGTACTTACATACATACGACAAAAAAAAAGCTAATATTATATGCGTAATTTTTTTAGAGCTAGAACCGTTTTTGTAAAAATTGGCTAAATTTCGACCCAATATCCTTAACTTTGTAAAAATTGTCATAGTTAACGTCTATTTTCTCCTCATTTTCGAGTTTTAGTGTTATATTCCTTCGAAAAATGAAACAGAAATTTTCGCAAGTACAGTTTTTCATGAATAGGGCTCTGAACGTAGTAGGATAATGGAAGCTCCTGAATCTTCATTAATCTACCCCTTTTGTCCTTCCATATTACTTTAACAAGGTCTTCAGTGAGAATCACATGACTTTCATTGATACAAAGATAATATAAAAAACTGAATCTCTACATAAAATAATTATACTAAATGGCAAGTACTCCTTTAATAGAAAAATGTATGTCAAAATGTTCTGGTTTTATTTAAGACTAAATATAATAAAACTGTATTTAATTACATTTCGATAATTACCATTATCCATATAATTATTCATATGTGTTTAGGGTTAAACAACGAAATTTCAAATAATTGGTCTCCATCATTACGATGCGCGATGAATTCGTATAATTAGATCCCATTTTATCCCCATTATTATAGGGAGAGGTATGGTAGCAAAATTCAGTCATACTTAAGTATCTATATATATAAAACAGTTCCATAACTGACAGACTGACTGACTGACAGATAACGCTCAGACCAATCCACTGGACCTAATGGGCTGAAATTTTGCATGGCGATTCTTCTTATAGTGTAAGAGTGCACTCAGAGAAATTTTGGGAAAATTATTCTTAGATTTTTTAAATTAAATTTTTAAGCTGTTTTGTAACACTCTGTAAAGTTTGCATTTAAAATAATAATCTGGGGGTTATAAAATTTATATCAAAAGAAAGATCATTAAAAATTCCCTTGAAATCAAATAGTTTTCAAATCTTCACCTCCATTTTCTGATTTTTGGTGAATTTTTAAAGATTAACTGTTAGAATTCAATTTATTAAAAGCTGATCACGTGGTTTCTTTTCTTTTTGTGATACTTTAAATTAATTTTGTGTCACGTGCATAACAACGAAATAAATTGACCAAAAAAATATTAAAATACAGTAAAAGATAAAATTTAACCACTAGACTAATAGAAATGTAAGTTTTTAAGAATTTAATTCGAATTAGTATGTTTTATGGACATTAAACATACAAATTAATTGCATTTATTGTATGTTTGTATTTATTATAAATATACTTGTTTTTTGGCATTAATTACATACATTGACAGTTGTATTTAATTTGAATGTACTCCGCAGCAAGGCACGGATATTCAGCTAGCGTCTTATAAAGGTATGGCTTTATTTAAAGTAATTTATATACGTGTGCACCAGATAAAAAGATGCATAGAAATACACAAACAATGTTTTAGCACTAAAGTCAATACTACTACAATACTTGTCAGTAATAACGTATATCCTTTGATTACACGTTATATACTTTCATTATATACTTTTAGTCGTTATTCAGTCTACAACTAAATGATTTAAGCATTGAAAATCAACAAATTCCTTTGTCTAAATATCTTCATACTATCATAATTCGCTTACAAACGTACAGCTGATTTCATCAAAAGTTTATCTTGTCAAGAAATCAGGCCACAGACATCTTTATATTAACTCCTGCACAGAAAAAGTTTATCCAGAAAACTAATCAGTAAAATAAATAAATAAATAAATTACGCTTTATCAATCCATCTTCAAAATCATCTCCGTAATTCAGTTATGAAATTGTCTTTTTACTGATAGTTCAGTAAGTACCATGATTTTCAGCTCCAAATAATCACAGCCCACCAGCCATGTAACGGTCATATCTATATTAATGGTTATTGAGTTTCGCTTTCAAGGTTTTTATACATGTTTATAATCAGATTATATAAGCCATCCTGGGGATATATTTATGTTAATTGTTTGCTCATGCCGACTGAACCCTGCAAAATGTCGTTTATGATAAATTACATTTAGTGATAAGATGCATGCTTCTGCTTTCAAATCATTGCGCAGTAGAACCTAGGGTTCTATGTTGCACTGCTTCAGTATTTCAAATAGGGAAAAAACTGCGTCTATTAATAGACTTAACGATAAGAGGGATATTTAGTAATAATATACTGTGTAATGAAAGTAAAACATCCGTTGAAGTGCTGTTAAATATGGTTTTCACTAGCACTAAACAATGCTTGCTACGTCTTACCCTATGTAGTAACCTACTAAATATTCATTTTAAAGTTTCCTATAATTTTCCAGATATTTACTATTATTTCACTACATTATAGCTATTTATTAAGGTCAAATAACTCTTCATAGATTTTGTGGTTTTTAAATTTAAAAAAATGGTAGTGTTTGAAGAAATAAATACAAAAATGAAATCTTCTTTAGAAATACTAATATGGATTTTTTTTTTAAATTTCCCCATATCCCATAGTCATTCAATTTCTTTTTCACTCAGTTTAATTTTAAATAATAATTTAATCCCCAATTTAATCTGCCATGCCTTAAGACCATGCTTAAAAATTATCGAGTTCTGATCTAAGACGTGCGATTATTCATATGGGTAATGAAAATAACGAATTAATCTATTTTAAGAAAATTTTAATTACTTAAAATAGTGTTGGCTAAAATTTTTATGCACTCTGATCAATACTACTGATCCTTGCAAAAATTTTCGACAGTTTGTATAATGAAAATATATATCTCTTAAAATATCTCTCATAGGGAGAATGAGATTCTGGTGTCAAAGAGCTTTTAGAAAACATTACAAAAGGACAGCTTGCTGGTTGTAAATTGTTTATGAGAAAGACAGATAAAATTTTCTATGAACAATGCCAATACCTTATATCGGTTCCTTTTCTACAAGTCTATGCAGAGTATTATGGACTTTGTTATAAAGGAGTCAAGTGTTCTTAGTTGCAGTGACTGCATAACTCTATTTCTTACCGTTTTATATTTCTAGTTCTTACAAAGTTATATTTCTAGTTCTTACAAAGTTATATTTCTAGTTCTTACCGTTTTATAATGCGGTGGGATTTTTCTTACTGTACGGTAGAGTTTATTCTTTTTATACCCATAGTCACAAAAACATGAATAGTGCTGAATTTTCCTGCATAAGTGTATAGATCATCACTCTGTGTATATTAACATATTTTAATTTCCACAATACACTGTTCAATATTATTAAAAAATACCACATTTTATCAGTTATACGTGTTTCACGTTAATAAATTAATGTAAAAGTTATAAATTCCTTTTAAAAAATTTGGATGGAGGTAGCTTTCCCACTCATGATTTTTTAAATTAAAACCGCAAATTTCAAAGAATATTTTGATGTGCATTGATGTAAATAAAATTGAATAAAATGGCTAAGCAGATCTGAACAATATCTTATTTACATTCTTTTAGAATTTTTAAAAAAAAACTTTATATTTCGCTTTCAACGACTTAATCTTCAGTGTTCTACAGGAGAAATGAAAGTTTAAGAATTTTCTATCCTAACAATTTGCATATTTTTGTAAAGAACAGGTTAAAACCCTTTTATGAAATTAAAGACAATAAAATTAAGAGTTATTTACTCCATTGTTTTGTTTCTTCGACTACGCTTATAATCACTAATTTTATACGAAGTAGGTCATTAAATTACGGAAAGGGTTAGCAAATATATGAAAAATATTTACTTTGTTAACATCAAAAGGTAAAATGATTTTTCCTATAATTTATGGCGCAATAATTAATTATGTTACATTTGCCAACAAGTTTTTCTTTACGGAGAATAAGTTACACTGTCTGGATTTTTAAAATTGTAAATTGTTTTAAAGACAAATTACAGCTGAATGTTTTACTTTTTTATATACGGTATTCGTAGCTTATAGAGTAAATATTTGTTTTCATACTATTTTGTGAAAGTCCCATAGTTTAATTTGCAATATTATAATGCATGTACTTTCACATAAATAATAGTATTTTATACGCAGCATATCACATTTGCAATAAACTCGAGCATTATAACTAATTCAATAAATGAAAAATTTAAATTTTTAAATATTCAAGGCTTTTTGACAAAAGTTTTTCCCCCATAAAGCATGGTTATTAAATTCTTACAAATACATTAATATTAATTAAAATTCTGTATTGTAGATCCGTCAAATATCTTGCAGTATAAAATTTAACAATTCCAGTGAAACATTTCCAGTGAAAGGAAAAAAAATCTAGTTCGTAAGGAAAAATATACATTCTTCTTTAATTTGTATACACACGCTCAAAATAATAGGAACAGCCGTTTCGAAATATGTTTTAATTGAATCGTCCAATACAACCCCGCCACGTGTCGCAACAGCTTGCCGTCTAGTGAGGGCGAAAAGAAGGGTATCAGTCGAGCATTTTAAGGTGTGACAGTCGTATGGGAAAGTTCTGTTCCAGTAAAGCGCCGTTATATCCGACCTGTCCGACGTGCAAAGAATCATGATGATTGGAGCTCGTCTGGCTGGAGCGTCCGTGTCGAGAACAGCCAACTTTGTGGGTGTTTGAAAGGCCATTTTATCAAGGGTTATGACAGCGTACTCAAAAACTGGGAGAGGTGTCCTCTGCGAAGTTGAACATTATGCGAAAGTCGAAGTTGACCAACCGGTGTAGACGAATGTTGAAGAGGATAGTCTTCCAAAAACGAAGACTACCCTGCCACAGATAACATCCGAGATGAACACCCATCTCCCAAACCCCGTACCCACAAAAAATATTCAACGAGAGCTGCATGGTACGACCGTTCATGGCAGAGTGGCTATTCCAAAGACCTTATCATCACCGCGGAATGCTATAAAGTGACAACAGTGATGCCGAGACCACCAAAACTGGACATAACAGCAATGGGAACAGGTCTTCTGGACTGAATAATCACCATTTGCATTATTTCGGACCACCGGACGTGTGTTCGTCTGGCGAACACCGGCAGAAGTATTTCATGTTGAATGTATTGTTCCTAAAGTGAAACATTGAAAGGGCTCTATTATGTTATGGGGCGCGATATCGTGGCGCGATTTGAGGCCAGTCTTTGCCCTGAGGGGAAGATCGTAAGCAAGCATTATCGCAATATTATCGCATATCATTTCCATCCTATGCTACAGACAGTATTTCCAGGATAACGTCCTGTGCTTCAAGATGGCAATGCCTGTGCTCACACGACTCACTGTGTTCAAACATAGTTAGATGAGCATAATGATATAGTGGAACATCTCATGTGGTGTCCTCATTCTCCTTATATCAACATCTTTGAGCATTTATGGGTTTTTTTAGAGAACGAAGTCTGTGCTCGGTTTTCTCATCCACGCGCGCTACGTGAGCTCGAGACCGCTCTGCAAGAGGAATGGTGCGTATTCCCTGGAACTTTGTGCAAGACCTTTATTGTCAATCCCACGTCGAATGTAAGCTGCAATTAATGCCAAGGGTGACCCAACCAACCTCCTACTAATAAAAAATTTGTATTATTTCTCAGGTGTTCCTATTCATTTGTTCTATACCTATATACACCCTGTCACAAAAAATATATGCACCCAGAAGGAAACGAGCTATTATCACTAAACTTTACATGTATGTAGTGTAGAAGGAGATAAGCAAATGATTTCAAATTCAGAAGAATAGACCGTTTTATTAAAAAAATATGGGATGGAAAAGGTTACAAATCAGTAACTAGTAAATCAATTCTCTAGCAGCTATACAAGACGAAACACGGCGTGGCATCAAATCAATGAGGTCACATATGACCGCCTAAGGTAGATCATGCCATAATCTTTGCAACTGGGCAGCTAATTCACCAGTATTTCGGAACGGTTGCAGTTGACTTTCAAGCACTGTCACACCTTGTGTAATCGCCGTATGCCTCTCGACAACAAATGCCGTATAGGACCGGAGGCCTGTCCGCCCCCACACGCGTATGCGCTGGTCATCAGCAATGAGACGGAATCGGGATTCATCGCTGAAGATCACACGCCTCCAGTTGGTGACACTCCAGCTTGCCTGAGGTGGATAAAAATCCAATCGACACTGCGTATGATGTGGGGTCAGTGGTAGGCGTCTTAATGGACGTCTGCTCCTTATACCTGCGAAGGCCAGTCGGCTTCGAACGGTTTCCCTTGATACCACCAGATGTCTGGAAGGTGTTAAATGACGTCAAACAGATTCTAGCGACGTTGTCGGTGCGGACGTGGCCACTCTTATGATTGCGCGATCTTCGCGCGAATTTGTGTTCCTTGGGCCCATTTGTGTTCCTTACTCTCCGAGACGATAGACTATCCCTTCCGTAATCCATTGTTATCAACACCGAGCAACTCCCATATTGCTCCGACCAAGGTGGCGGCCGATACGCCTGTTCGACCAACCTGCTTCTCTGAGGCCTACAATACGCCCCCCTCAAAGTCCGAAAATTGTTCGTAGTGTCGCCGGTTACGTCTCAGAGGCATCTTTTATCACAATACCGTCCATCCAATTTGACAGATTTGTTGGAATAACCCTATGGCACGAGCAATCATGCTTTTAAACTCTTCCAGCTGCGCATGTTATATGCGCATAGCGCACTTAACAGTGTGTTCTTAGCGTCGAAATTTTAATCATTTGCATATCTCTTACCAGACTACATTCCTGCTAACTTTCTCGATAGTAGCTCGATTTCTTCTGAGTGCATATGTTTTTTTTTGCGGCAGAGTGTATATATATAAGTTAAATGCATCATAAATCCACCAGTATAATTATTGATGCCACATACAACACCCACGATTTTATTTTGGCTTAACAAGTTTAATTTATTTTCAACTTAATAAAACATACATATTTTATTAAGATATGAACATTATTAACTAAGTTTCTGTAAATTCTTTTAAGAACGAAAAGTTTTCACCCTAAAATTCCGTCTAAATTTTTTTAAAAATGCTTTGATAATTATCGTACACAAAACGTATTTAGAAACATTTAAAAAATCTAATTACAATACCCATCCATAAACATTTTCCTCTTTTTACATCTATTAGTCATTATAAATCAATTACGTTACTAATTTTTTGCCTACATGCTCTATAAAATGTTTTCATTTTCCCATTATGATAAATAATGTAACTCTTTTTTCTGAGTTTCGTGTAAAAAAATATTTATAAACATCCTAATTAAGTTTTGAAATTGTATTAAAGTGTCTCAAGTGCCAGTTCTTCATATTTTTGATTTTTCTTGTATCAATATGCCATTCATGTTTCTTTTTTTTATTTTTTCAGCTTTGAAAGTCGATTACTTGAAAAAAGTATAACGTAGTCAATCAAGAAACTGAATTTGCACTGGTCCATTACAATAGTATTGACTGAAGATTTCAACAAATTTGAAGAAGCAGTTTGATTTTTTAAAACTATGTTACCTATATAAATTTCTTTATCGACTCTGTAAAATCACCAATGAAGAAGTTTAAATTAGTTTTAAAAAAATTCATTTGAAAAGAAAGAAATTTTGCAAGATATGTGTTCGTTCTTTAACTATATCTTTTCTATTTATATATGATATAACAAGGCATCACATATTTTTTTTTACCCAATTATTTTTGAAGTTTCTCCTAAATTATAAAGAAATGTTCTTAAATTTTTTTAACATGATTAAAGGAGCCAATGCAGCATATCTAAGAAAGGATTTTTGAGTATAATCAGATTTATTTTAGTTGTGTTAATTTGAAAACACGGGAACATTACATTTTATAAGTCTTCATTAAATGTATATACTGATACTAAGCAGCAAATGCTAAAATATTTCAAAATCTTACACTTAAATAATGCAACACAAAAATGTGAAAACCTATCACATGTTTTATAAAATTAGTAAATAACATTAAATAAAAATGAAAATTTTAATAGTCATCTTAAAAGGATCGCTAGGGAATCCTTTTAAGGTTTGAATTTTAACTTTGAAACTTTGAAATTTAATCTTATTTATTTACAAATTTAAATATTGGTTTACCAAATTTTGAATTATTTTTTAAAGTTTAAGTTAAAAAAAACGTGAACTGTGCCAGTCGAATGAATTTGAATGTGAGCTGACACAGGTCCCGAACAAACTTTATAATGAACCAATCTCTCTCAAAATAACATACTAAACCTGCAAACATTAACTTGAGGATTTATTTTTTAGGAAGATTCATGCCGCTGTCGATTTTATAGGCTGAAACGTTTATTCTACTTCCCATTTTTCTTCTGAATAGCGAACTACCGCCACAGAGTTTGCTATTGGTTAATTAATCTTAAAAATATAAATCACTGTAATTCAAATTTAAGTTTACTCGTGCAGTGTATTCAAATAAATGTACATTAACTTTTAAATTTACGCAGTTTCATATAAGTAGCTGTAGACGTAATTTTGGTGTGATGTTTTCAAATACTACTTTTTTCTATGTAATTATTAATGAATATTTTTTTTTAACTTGCCACAACTATCTATCATATTAAGGTATGATTACGGTGACGTAACATGGAAACAAGCATAATAAAATACTCCCCAAAATGTTTTACATGAAATTGTAAAAACTGCATGAATTAAAAATATTTAAATCTTTTTTTTTGGTTTAAGGAATAAAATAGAAGGAAACAGTATATCACAGCTTAAATTTAATAAGTATTCTGCTTAAAGATAGAATAGTAGGACATAAAAATTATCGGATCGGCACAAAATATAATGTCTTATATTTTAAAATAAGCTGACTGCACTTAATGATAGAAGTGCGGAAAAGTTTTGATTACCATTAATAACTCGTTAGAACCCTTTGTGTTTTTGGAAACTGTTAAAATGGGTGTTAAACAAAGTCTTCTATTCACATAGGTTTGCGACATGGACTTTCAGCTTAATAAGTGAGGAGACAAAAAGTTTGTAGTATCTTCGGAAATTTAATGAAGCGTTAATTTTTTATCACTAAATTTCGAATTGTATATATCCTAACAATCTTATTTAAAATATAAACAGACATTTTTGTATCATAGGGATATTTGAAGAGTTTAGAATAAACAAGGGGAAATATGAAATATCTGTAACAGAAACTTTGAAAAAAAGTAAATAAAAATTATTACTTCACTTGTTTATTCGAGAGCTAATATAAGTTTCGTAATCCGCAAACAAACTCCAATAAATACTTTAGAAATGTCGCTTTAATAATTTTTCGGTAAAAAAGGCAAGGAATTTTTTATGTATGATATATTTATGAATGTTAAAGCAATAAATTTTCACAAAACTGTATTTACAGAAGAGAGACACGAGATGCGTATTTTCGTAAAATAGATGAGAAACTCGGATTAAGTGTGCTTAATACAACAATCAAATCCATCATTTTAGAGAATAATGATCACAATTCATTCTTTAAAATCTTTCGAAATGTTAATCTCGTTAAATATTGTCATGTCCATTAAAAACCCTCAAATATTTAATATAGTTAAAATTAATTTTTTCTAATATTTGTCAATATCCTACAATATTAAGTAAAATAAATTATGAAAATTCAATTTTAAATGAATTTTTCTGGTTAAAGAGTGAAGGTAGGAGATTTATTTCCAAATTTAATTGAGACTTTTATTATTTGATGCATGCAATAATAAAAAATATCTGTTTTAAGAGTGGAAATGATATTTAGGAATGTATGAATAAATTTTCAGTCTTTATGAATTTTTAAAATAAATACATCTTAAATTCAAATCATCATGATTAATATGTTATCATGATTAATATGTTAAATAAAAAAAATCATATTTAATGTATTTTATTGAACTAGCATTAATTTAATTTAAAGAATAATTGAATTCATTTCGATGAACATATTTTAAAGTTTAAAAAAATATAGGAGATTTTAATGTCATAGCATGTGAAAATTTTGATTTAGAAACAAGGCAAGTATACAGTTGTTTAATTAAAATCAACTACACTTTCACAAGGTATAAATCAAAGAATTTTAGAATCGAGTAGTTTTTCGTATATCAAGTTTGTAGACGCGAGACAATAGATAAAATAATTTTTCATAATTACGTCCTATTTAAATTAAGCTCGTAATTATCTTTTCATACATTTTCTTTCGTTAGTTTTCATTATATAAAAACTATTAAACCATAAACAATTCGTAATACAACTCTTTCATACAGTTGTTATATATTTAAATAGAATCCCACTAGAGATATTCTAAATGTTCTTAAAGAAATTAAACCATCACAGTTTCTCTATTCATCATAATTAATTTCAATTTATAATTATTAAAATACAACTGATAATAAATCACCTAATGTTTGCCATTATAACAAATATTTTGAAGGAGGGGGATATTGAAAGCTCCAATTTAATATAACTGCTAACTAACAACGGTGATTTAAGTGAAGTAAAAAAATGTAAAAATATATTAATTTCAATGTATTCTCATTTGTCATAAAATGGTTCAACATCTAGCAATGGGAATTTATCATCCTTTCTTTCTTTGTTGATGGAAACTAAAGATTTATCTTTTTAAATGACAGATCGAAATATTATAATTTGAAATAAATTCATCTTTTGTAAGATCTATAGAAACTTAATGATAAAATTAAATGATGATCGCTAATAATGCTAGGCGCTAATACTGCTGGTATGTTAATAATGATGGTTTACTGTCGAAACATTCTAATGGTATAATCTTACACAAACTGTAAATTAGTTCTACTACGTATGTGAATATATATATATATATATATATATATATATATACACTCATGGACAAAAAAATTAGTGCACCAAGAAGGAGTCGTCAAAATGAACCGAAATTTCACATACGTAATGACTACTTTGATATAAGTAAATGATAAGAAAATCAAAGAAAAAGGATAATTTATTTCAGAGAAAAAGGCAAAAGAACGGAGGAGTTAATACTCCGTTGGACCCCTCTAGTGCGAATGCACGATGCGATACGATCGGACATTGAGTCATACAAGTTCTGTATGATGTCTTGAGACATTTCGTTCCATTTTTCCTGTAACTTTGCCTCTAGTTCGTTCAAACTCGTGGGATGCCCAACTCGTCGTCCCAAAAGATCCCAGATATGCTCGATAGGAGACAAATCGGGGGATCGGGCAGGCCAAACAAGGGTAGTAACAGTGCGGAGACAGTCTTGTGACACCCTTGCCGTATGAGACCGAGCATTGTCTTGTTGAAAAATGGCTCCTGGAAGCCGTTGCATGAGTGGCAACACATGTGGTTGCAGGATTTCATGAACATACCGCTGGGCTGTCATGGTGCCACGGAACAATACTAGGGGTGTATTGTACGCAATGGCACCCAATACCATCACACCAGCTGTGGGAGCAATGTGTCGCTGTACAGCAAAGGCAGGATTGAAGCGTTCACCACGGACTCTCCACACACGAACACGTTTGTCATCACTGCCGAGATTGAATCTGGATTCGTCGCTAAAGACGACCTGGTTCCATTCCGCTGCAGTCCAGTTTCCTCGTGCGCGGCAAAACTCCAAACGGAGGCGTCGATGGGTGGGCGTCAAGGGCAGCACACGTAATGGGCGCCGCGATACCAACTGTCCTTCTTTCCGGCGCCTTCGTATGGTTCGAGAAGACACAGAGGACCCTAGTGAAGGTGCTACCAGTGCCTGGATGGAGGCCGATGAAGCAGTTGGCTGTACGCGTGCATTTCTTACGATGTGGCGGTCTTCTCGACGACTGGTCTGTCGAGGGCGTCCTGAGCTTGGTCTTCGTGTACATGACATCTCTCGGGTCCACTGGTCCCAACACCTCCTCACAACACAACCAGAGCGGCCTAATTGACGAGCTACTCGCCTAGCTGACCACCCAGCTTCCATCATCCCGACGATTCTCCCCCTCCCAAACTGCAACAACTGCTTATATTGTCTTCGAACACGGCGTAATGGCATGTCTATCTCAGCTCTTCCTTTGTAAATGATTCAGCACACTCAAACAAGCTTTGGTTACCTGTTTTATACTCCACAGAGTACGATGTTCAACGCCCTCTACCGGCTATACGTAATGCGCAATCACGCTGCATTTCTAATCATTTGCATATCTCCCCGACATGTACCGTCATTGCAAGTTTCGTTACGATCCCGCAATTATTTCTTGGTGTGCTAGTTTTTTTGTCCATGAGTGTATATATGCGAATTTTTGAATTGCAGTTCTACGTTCGGGTTGAGGAGCGAATCTTTGAGTCTAAAAATTAAATTGACAAATGCATTCTCTTTTCCGTACTTTATGTTACAAACAGTCGCGAATATATTCCACTAAAACAATTTTACCATTGATCTCCAACTCAATTCATTCCTATTATCATTACATCGAAAATATGTTATTAGAAAGAGCTGAAATTAGTTTCCTTTTAAAGTTCAAGCAAGTCTTCTGAAAATATTAATTTAAAATAATTTTCTGTAACATTTTAGTGTAACTATAATTATTAAAGCTTCCTCATGATGCCCACCCATTTAAGTCCTCGTAATTTGAAGTGCAGGAATGCCATAAAGGAGAACACTTGCCATTTATATCAAATTTCTAGCTTACAAAATTAGATTCTTTTCACTTCAGTGTGTCATAGATGATTTTTCAGCATGCCTCTTTGTGATTAAAATAAAACTGAAGTTCGTTATTTTTATCTGACGTTAAATGAAAATTAATTCAGTCTTTGACAGTTGGAATTGACTAAAACGATAAATTAATGTATACAAATATAAATTAAGATATTTTGGGGAAATATTTGAGACTTATAAAACATTTCTAGAGAATTTTAATTATTTTTTTTACACTAATTTCATCAAAAATTCAAGAATCATGATAGCTGCAAAAGTGTGACGTATACACTCAAGAGCCAAAACATTATGACCACCTGTCAATAACGAGTTGACCCACCTTTGGCGCGCAACACAGCTTCAACCCGCCTTGGCATGGATGCCACAAGTCCTTGGTAGATGGCCGGAGACAGATTGTACCAGATGTTTAAGCAACGGTCACGCAAATCCGAGATATTGCGAATTGGTGGTCTTTAAACTCTGAGCTGCCGTCCCATGACATCCCAAATGTGTTCTATCGGATTGAGATCCGGTGAGTTAGGCGGCCAGGACATTAACTGGAATTCAGCATCATGTTCCTAGAACCACTCCAATACAATTTTAGCCTTGTGACACGGGGCGTTGTCCTGTTGGAACATTCCATTTCCAGCTGGAAAAACATAGGCCATATAAGGGTGCAACTGGTCCGCAACGATGTTCAGATACCCTGTAGCATTCATGGTCTGCTCTACCACAACCACGGGTCCCAGAGACACCCAAGAGAACGTCCCCCAAAGCATAATACCGCCCCCACCGGCCTGTGTATGACCTACTGTACATTG
This sequence comes from Dolomedes plantarius, assembly GCA_907164885.2. Taxonomy (NCBI): domain Eukaryota; kingdom Metazoa; phylum Arthropoda; class Arachnida; order Araneae; family Dolomedidae; genus Dolomedes; species Dolomedes plantarius. Next base: position 174,060,482 of record OU015492.1, read on the forward strand.
AGGGAGCAACAGTTCGCCTGGAAGACGGCGTATCCTGACACGGCCATCGAATGATGATGGCCATCGAATGATCCTGATGAATGACAAACCGTGATTTATCTGACCAGGCAACTCTCTCCCTCTGATCCATGGACCAGTCGCGATGTTCCCGGGCCCAGCGCAGGCGCAGTTGGCGATGACTCTTGGTCAGCAAAGGCACACGAGTGGGACGTTTGCTGCGTAGCCCCATATCCAACAGTGTCCGCTGAACAGTGTGCTGCGATACTATTGTACTTGGCCCTGCATTGTATTGGGCTGTCAGCTGAGCCACTGTCTGGCTCCGGTTTTGCTTCACCATGCGAGACAGTCTCCGACGACCTTTTTCTTTGATAGCGTGTGGGCGTCCAACACCATGTCGTCTACTGCTGGTTTCACCGTCATTCATCCACTTTGCATAAGTACTAACAACTGTAGGTCGCGAACAACCCACGAGTCATGCAGTTTCAGAAATACTTGTTCCGAGCCTTCGAGCCATTACAATCTGCCCTCTATCAAAGTCGCTTAGATCCGCAGCCTTTCCCATCACACACAGAAGTAAGTGAAAGAATGATTCTTCAGACTCTCCAGCAGCAGATAAATACCACTTCCACCTGATCACGTGCCTTCCACGTCATCCAGGCGAATTCATTGCAAAATGTATTGGTGGTCATAATGTTTTGGCTCTTGAGTGTAGTTGTTGAACTGGAATCTTTTGCATTTTAAGAGCTTATTATTGTTGTTTTCATAATTACTGCTTATTTCCATTACATCAATCATATCTAACATGATAAAATGACTTTTGAATATGCCCACGTAGCTAACTGTCAAATATGTATTAATAATATGCATTAAAATATGTATCGCTTTACAAATACTTCTAGACATCTGAACTGTCGGTATTTACTAACATGCATCATAAAAAATTTTCTCCCTTAATTTGTTATATAAGATTTCAAAAAAGACCGTTACGATTTTTTTAACGAACAGTATAAAGTAATTAGGAGAAATTTTATGTTTTTGCCTGTGACGGGGAATTTGAGTTAAAATATGTATATTGTGGGATGGTAAGATTTCTTAATAATTATTTCAATTATTAATGTGTATATATAAAATATCTCAATACGTTACGTACAATCAAAATATCCCCTTTTCGTATCGTGGTAGCACATAGTCATTATTACATTACAGTTGTGTTGTGTTCTTTCATGATTGTAAACAACTCTGGTTTGACTGACAAATTAATTTATTAATTAACATACATAATACTGATACATTAAATCTCATTAAACACTCTATACTAGGGTGGGGCGAAAAAAAATATCTTGTTATAATCAATTTCTAATTTCCCACATCCTTCCCAACCAACCAACCAACCAATTTGGGTGTGGTTACTTACACTAAAGTCCCTTTAAACACTGACTTCGTATAAAATTTTGGCATCAAAGACCTTGATCCTCAAGTTGTCCGAATAAAACCCTCTCGGTTTTCATGCCCGCAAATTTTTCCAACTGCCTCTGTAACAAGTTTCACACATCTGTCTACCGACTGAGTGTTGCATGGAAATTTCAAATACTCAAATTCTGGCAGGGTTTTGTCTTTCAATAATGTTGTAATGTGTTCTGTTGCCATATTTGACAATAATGGAGGTGGTGTCAGCTTACACTTTGTACAATAAATAAGTTCAGTATAGTCTATGGCTTGGAAATTTATTAAAGGAAGCTTGAAGGCTCTAACGTGATCTACTACTGGCGGCTCATTTCTAGCTTTCAGTATCCTCATGCAACGAATTTCTCCGAATGAACGGATCGATGATTTCTTTTATGTTGTCCGGGAAATGTCTTGTTGTTTGAATGACCTTTAGTATGTGCTTCGGACATTCTTTCACAGTGTAATGCATCTTAATATCGAATCAAACAGGAGGATAGGTCTTTACAATGTAATTTACAAGTGTCTTAATTTCGCTTGTTGGACTAATTTGGGAAACATATAGTCTTAATACCCGGTTATCATAGGTTAACCATCGGGAATGGCTGAGGGGTTCAGGATCTTTAATGGCTGATTCTAGATCACAGAGTCCAGTGATGAGTGCATTAACACTGTCTAGAAGATACTGCTAATCTTTACTGAGGTAAGTTTTATTTATTGTGACGACAACTTCAGATTGAACCGGCACAAAATCAACAACAGGATTTTTCTCCCAGCTAGGCAGTTGCTTGCCAGTTGGACCACTGAATGACGCTGGCCCAGTTGTTGTCCCGTCTAAGTGCTCAAACAAATGTTTATAAGGCAGCTTATTAAAGTGAAGCAAACAAATAAACCACTGCAGTAGTCGCTGACACCTAACTTCAATGTTCTGTACAACAACCACTTTTACAACCGTTGTTTATGACTGTCCCGTCACATCCGATAGCTACCACTGCACTCATGTCAAAATTTTTCTTTTTCATGTAGTCGAAAATTCTTTCGGCAATATCATTACCGGTATCATTTCTGGTTGTTGTAACATGGCTAATGTATTAGCCACCAGGCTCACTAATCACGCTATGTTCTTTTCCTACTCTGCGGTACATTTTATCTCTTATTTTTTCTTGAGTTAATGTATCATCTTTTCTACCGCCGAAGTAGATTACATTTACTTCTTTCAGCTGGTGCTAATTTTCCTTTATTGCTTTTCGAATCTTCACTTTTTCCCTTATAATCTTACTTTTCTCAATCATTCGTGACATATCTGATTCCGAGATCATTCCGAGATCATGCAGGACACCAGAAGCTATTGCTGCTGTGACCCTGTCAGAAACACCGTACCTATCGCTTAATGAGGAAGTATACGACAACTTTGAACGCATTTGCGAAGTAGAAGGTAATACCAAACTCATAGAGGAAAAACATGCTGAAATGGGCGAAAATCTGCAATATGAGGTTTTTACAAAAATAAATTGTATTTTAAGGCTTTTTGCGCCAATTCAAATGAACGATAATTTGTTCAAAAGTATTTTTCACGCATTTAGGTAACTACAAAGAGTAGTTTTTACACTATTAGAAATAAAGTAAACTATTAAAAAACATTTTATACGTCTTTAAAAAGTGCAGATTTTTTTCTTTTTTTCTAAACTTTAGGGCTCTTGCGCGATTTCAAAATCAATTTATATTTTTTAATATTATTTTTCCCGTTATTAGGATGCTAATGCGCAAGTTTTCCGCGCTATTAGAAATTGATTTATAAAAAAATAATTTTTTTCGCCCCACCCTACTCTATACTCATCTTAAGTTATCATTACTTATTACAACTTATTTCTTCAACCTTAAATACTCATTAGCATCAATACAACTTCACACGATATTCTTATTCAAATAACTAATATTTACTCATATTCACGCATCACATTACATTAACTAAATCGTTTTTACGAATTATCATTTATTATCCGCCAACTTCCATTATCAGATGAATTAATCATCGCGCTCTATATTAAGTTATTGACAGCTACGCTATGAGAAGCAATGACGGTAAAATATGAAAAGGAAACAAGAAGACGGTACCTCTACAGAAGATTACTGGATCACTTTTATGGGCACTCGTAATGACGAACTCCGTTGCACTCTCGCCGCACTGGAACTGGGGAACTTTCTTCGTAGGGTACAGGGCTCCTTCAATCATTATAGATACTCGGTACAGGAAACTGGGGCCCTCTCTTCGTAGGGTACAGGGCTCCTTCAATCATTGTAGATTCTCAGTACAGGAAACTGGGGCACTCTCTTCGTAGTGTACAGGGCTCCTTCAGTTATTGTAGATACTCAGTACAGGAAACTGGGGCACTCTCTTCGTAGGGTACAGGACTCCTTCAATCATTGTAGGCAATCTGTACGGGAAACTGGGGCACTCTATTCCTCGGGCTCTTTTGCATGGGCCACGGCTTACATTACTCTCATCGGGCGTGCTTCGTACATACTCTTTAGGTCGATACCACTTCTATCTCAAACTCTTAACTACTCTCCTTCGGGCAAGCTTCGTACATACTCGTCAGGTTTATGCTACTTCTGTCTCTAACTCTTAACTGCCCTATTTCGGGCGTGCTTCGTACATACTCGCCAGGTTTATACTACTTCTATCTGAAACTACTAACTACCTCTCCTTCTTTTTGCTTCATCTATCTTATTTCATATTCTTTTTCTCTTATTAATTCTGGCCCCGCCTCTTCCAATCCCATTGGCCATATTATTACCATGTCATCGCAATTCGTCCGTGGCTCCCTCTTCTCAATCCCCTTTTCACCAATGCGCATCGAGGGCAGGATTTATAAAATTTTCCACCTTCCTTAACTTTTCCCATACTCCGACATCACCGATCAGGGTGGTCGTCCATTTTATAACCATCATAAATTTATGTCTTCCTCTTCTTCTTTTCGTTGCAACTCATTCTGCAGAACTTTTATCTTATAATTTTATTCCTTCTTATAGGCCCAATCTTTAGTAGTTTCGGTTTATTGTCGGCTTTTCTCCCCTTCTCTTTTATTGCCAGCCAGTTGCTTCTTTGCCCTGTTTCTTTCTTATATTTTGCAATTATTTTACTTCGACCAGCAATTTTCAATTCTCCTGCTCTTGGCCTTGACACTATTGTCATGTCCCTATGACATAACATAACACAAAAATTATAGAAATGATTTAGGAAAAGTTAAAAGGGATGGTAACCAGATATTTTAAAGCGATTTTGATTGCACGTGGCTTTTCACTAGCAAATTTTATAGCTGAATATGAGTTAGAAAAACGTATAAAAATGTTTGTTGTCAATTCGGATCAAAAATTCTCAAATTTAAACATCTTACATGCAGTTTCAAAGACATGATGTTGTCAAATTTAAAGATATACATCTTAATTTACTTCTAACCTTGCCTCCTTTAATTTTATTTATATATCTGAAAATCTAGGACACAGGGTAGAGATACCTCTACGAGCTGAAAGATTTAATATGTTTTTAAACCGCGAATTGCAAAGGATACTTCTGTTCTTAAAACTTAGCAATAGATAAAATAAATATGGGGGACTCATTTTTTTGCTACTAACCAAGAATTCCGTGATCTGATTTCGCCTGACCCGGTAATGCAAGTCTGATGCGAATACTGCCTCACCTTCATATTTATAAATTTTCAGATCTACATTCAATTTTACTGCAAGTTTCTAAAACTATATTTGAACGTTAATTCATATCTTGGAACTTTTCCTATGCCATCTGCTGGATACAAGTTGCCAGAAAAACGTTATGACTGTGTTTAACAATTTTAATGTCTCAAAAATCCAAGTGGAAAGAAATAAAAACTTTAACTTCTCATAGCAAACTAAAGTTTGTTGGAAATCAAATTTAGTGCCCAGGCAAATAGATAACGAATGAAAATATATCAAATATCGCCAGATTTATAAAATAACCAAATGTTACAGTAGAACTGACCAATGAATGTCTCCTTGTTACTATTTCTTATGTTTAGCACCAATTCGTTGCCTTAAATATGGTTTATGCAAGGATACCCTTCGCAGGGAGACACACGATCTGTTATACATGGTTCAACTTGTGTATGTTTCTTGCGCTGGGCAGGCAATCGAAATCTCCAAGTTTCACTTATATCTGTTTTTAATAACTTGTTTTCGATGAACACAATGTTTTCTAGACTTTATCTATGTAAAGTGGTGTAAACTTTTATATACCGTAATGTGCAGCTGTATAAGGATTACTAAAGGGATGGTATCCAAATTTGAAATAAAGAAGTTAATTAAACAGAAGAGGCTACCAAATGAAAACACTACTACAGAGGCTTTTAAACATTTTTAGACGATGTATATTGTATTCACAAAACTAAATTACATAAAATTCTTGTCTTTTAAATGTTCTATTTGACATCCCTTATTCTGAACTATCTTTCGACACCGCAATTTCCAGGATAATAATGCCTTTTGAAGTGTCAGAAGAGGTATTCTATCCCATTCCTCCTGAACAGTTTTCCAGAGTCCTGTAAGGGTTTTGGGACGAAGTTTGGATAATGAAGATTTTAAAAGTCCGAAAGCACAAAAATCCCTAGGTGATACATCGGGAGATTTAGTAGGGATATCAGTGAAGGGTATGGCCTTGATACCAGTTTTTTGTTCCATTTCTTTTAGGAATTTACAGTGGATTTTGATATGTGACTGCTAGCTTTGTCCTGATGGAGTCTCACAGATTGATGGCACTGTGGGTAAAGCGATGGTATTTCATTCAGAAAAATTGGCGATAAAATATGTTCCTGATAGTATTTGGAGTTAATCTTGACATTTTTTTCCACTCTCTTTATTTTTAACTTGCTATTATAAGAAAAACCAGCAAGAATCATGAATCCCTTAGAAAAACTTTCTTTCGATTCCTTGGACCATGTACTTAATTTTTTTTCTCCCGTTTTATGATAATAAATGGCTCTTTTTTGTTGCAATCATTTAAATACACCCATGATTCATCTATTGTGACAATTGTTTTCCATTTTTCTTTGGATAAGTGTTTCTCATATAGAATTCTGCAGCGTCTCCTGCGTTCAGCGATATGATTTGGAAGAAGACGATGCACATAAAGTTTTTTCGCTTTCTTAAGATTTAAATCAACGTTTATCATTTTGTTTACAGTGGACACCGAGCATTTTAATGATTTTGCAACTGTCCTTTGACTAGGGGGATTTTCTTTTAGCATTAAACAACGTACCTTTGCAATAGTCGAAGATGTCCGTTTTTTCCTTGGATACTTGTTTGGAATTTTTGTCCCACTTGAGGCTCCAATTTGTCGTTTATTTTCTTTCTTGTTGACGATATTACCTATCGACGCTTTATATATCACAAAACCATGACTCTCACATCGTTTTTGGATAACGGAGTATGCATATTTCTCTTCGGAAAGAGCATAAATGTAGCCTTCGAACCACTGCTTTGTTAAAAACGCCATTTTGAATAAAAACAAAACTTTCAAGCCGCAGACGATAACTTTGACTTCTAAAAACATAGTACAATTGCAATTATTTCTTTTGCAGCAAACGATTTTTTATTACCGCTTACCAAAATCGTCTAAAAAATTTGCGAACAGCCTCTGTATAAGTATTTGTTGAGAACGACTATTTTTGACCCATTGACACAGTCTATCGTCTTTTCCTATACAGTCGATCTTTACTCACTCAGTACTTAATGTAGGGTTCCTGTTTGAGACTGAAAGGAAGGAATATGCCTTTTCCTATATAGTCGTTCTCTCCTCACTCAGTACTTAATATAGGGTTCCTCCTTGAAAGTGAAAGGAAGGAGTATGCCTCTTCCTATTTAATCGTTCTTTCCTCACTCAGTACTTAATGTAGGGTTCCTCCTTAAAAGTGAAATGATGGAGTATGCCTGTATAATAATTGCATAGGGTGCAAACTATAATGCATGACTGGAAATAAAAATCTAAAATTTTGCTGGAAAATAAAACTAGTGATAAAACAACTGGGTGGTTAGAAAATAAATTAAAAATAGGACATGGCTTCTAAATGAGCACAGGACCATTTGTGATTCACCCCTAAAGTTTACCATGTTTTAAAGTTACTAATGTTAAATTTGTTGCAGGTTATTATAGCGTTATGAATATTTACTGAGATAAAGCAATTATTTTGCAATGAATTTTAATAATTTTAACGAAGAAAGCATAGATATATATTTTATATAGAATATAAATATAGAATACTCAATTTTTATCCGAACTTCTTTTAAAGAAATTATGTTGATGAAAATAATTAGAAACAATCCGCATATCCATACAATAATATTAAACACAATTACGTATATTACAGCTTTAATGCCTTTCTGAGATCAACCTCATAAGGGGAAGGGAAACATCATTAATTGAATATAACATTCCCTTTTCATTATACGTAATTTCCGATGAATAAAGATTCAAAGAAATTAAAAAACAACTTTTGCGAAAAAATAATTCAATCATATGAAATAGGCAGTTTTATGCAGTAAAAACGGCTGTATTAATTGTTGATAAAATTATCGTGGTATAATTAATATGGAAATAATTTATTCAATGTTGAAAGTGGATCTGCCAAAGGCCTGATTGGAGAAACATCTTCAAATTACAGCACGCCTCTTCGTAATTAGTAGATTCTAGTATAATTTCATTTGCACGTGTTTTCCTTACTTAGTTAAGATTTGCTTATTATAAATAAATTCATATATTTTTCCATTTTAACCCTTATTCGCCTTTTTAAATAGAAGTTTTCATTTTCTCTCTTACCTTTTTAAACAATTTTGAAAGTAAGTAAGTAAGTATATATATATATATATATATATATATATATATATATATATATATATATATATATATATATATATATATATATATATATATAAATTGATTTAAATAGAATAATCATAAAGTTAGTATACAAAATAATATTCAATACTTAGGCAACGAAATTAATCTAACTCGTTTCAATAGGCTCCTAGATTTTGTAACTAAACATAATTACATATTTCATAATAATAGTATGTACTTACAGACCACAGGTGTACCACTAGGTGGAAATAATTCAAGTATGCTAGCTAATTTATACTTACATTATTTTGAAATTAATAATATACATAATTGCAATTACAATAAATTTAGGTATATAGATGATATAATAGTAATTAATAAAAGTAATAATCATATAGACTTAAATTTTTACCCTCCTAATCTGGAACTAATTAAAAGTAGCCAAGATAATATTAATGTAAACTTTTTAGATATTAACATTAAATTAAATTCTCATAGCAAATTTACTTTTGACTTATACGACAAAAGATCTGATTATTATTTTAAAATTGTTAAATTTCAAAATTTCCTAACCTGTTTACATAAATCGGTTTTTAATAACATTATTGTAAATCAGTTAGTTCGTATAAATAGGCTATGTTCTAAAGTCAATAGGAATAAGCATATTTTAGACTTGATAGCTGTGCTAACACGTAATTATTACCCCGAAAGTTTATCCAAAACCATAATTGGTTGTTTTATTTTTAATGAATAGTTTGTTCTGTTGCAAAATATTAGTAAATCATAATAATAAGTAAAATTAGAAAAAAATAACTACTAAAAATAAAAATAAAAAAATAAAATTCAAATCTTAAGTAAAAATAAAAATAAAATAAAAAATTACTCTTAGTAATAATAATAAAAAACTAAATGAATAAAGGAATAATAGTCCTAATACACAGTATCCATAGTAGGTCAGTTTCTGTGTTTCTATAATCTCCATGGTTGCAAGTTTTGTGACGTCAGTCATCTTGCGGTTACTTGTTCTTAACTTCCACTCTGTCTAGCGCCAGGCTTGGTGTTCTATAGTTAAGTAACTCTTTAATCAATTCTACAGTTTTTCATGGATTGTACGATGTCTGAGTATGTTTATTGTATAGATCATACTTATCTGAAACAATCCATTGGTTTTTAGACAGTATTGACACCGCTGAAGATGAAATATTGTCTAGAACCTCTTTCAATCTTATCTTTTCATGTTTTTGGTTCCTGGCTGTAGTAGCATTAGTGCTCATACTGGTTTTTCTCTTTCAACTTTACTTATATATATATATATATATATATATATATATATATATATATATATATGACGGGTGGCCGCGGAAAAAGAGTTGAAATAACGTTAGCTCTATGGGGGTATTTCATCGGTAATTTACAAAATGTGGCCGTTTAGCGAGGTTGCCGGCTGGAGAAGTTTCGCTGTTTATATCACTGGTTAGTAAAATGGTCTCTTTTCTATACCCTTGTTTGCAAATTCAAATTTCCTGCCACCTTTCAGACATGTGGCACCATTTAAACCATGAGTTGAATTGAATTATTTTCACGTATAATTTCAAGTTTGTGCCTTCATTTGTAAAAAACTCTATTTGCTAATTTTAAGATAAAGTGATCTTTCGATGAGTTTTGGAGAGATGGAAAATGAGAAGAGTTGAAAAATCGAATATTGATAGAACAAGTAAGACATAAAGGGAATTAACAGTTACACACACACACATATATATATATATATATATAAACTAATTTTATATAAAAAAACAGACAAGCATCACAAAAATATTAATTTAATTTTTTTTTTTTAAATATGTCTACTTTTTATACATTTCCCCTTTTTCTTAAAAAACACTGCAACTATTTTTATACCTAACTTCTTACTTAATTATTTAATTTTATTTATAACGTATTTAATTTAACATACAAAGCAAAATGAATGTTACTTACAAGTAAGCAAAAAATATTTTTAGCATAATGGAATAATAACAAACACTAAATGTTCCCCACCGGCTATGCATAAACGTAAAGACACATATGATTAGTCGCTGCAGTAAGTCCTGAATACGCAGCCGAGGGTCTGACTGTTCGTATTAATTTTCGGCCTTGACTCCCAACTTTTGGACCCACCTCATAATGTATTAAAAACACTTTTACCCATACCAGTCTTAAGGGATAATTCCATAAAGTATTTATTTAGCTTCGAATTACCACATTTTTTTTAAAATAAAGAAATTTTTAAAAAAATAAGAAAACTTATTCATATAACATTTAAGGGGTCAGTGCGTTTTAAAAGCTAAGAGACTTGACAAACATATCCCTATTTTCCGTAGTTCTGAAAATAATTTATTAGGGAATAGGAAAATTTTACTGTGAATCAAACACACTTTCTTGTTAGTAAATATGGCTCTAAACTTTTTCTATCGTGAAGAAAAGACTTTTTTAAATTTTAAGATATCAACCATTGTTTTATTCAATGTTATATCACCACGCGCAGAATTTAATATGTATATTAATGAATATACACATTTATTTAATTTGAAAATTAAGTTCCATAATATATCTTTTGAATGAACAACTTTGAAATCAAATTTTCAATTACACTGCTGGCCACCCAAATTGCAACACCAAGAAAGACAAGAGATATCACAACAAAATTTATTTTGTAGATAACATGTTGACCAAATATCAAATGATTAAATTTATAGAATTCTGTGAAGTGTGGTTCCTGCCAAAATCAGTAGCCAGAGTAGCCAAAATCAGTAGCCATTGTTGGAGATCACCGCTGCCACACGCCTCGGCTTTGATTCAAAGAGACTTTAGATGAGTTCTTGGGGTACAGCAGACCAAGCAGCTTCCACACGTTGTCAAAGTTGATCTGCTGTGGCAGCTGGGGATGGAATCTGGGTCAATCGTAGAGCAACCATGGACCACATGTTTTCTATCGGCGAAAGATCCGGAGAGTGAGGCGGCCAGGGAAGCCATTCAATCTGGCGATTGACGAAGAACCGCTGGACAATGCGTGCCACGTGTGGTCACGCATTATCCTGTTGAAATATGGCTGTGGGCAAGCCCTGAAGGTAATGAAGGACAACTGGCTCCAACACCTCAGAGATGTAGCGCTGACTGTTTAAAGTACCGGCAATGCGTACTAGAGGTGTGCGAGTGATATCCAATACCGCCCCATACCATAATACACGGTGCAGGACCAGTGTGGCGGTGCATAACGCAGCTGTTCAGCATCCTCTCTTCACGGTGTCTCCAGACTCGAATGCGACCATCGTGGTGTTGCAGACAGATGCGTGACTCGTCAGTAAAGACAATTTCTTTCCATTCTGCCGTCCACATCCTTCTGTCATCGCACCATTGGCGGCGGAGACGTCTGTGGTTCTGCGTCAAGGGTAGACAAAGCAATGGATGTCTTGCGGACAGACTACTCTGCTGTAAACGGCGTCGAATGGTACGCGCAGACACTGGATGATGCGTTACAGACTGCATGTGCTGTGCTATGGTTCGTGATGTGACTGAGAGATCCGTCACTGACATGCACACAATTTGCCTGTCATCACGTGAAGTGGTGCGCTGAGGTGGATGCGATCAAACACGCCGGTCCGTCGTACCCTCCTGCATCCAACGATCACATATCCGCATTACAGTTGTTTGGTTTCGTCCAACACGACTACCGATTTCCCTGAAAGATAATCCACAATCTCGGTAGGCCACTATCCTTCCTCTGTCGAACTCGGATACTTGATCAAAAGATGATCGCTGTTTTCGACGAGGCATAATTGATCGTTCTTTTGAAAAAACAAGAAAAACACAATTGCCGAACTTGAAATCGTCGAAATCTCCAAGCCTTAAATAGCGCTTTGAAGTGGCGCCACGGACGCGCGTGATGTGCGTCTGCGCTGAAATTCTAATCATTTGCATATCTCACCTCCGCTAATGCATGTTGTAAATTTCATGTTATTTGCATGTTTCCTTCAGGGTGTTGCATTTACAGTGGCCAGCAGTGTATTAATAGGGAAAACATGTTTCTTAAAACTTTTTTAAAATTTCAAAAACGTCTTTGATAAATTTTACTGTAATTATAATTTTTATTGTAGGAATGACAGAATTGTCGGTCATTTTAATTATACATGTATGAAATTTCATGTCATTCTAGCCAACTGTTCTGGTGATATCCTGTGCGTAATGACATAACAATGAAACAACAATGGTTAAAGTGTTAAGCAATTATAAAATTTCTATTCAAGCTATAAAAAATTCAGAGCTCTATATATAAAGAAGAAAGACTGTTTAACGTACCTTAAAATATTCATGTTTCTGAACAAATTATTTTCGAACTACTGATGATTGAAAATAGGGATATGTTTGTTGAGACTCTTGGCCGTTAAAAGGTACCTGAACCCTTAAAAAATTCAGAAAATCAACATTCAAGAACAAATAAAACTCAGAAATAATAATTTTCATGTATCTAAAGTTTATGCTAGTGTTTCCAGAATAGTGCATAACCTCCTATATCTTTTTCCCTTGTAATTTACTAATTCTATATGCAGACAGATATTACGCAAGGATTTACAGCCATTTATCTGTATACATGGTAGCAAAAGTTGATGACTAGTATTTATATTGATAATAATCATTGTTTCTGTTAAGCAGCAGTCCATGTAAAGTTGCAATTTCGACGAGAAAACTAGTAAATTCCTCCCGTAAACATAAAATAACATAATCATCTGGTAAGGAACAGTATAACGGTTGGCATTTATAGTCTCTAAAGACGGCAGTATTAAATGTGCTGCGGGCGAAATTATTTTCTAAGAATATCTAAACTCAGTCTTATATTTAAACATTGTTTTCTTTAGAACAACACAGTTCTGCATCATCGGAAAGTGTTCGTACATGGAATCTGTAAATTCGTGAATTCTAAGCTAACACTTGTAGTGATAGAAAGACGCTGAAATTGGGGTTAGTATTTATTATTTTTAATTTAAGTAAGAACCTAAAAACTGATATTTTCCTATTAAGGGAAATTTCTCTAGTCGTCCACCACTCAGAACGGCCAGTTTTATTCTAATCCATTAATGGCCACCTTAGAGAAGTCTCACTTTAGTCTAAATCATATATCAAACTTTATAAAGAATTGATTTTTTTGTTAATTATTTTCTTTCAATATTTAATACGATATTGGAATTTTTTAACGTAGGATTACGTTCCTCAATAACGGCCCTCTGGAACGAAAAAAAAATTGATTCAGTCCTGCGTCGCGAGTTATAATTTTGGCAGCTCGAAACCCAGTAGCAGTTAACAATTATACAGAAATCTACCAAAATGTTTTTTTTAAAGGTAAGCAACGATAAGAAATCCTACGTTAATAACTCGCGGTACTTTCGTTCGAAGAGACTACCTGAAATACTTTTTATACATGATATTTCCTAAAACGACACGATTTTAACATGGCTCCATTAAAATAAATATGTTTTCTTATTCTACATCTCAAAATTTGATGTAAAAAGAAAACTAGAACTTCATCCACCGCCAACGGGAAAATTTAATGTATTTCATTAAACAAAAAGGCATGCCAGAGAAAAGGATTTTACTTAATTAATTTCTCAGTATAAATACTAGGCATAAGCTGAAACTTAATCTTTATATCAATAATAATCATTGTTTCTTTATCATGCCATGTAAAGCTGCAATTTTGGAGGGAGAACTAGTAATTGCCTTACAGTAAACATAAAATAACATAATTATCTGCTAAGGAACAGTAAAACGGTAGGCATTTATAGTCTCTAGAGACTGTGATATTAAATGTGCTGAGAGAGAAATTCTTTTCTAAGGCTATCTGAACTCGGCCATGTATTTAAACAATGTTTTCTTTAGCACAAGACAGTTTTGCATACGCGGAAAATGTTCATACGTGGAATCTGTTATTTCGTGAATGCTAAGTTAACACTTGCAGTGATAGACAGACACTGAAATAGAGATTTGTATTTATCCATTATATTTTAAGTAAGTACTATGTATACCTAAACACTATTATTTTGTTTTATAATTTAAGTCATATATCAAATTTTATAACGTAGATGAATTATTTTAAATCATTTTCCCTTATTACTTAATATGTTATCGTGCTTTTTGATTATATGCAGTTTCCATACAACGGAATATTATATATTATGCGGTGCATTATACGGTCATATATTATACGATTATATATTAAGCGAATAAAGCTAAATACGAATTGATTGTAGCATATTACGAATAGCATATATTATATGATAAAGAGTACATATTATTCGCATATTTCATACGAGGAAATTTGAATATGGCTCCGAAAAAAGCGAAGATTATTTCAAATTCTACATCTTTAAATCTAATGTATAAAGGAAACACGAATTTCTTTCACATGCAAATGCGGATATGAAACTTTTCTCTCAAATACATTTAAAAAAACGACAGACCAGAGATGAGCGTTTTGCTCAATTAATTTCATTTAAATGAATAGCTTGTATCCAAAAGCATTTTTTTTTCATTTTCTCCCCTTACATCTATTAATTCAAAATCCCTCATATATGAGCAATAATTATTCATGTATCATTCTACTTTTTTTTTTCAAAACACAGAAAATGTTCTGCATTTGTAAGATAATTTTTAACATTTTCCACGCAGTTTTTCTCTCACCCATACCCCATTCACCTACTAAACGGAGCCAGAATTTCTATTAAAACAGCTGCTCTTGTCGTATCAAGTAAATAACTGATTCCAAGAATACAGACTAAGGTGATAAATTTGCTCTTATTTCTTTACCCCATTGAAATGAGTTACAACTTTCCGTTTTCCTTCAGTTGGTCTGAAAGGAAAGTAATATTTAATCGCAATGGTCTTCTAAGAATGCTATATCATGCTAGAAAAAAAAATCTCTTTTTCAGTTGCACTAACTGTCTTTACAAATTGTATTATCACAATCTGTTGTATTGGTAGTTATCAAACGATTTCTTTTATTATAATGTACTAAATGTAAACTTTATTTGCTTCCCATGTAGAATAGGCTATATAGTAGCATCAATCTTTATATATATATATATATATATATATATATATATATGTGTGTGTGTGTGTGTGTGTGTGTGTGTGTGTGTATATAATAAATTTTAACCTGCCTCTAATCACCTGTAATCAGAGTTCCTTCACTCTATAGTAGCATTTCCGTCCTTTGCCAATACTAACCTACCTCGCCAATTTCTGGCAACCCGTTTACAGCTATTTGTACGTATGCAGATGAGAGCTGGAAGACATGCTGTAAGTTGATGTTTTGGCTGCAATAAACTAAACAGCTTTATTCGTTGTATTCGAATCTTATTATGTTTCGGCCATGATGTATTTGTTAACAGGAGATGACCATTCGGATCATCTCATGAGTCGGACAGGATCATGAACCAAGTTCGGCGTTTGGAACAACTTTCGAATTGGATCAAGTTAAAAGAAATCGTCCACAGCGGAATCTATTCTTTGTCTTCATGGCTGAGTTTCGATTCGGAACAAGTCATCAATGGAAGAAGAAAGCTATTCTGTTGTTATTTGATTACTCAATGAAGATTTTCCTCATAGCTCAAGAAAATGTTCCAAGATTTGTGAATTTTTTTTTTCATTTTTCAAGAATTTCCATTTTCGCCATGATTTCTGCATGTACGCCGAACGCTGTGCAGAAAATCAAAACAAGCTTCAACAATTTGTTCATCGGATTTTTAGCCATAATATTTTAATTTATATAATATCTCAATCATTGAATTTATTTTGTTTTCTGAAGTGATATAATTAGATTAATTATTATATGTGTATGCTGAAATAATTTAAGTATTTTAGTTTTGATATCTTATATTTGTAAAACAAAATAGGGACTGCCAAACCAAATACCGATCTTAACGATTCTTTAAGAATCGAGAGTAGTGAAACAGAACTAAATATTGTGCCTTTTGATTCAGACGGTAATATGGATGTAAACTCTTGGTTAAATTATTTTGATAAAAAATGTATGGAAGGGAATAGGGATGAACAGTGTAAATTGCAAAAATATTCACGTTTTGTAAAGGGTAACGCACTTAACGTGTTTATACAGAATTGTTATAAAGTTAATAATTTTGCAGAATTAGTGACGGTATTAAAAGAAAATTTCTTTACCCCTGCATTAGCCACACTTAGTGAATTTACAAACTTAAAATTTAATGATAATGGCGACGATATTACAAAATATTTTAGGAAAAATTAGAGATTGGGAAAAGCTTAAATGTTGTTATTCTACGAAATTAAAATATGTTAGTCCAGCTTTGTTGTAATTGGAGGGGGAGGGACGCAAAGTAGGAATGTCTTAAATTATGAGTAGTTTTAAAAATTTTGGAAATTTTGATTTCATTAATTGTTACAAATTCAAGAGTGGTAAACGCTCAAGAGGATGTACTAACAAGAAGTCACATACCTCAAAAAATTTATGTTTGTGTTGTCATGATTTTTTTTCCACAACAGTGGAATCTCAGTGTCAATTGTTAGAATTTGTATTTTTGTTCGAATTTTGAAGCATCGGGTACCAAACAGTTGGTATTGATGTTGAAAGCTAAAATTGACAGCATTTAATAAACATACTTATTAATTTCTTAAAGAACTGTTTAATAATATTTGTGTACATAATGAGGAGAAAAGTTAAAGCAAGAAATCAATGATAAAAAAAAAAAAAATTTAAGAGAAAAGTAAATTATCCAATGTGAGCAATAACAGTAAACAACGAATAACATTTTTAAAATGACTACAACCAGGAGATCTCCAAAGGAACTATCCAATATTTAAGAACTATAAATTGTGAAATAATAACTTTTGAGTTTGTTTACATATGAAAACTGTGCCAAGATTCCAAAGACTGATACGTGAAATTGTCAGTGACTGTGACATGAACAATATTCACTTGTATTTGTATTTTATGCCGTCTTTACATCTGTCATTAGTAGTGATTTTCATTTATGTGTACCATTCTATTTTTTTTACTCCAGATATTTGTTTATAATGCTATACCATATTTCCATGTTTATGTCTTTTAAGTTGCATTTTAAAGTGTAAAAAAAATTGTGATTTTCGGGCCAACTTTAACCAACTATTCGTACTACTAACTTTCCTGTTCTCACTATCTGCAGTGGAATCCACGTCCGCGACCCCAAGCCCATTTTAAATGGGGGGTGGATATTCTCTAATAATTTTAACCACCTCTAATCGCCTGTAATCAGAGTTCTTTCACTCTATAGTAACCATTCCGTCCTTTGCCAATACTATCCTACCTCGACAATTTCTGGCAACCCGTTTACAGCTACAGTAACCACTGCTTATAGTGATCAGTGGTTATAAGAATCAACCGTTTATAAGAATCAATATCGCAAAAACAAAAACAAATGTATTATTTCCATGTTAAAATTTCCGCTTTAAAGAATCAATCCACCGGTTATAAGAATCAGTTTGCAATCTTCGCCTTCCTTTCATTTTTCCAAAAAATGCTACTTGAACTCTCAAAAGGTACGAAATTCTTTCTTAAGTTTTTGAAAAGAAAGATTGATAAAACTTTGGGGTGGAAAACAGTCGTAAAATACATTCCTTTAGACATAACATGAGAGTTTCTCCTTATACGTTTTTGCTAAACACTGTCTTATTAGCTTTACCCAGGGGCATCTAACCCGCCCGGGTCCGATTTCGCTTTTCTCCAGACAGGCACTCCTTTTTTCCCACCACTTACTTCCTGGTTGCGGATTTCTGGACCCTGAAACACATAAATCTTCCGCGAAGTGTCCACCATCACTTACGCAAACGGGACAGTGGATTCAGCACTTCAAACCGTGAAACGTAAACGGATCCATTTTGCTGAATCAGATGAACCAGATGCTGAATCAAACGTTTCACGGTTTGATTCAGAATCAAACCGTGAAACGTAAGCTATAAAGTGAATCTTCGTCTGAGACTGTAATAAGCATACGTCGCTAGTATTCACTTTAGTTTTCTAACAAAATTGCCAGTTAGTGTTAGAACTTTGATAGTCGAATTCAAATATGATAAAAACAAGGAAAACTCTTAGTTTTTCTGAAAAACAGAACTTGCTAATTAGATATGATGCTCTTCCAAAGTGTAGTCAAAGAGAAGCTGCCTCTTGTTGATTTTATAATCATGTGTTGTTACTTATAGGTCTAGAAATTAAGTTATAGTATTTGTTTAGAAATTGAGTATTTTTAAAATTATAAAAAATAATTTTAATAAATGATAAATAACGTAAATTAAAGAGTATTTAATGGTAAATTATGTATATATGTGCCTGTGTGTTTATATATATGTACAAGTATATATTTGTGTATGTGTGCCTGTCCAAAGGGAAGTTTCGGTTATAAGAATCAACCGCTTATAAGAATCAAAAACAGTAATAACAAACGTGATTCTTATAAGCGGAAATCACTGTATTTGTACGCGGGCAGATAAGAGCTGGACGCCATGCTGTAAGGGGATGTTTTGACTACAATAAACTAAACTGCTTTGTTCGTTGTACAGAGGCTGTTCACACATTTTTAGACGATGTATATTGTATTCAGAAAACTAAATTACATAAAATTCTTGTGTTTTAAATATTCTATTTAACATCCTTTATTCTGAACTATCTTTCGACACCGCAATTTCCAGGATAATAATGCCTTTTGAAGTGTCAGAAGAGGTATTCTATCCCATTCCTCCTGAACAGCTATCCGGAGTCCTGTAAGGGTTTTGGGGCGACGTTTGGATAATGAAGATTTTAAAAGTCCGAAAGCACAAAAATCCCTAGGTGATACATCGGGAGATATAGTAGGGATATCAGTGAAGGGTATGGCCTTGATACCAGTTTTTTGTTCCATTTCTTTTAGGAGATTTACAGTGGATTTTGATGTGTGACTGCTAGCTTTGTCCTGATGGAGTCTCACAGATTGATGGCACTGTGGGTAAAGCGATGGTATTTCATTCAGACAAATTGGCGATAAAATATGTTCCTGATAGTATTTGGAGTTAATCTTGACATGTTTTTCCACTCTCTATATTTTTAACTTGCCATTATAAGAAAAACCAGCAACAATCATGAATCCCTTAGAAAAACTTTCTTTCGATTCCTTGGACCATGTACTTAATTTTTTTTCTCCCTTTTTATGATAATAAATGGCTCTTTTTTGTTGCAATCATTTAAATACACCCATGATTCATCTATTGTTACAATTATTTTCCATTTTTCTTTGGATAAGTGTTTCTCATATAGAATTCTGCAGAGTCTCCTGCGTTCAGCGATATGATTTGGAAGAAGACGATGCATATTGCGTTTTTTCGCTTTCTTAAGATTTAAATCAACGTTTATCATTTTGTTTACAGTGGATACCGAGCATTTTAGTAATTTTTCAACTGTCCTTTCACTAGGGGGATTTTCTTTTAACATTAAACAACGTACCTTTGCAATAGTCGAAGATATCCGTTTTTTCCTTGGATACTTGTTTGGAATTTTTGTCCCACTTGAGGCTCCAATTTGGCGTTTTTTCCCTTTCTTGTTAACGATATTACCTATCGACGCTTTAGATATCACAAAACCATGACTCTCACATCGTTTTTGGATAACGGAGTATGCATATTTCTCTTCGGAAAGAGCATAAATGAAACCTTCGAAGGACTGCTTTGTTAAAAACGCTATGTTGAATAAAAACAAAACTTTCAAGCCGCAGACGATAAGTTTGACTTTTAAAAACATAGTACAATTGCAATTATTTCTTTTGCAGCTATCGATTTTTTATTACCGCTTACCAAAAATTGTCTAAAAATGTGCGAACAGCCTCTGTAGTCGTATCTTATTATGTTTTGGCCACGAGGTATTTGTTAACAGATGACCATTCCGATCGTCTCATATATATATATATATATATATATATATATATATATATATATATATATATATATATATATATATATATATATATATATGTATGTATGTATACATGTATGTATATACATATATATCATAGTCCGAGATTTCGTTTCTCCACTTCCATAATAAGGGATGCAAAAATTAATATGTGTGGCATGGTGAATGTTATACTTTAAAAATTTAAAGAAAATTTTGCGCTGGATCGTGTACTTATTTAAAAGTAAATATTTATGTCATGAGACGTGGAAACAAAAATATTTTCTCCGGCTTAATGCATTTTATGCTGGACATAAATCACCTGTTTTATAAAGTAAGCTTATTTTAAGTAAGCAATGCTCTGTTCAAAGGGAATAAGAGCATTTTTACCGACGTTCATTTCAGTCTTTTTCTTCCACATTATAAAGTGCTTAAATTGCAAATGGCTTATTTTTTGCATAATAAAGTCTTTAGAAACTGCAACTGCGACGATCGTAAAATACTATTAAGTTTCATATTGATTTCAGCACCAAAAATATTTATATGCGTAGCGTTATTTAAGCGCATTATATGCAGTATTTTGTGACATTCGTTCTAGAATATGTATTGCTGAGCAATGCAAAAAGTAAAAATGTTTTTATATGAATTTAAGGTAATTAAATAAATGGTTATAATTCTACGAAAATTCTATTGACATAGACATTATATATATATATATATATATATATATATATATATATATATATATATATATATATATATATATATATATATATATATATATATATATATATATATACATATACAGGGTGTCCCAAAACGACCGCATAAACTCTGCACAGCTAGATTCCTCGTTGGGAGTACATAAAAACTGCCCATAGAAGCGTTCATGTACGATCCATAGTTTACGAGAAAAATACGAAAAACAAAGTATGACGTCACTGCCAGTGCAAGAAAAAACACTTTATTGAACTTATCAACAGCATGCACAATTTAAAGCAGATGTTCAAAGTGTCCGCCGTGCATGTCGAGGCAGGCTTGAGCACGCCGTGGAATGGCTCTCATCACACGTTGCAGCATCGCGGGGTCCGCCGAAGTAGAAGCAGCATACAGACGAGCAACTAAGTCCATCTGTGTTGTCACTACGTCTTGATACACCAGTTCCTTGAGATGGCTCCATAGGAAAAAATCTAACGGTGTAAGATCTGGCCAATGTGGCGGCCATAGAACCGGACCCCCCACGTCCGATCCAGCGGTCGGGGTATTTCATATCTAGCCAACGACGTACAGGAGCACAGAAATGCGCCGGAGCCCCATCATGCTGGAACCAAAGTCCCTGTATTGTCGCTAATGGTATGTCATCGAGGAACTTGGTTTAGACCTCATTGAGAAACATCAAGTACGACTGTCCCGAGAGCCGTTCTGGCAACAGATATGGTCCAAGCAGGCGATCCCCAAGTATGCCGGCCCACACGTTAAGAGACCAACGTTCCTGATGTTTCTGCGGCCTGATTGCATGCGAAGTGACCTGGGACCACATATGGCTGTTGTAATGGTTGAATACCTCATCACGAGTGAAACATGATTCATCAGTCCACAGGATATGTGCAATGACACCATTATCTTTTTTCTGTTGCTGCAACAGCCATTCACAGAAGGCCACGCGTTTCTGGAAGTCATCTGGTTTCAGACCTTGCACGGTTGTGTACCGAAATGGGTGTAGCCTCTCAGACCATAAATGCCTGTGCACAGTACTTTTACTCGAAGTCATCTCACAGGCTAATGCGCGTGTGCTTACCTCGGGCGTCTCTTCTACCCGCTGCAGTATTGCATCCGCCTGTGCTACCGTCAGACCGCTCCGCGGTCTTCCAGTATGGTGAAGATTGGCTGTTTTGAAGACGCTTCCCGTATTTCGCAGTCTCTCGTTCAGCTTACGGATGACGTTGACATCGGGAGGACGGCGGGACGGATATCGAAGGGCATACTCCCTAGCAGTTCGTAAGGCATTTCCATTACATCGGCCGTACATCAAGTACATGTCGCAGTAGTCACGAACGGACTACATGGCCACCATACGAAAACTTCCGGTAGCTGCAAGATGCAGCCTTTTAAATACCAGTTCAACGGCGCCTGAACGTCATTACATGGCGCGTGCGTATGCATGACGCGATATGCGCGGCGAAAGTTTTAAACATTATCGTCTGGAAAGATATGCAAATATCGTTGTTGATATGTCCAATAAAGTGTTTTTTCTTGCACCGGCAGTGACGTCATACTTTGTTTTTCGTATTTTTCTCGTAAACTATGGATCGTACAGGAACGCTTCTTTGGGCAGTTTTTATGTACTCCCAACGAGGAATCTAGCTGTGCAGAGTTTATGCGGTCGTTTTGGGACACCCTGTATATATATATATATATATATATATATATATATATATATATATATATATATATATATATATATATATACAGGGTGTTTCAGTTAAACGTTTCAGAACTTCAACGAGGGGTAGGGTGCATCCTGACGACTCGAAATAATCTAGAAATGTGGGGTCGGAAATGCTTTCTTGAAGCTATGGTGTACACAGAAACACCATAAAGAAAAAATCCGCAAAGGAATAACAGTTTTAATAATAAATGCACAAAAACGAAAGGTACATGGTTCAAAGTAAGTGTTTGATGATTTTTCCACCGACTGCAATGCAGACCTCTCATCTCCGTGGCATGGAATTCCGAACATTCTGGAATAATCCAGGCTTATCTCGAATTTCTCCGGAAGCGACTGCGATTCTTGCAACCAGCTCCTCAGCATTGTCAACGGGGGGTGTCATAAACCCGTGTTTTCATATGCCCCCATAAATGAAAATTAAGACATGATGGGTCTGGTGACCGAGTAGGTCAACGCTCGAAACCACCACGTCCGATCCATTGTTTGCCGAATCTGACGTCTAATTATTTATGAACATTGCGGCTGAATTAGGCAGGGGCTCAATCAGTTGGAACCACATTGTCCGTTGCGTCGATGAATAAATTTGTTCGTCACACAAAAGTTATGGCAATACTTGTTGCAGAAATTTCAAGTAGTTACTTCCGGTTAGACACAGGTAAGGTCCGATAAGGCGATTCCCTACAATACCGGCCCAAAGATTAACCGAAAACCGATTCTGTGCTGCCCGACAGCCTATTGCATGCCGGGTTCTCCTCCACCCAGAAATGGGCGTTATGCCTGTTGAACATTACTTCCCTTTTGAAGGATGCCTCATCAGAAAACAACACTTTAGCAGGGAAAAGGGGATCTGTAGCACACTTTCATAGGTACCAGTGTGCGAAAGCAATACGAGGTTCAAAATCATCCGGTTGCAGTGCCTGGACACGATGCACGTGATACGGATGCATGAAATGTTCACGGAGAACCCTCCAGACGCTGGAACGGGAAACCCCGACTGCATGCGCTATACTTTGCGCACTCATACTGGGGGTCTCCTGTACCTGCTGTAACACATTCTCTTCGATGGTCGGAGTCCGTGCTGTTCTTACCTGATCCCTGGCAGCTGTTTGAAATGAACCTGTCTCAGCTAACCTCTGGTGCAGTCTTGCAAATAAATTATGGCTAGGACTATAGCCTCGTCGGATATCTTTCAGTGTACAAGCGCTCTGCGGCTGGCCCACTACAATCCGCAGCCCTTTACAACAAATACATGTCGGCTAACTCTGCGTTCGTATAATTAGCCATCCTACTAACTCGAGTCCTTGTGCGAAATAACGATTCCCTGCACGAACGCTCGGAACTTTCGCGCAACGCTATCTACTGCGTCAGAAAAGAAATTTAAACCCCGCATTGCTATACGACTTCGAGTCGTCAGGTTACAACCTTCCTCTCGTAGAAGTTCTGAAACGTTTAACTGAGACAAATAATACTACATTTTCAGTCCATTCAGTCAATTTACATGCTTTTGGCATTATTATAAAATTAACAAAACTCTTTATTGAAAACGTCAGATAAATCACTATACACAAGAGTATTTAATGTGCATATCAGTAATAGTTTTATGTATCATTTCTATTAAAAAAAATTGTGTTATTATAGTTTTTACACAGGCAAATATAGCGTTTATTTGCATAATTGTTACTTTTTAGCAATAAAAAGCTCGCAGATACATTTTGTTGACTTTTATATTAGTATTTCAACCTCATGATCAACACATTTCAATTTTCTCATTTTAAATTTATTACAATTTTTACAATTGTTTGCTGTACTTAAAGTTTTTACACGAACTCTATACATACATATTATATATATATATATATATATATATATATATATACAGTGGAATCTCGATCGATCGTTTTCGGATCCATCGTTTTTCCGCATGTGTCGTTCATTTTATCCAGTCCCAACGATCATATTGCTTTGTTATGTTTCCGCATCTATCGTTTTCTCGCATTTATCGTTCATTTCAATCGGTCCCTTGAAAAACGATCAGAAAGATAAATGTAAAAAATATTTGAATAAGAAGGAATAGCAATCATATCGCTAGAATAAAATATTGGAGAACAATAAAAAAATCATATTAAGTAAAAAAATCCTCTACTATCATTCTAGCGTAATTCTCCAAAGATAAAGGATATATATATATATATACAGTGGAATCTAGATCAATCGTTTTCGGATCCATCGTTTTTCCGCATGTGTAATTCATTTTATCCAGTCCCAACGATCATATTGCTTTGTTATGTTTCCGCATCTATGGTTTTTCCGTATTTATCTTTCATTTCAATCGGTCCCTTGAAAAACGATCGATCGAGATTCCATAGTATATATATACTATATCCTTTATCTTTGGAGAATTACGCTAGAATGATAGCAGAGGATTTTTTTACTTAATATGAAATTTTTTTTGTTCTCCAAAATTTTATTCTAGCGATATGATTGCTATTCCTTCTTATTCAAATATTCTTTTATATTCATCTTTCTAAGGCACTATTATAACAAACATTTAAAATCTTTATAATGAGATTAGGTTTTGAATTCATTACATAATGGATCGTTCTACGAAACGGAGAGTTAGATGTCAAATTAAATTCATAATATTTATTTTAGAACACCATAAAATGCAAAAATCGTAGGGTGTTAGATTTATACCGCAAAATGTAAAGTTTGTTACATTAGTGCTAACATCGCAATTAATAAAGAAAATCATCCGCGAATTAAATTGAAGCAAACATTCCATATTACGTGCCCCTCCAACGAGAGACGACTACTATGTAACTACTTGGAATAAGAAAAAACAATAAAAGACTTTCACATAGTTAAAAAAGGCTAATCTTTTTTCAACTTGTCTGTCTTCTTTTTCTAGAACGAAAAATAGGAATTCGTGAGGACGAGATAATTAGAAAAAGGCATTAAGAAGCATATTAGCTAAGAAAAGATTCAATGTGTTTGCAAACTAATTGAGCAAATTAATCCCTTGGCGTTTTTACTCAAGTAGTTTATTAGCAGGAAATTATATTCTTCTGAAATTTGGGGAGTGGAAGTTTAAGTGGAATCATTTTAATAAATACGTCTTTGAAGATTATTATGATCTTTGAATATGTTCCAGAATTGGGTGAGGTAAATACATATACAGCATTAAAATTAATAATAATTTTTAAAAAAATAATAAAAGCTTTCCAGAATAAAATTTTAGCTATTAATTTACTTATTTGCCCTGTTTTAGAGATCATTGAGAAATCTTATCAATGTCGAGTAATGCAATTTTTTTCATTTACATTTTGAATTTTGATATTTCTCAAATTTTAGTCAATATATCAGACTGTAGGCGTATGGAAAATAATAATATACATTGCTCAGATATTAGAGTAATTTAAATGCCCTATATGAAATCAAAAAATTCTGTAGTCAGGATTTGAGACATGACTACACATAATCATATAAATATTTAAATTATACTGCATGTTCTGCGAGTCACTATTCTATTATTTAATTATTACAGCTGTTTATGTTAATGGTAAACTCGGTGGGAAAAATCCTCTCTTTCATCTGTCGGTAAATTTACAGAATTTATGAGCTTAAAAGTCTTCAATCATGCAATTTTGCATTCAGCTGCCTTTTTGCCGCAAAATAAACTTTCTTAATCTTATATAGGAGCAATTCTAATTTAATATTTTATTTATCAATCTTGGGATATCGAAATGAAAAAAAAGTGATTGTACACCATATATACGTATTCTGAGAGTAAAAATCATTTCGTAAATTATCGCAAATTAAATCACTTAACCTCGTGTATTATTACTTGATCTTCCTCTCTCTTTTGCCGTGCAGAAAATGCGCTTCTGAAAGCGCCACTATTGGAGAATGCACTGGATATTTGCATAAATATGCAATTAAGACTGCTATGTACTTACCATATTGGATTCGCTCACCTCAGTGGTATCTTAAGTAAAAAATTTGTCTCGTATTTACAGCTACATAAATGCTGATAATCAAATAAAAATGGTATTTTCCGATAGCCTGCACTTTTTTGCACTATGAAACAGGATATAAATTTCGTCCACCAAAACAAATTATAAGCGTTTAAAACACACTATATCAGTTTTTCCTCCGAATAATTTAAATTTGAAATTTTTCTATTTGCATTTTTTTAAACCAAAAATTTTCCAAGGTGTAAAATTTCTTTCCCTATTACGGAGTTAAAATTTAAAAAAATATATTTTTAAATCCAAGTCGGCAATCCTTGGACTAATTTCCTCCATAGGTTAACATTGAGGTGAGCGAATTCAAAAGGGTTAGTACAGACATGTATTAAATGTAATTAATAGAAGTTATCTTTCCTGGTGACGCGTGGAATGCACATATTGCATGAATTCACGATTATCTATAATTTTTGAGCATGTGTGCAGAGTATTCTAGGTGGATACTTTACTCCCAGGAGTTTAAAGTAATAAATGTTTATCCATTTTTATCAAATATTTTAATGATCATATAAATTTAAATAATATTATATGCGTAGCTTTCAGAATCTGATACCATAATTTTATCCTCTAGAGCAGAGGAGGGCATTAAGTCGATCGCGATCGACCGGTGGTCACCAAGACATTTTGGGGTGACTGCCTTTACTAAGACCTAAGACATGCATACTAAAAGAAATATATTTATAGAGACTAAATGCGCAGACTAAGTGTTCTACTAACTATAACTACGGGAACTATCTTTAGATGAAAATGATTTATTTTTTAATATATTTTGAATTGTTTGATAATACATGCATCATTTGATATTATTATATTTGTGGCTATTATTATTATGTTTGTATCTTGTGTTTTGCTTCAAACGCGGTTTCAAAAGAGTAAGTATTTTTATTGTAGTTTTGTAGGTAAGTACATATTCCGTATTTATCATTAAGTTATAATAAATATTGTAGAGATTTTTTTTATCTCACCACACCTGCGCCACTGGATGGACCGCAACACCTTGAAAAAATTAGATGTAGCCCGTACCCTGGAAAGTCTGCCCACCCCTGCTCTAGAGACTGTATATCAGTGGTTCAGTGACGAATATTTTAAATATGAAATATCTGCACAATATGAATTTCACTTAAGATTTTAACATGCTACTAGATCAAATTGAAATTGAGCACACACTGTAAGTAAAGAAAAAAAATATATTTAAGTCTTCACCAGTTCTATATCATTTCTTCGTTATTCATGACAATACTCTTAGAAAAAATTTACTCTTAGAAAAAGTCCAAAGCATTTACATTTCCTTGAAGTATATTAATTTGACATAGTTTTTTTCTTATCAAACAGGAAAAGATTTCTTTAAAGGGGCACTGGACCTTGAAGCTTGACGAAATGACCATAAATATGGACCAATTCTAACCACAAAAACTCAAAACTTTAAAAAGAAATTTTCTTTCTTTATACATATAAAGTGCATATCTTTACATATCTTTTGATATGTCATATATAAAAATGGAAATTATAAATCTATTAATAATTTTCGAATTAGCAATATAGAATTTTATATAATTAACTGCTAATTTGAGTTTGTGCGAAGCATTTCTTTTAAACTATCAATAGAAAACTGATAAAAGTACACTCATATGTATATTTCATGGTTCTCTACATTTTAAAACCAGAAAAATGGGCAATTCTGGAATATTTTTTTTTATGTGGGAAAATTATGCCAATAGTTGTGATAATTTTTGAAGTTTTCAAATTTTATGCTCAATTTTTAATTTAACTTATATTTATTACAATTTGTTTTGTTTTACATTGCTGGTAAATATATTACAAGTGTATTCTGACCATTAATTACTTTCTGTAAGCATGTATCTCAATTTTATTATGCTCACAGAACGTAGAGGTGATTTTTATCGCCAATTAATTATATAAAAATCTAAACTGTAAATTTAAAAATTATTTATAGATTTATATTTTCCATTTTTATATATGACATATTTAACAATATGTACTTTATATGCATAAAGAAAGAAAATTTCTTTTTGAAATATTAGTTGAATTTTTTGTGGTTAGAATTAGACCATATTTATAGTCATTTCGACGAGCTAAATGTGCTGTGCCCACTGAAATTCCTGCTATATAATTATTATTTACCTTTCGACAATGCAAATTAAATATATCATCTTTTAAAATTTTCAAAATAAGAATTTATAAGTTAAATTTTGCCAAAATGTAATTCTATTTGTAATGAATTTCGTAAATTTGCATCATTCTACATCAATATTTATAACATCAATACTTAAAACATTGGGGATCATTGGCATTGGGTTTTCATTGGGGATCACTGGCATATTCGAATTCGCATATCAAAAATTTCTAGAAAATATAGCTTACCTATGAAGAAGTACGCATCTGTGTATTCCATAATAATAAAAAAAAATTCGGTACCATTGAAGATTTTGGATGTATTTTATACGTGTTTTGGCATTTACAAAAATACAACATCTCGGAATGTAAACACAAATTTCTATTGAAATAACTATGTATCGATTCTAGGAATTCGTTTTGGATATTTCAACTGAAAGCAAAGTTAGATTAACTTCCAACTCTTTTAAAAGAAGAATTTGGAAGAAACAATACGTGGCGAACAAATTATTTACATTTGGAGACTCAACAACGTTTCTTGCATTGCGAAAGAATAAAAGTTAAACATCCCTTTCTCCTAAACAAATGTTCAGTGCATATAAAAATTTTATGTCATAGAGATAAATATTTATCTTAGTCGAATGTTATGAAAAATCATTTTCCGAAAATCTTATGTTTCGCTGTTCAGGTAGTGCATTTATTGAAATTTTTCGAATTACGAGTCAAAGGATCCTGAAGAATATATATATATATATATATACATACATACATACATATATATATATATATATATATATATATATATATATATATATATATATATATATATATATATATATATATATATATATATATATATATATATATATATTAAATGATGCCCTGTTTAGAATACTTAAGTCAAAAGGTGATTTTTAGATATTTGTTAGTATTGATTAAAGGAACAAAATCTTTTGACTGGTATAGAAAGCTTAAGTCTATCACTTTTGCATACAAAATTACATTTCTTTGTACAAAAGGCTTGAGTCATGTTGTATCTTTTTACAACATTGATACACAAACTACTGGGGGACAAAACAGAGTTACAACATGTTGTATAAATGGTGAAAAGTACATAAATTTTCAGAAAAGTATCAGTGAAAATCGGGTTTCAAATGAATATAAAGAGCAGAAATGGTCTAGAATAGTCCGAAAAGATAGAAAAGAAAAAATGAATTTAGGAAAAGCGTATATAAGCAGCAGCGGTATATTAATTGGACAGAGAGAGTAGGAGCCTTTAAGAGATTACAAAAAAAAAAAATGCAATACGTTGCTACGTGAAGAAACACGATGTGAAATCTTCAAGCAATATTGGATTATGGGTTTTAGAGATAAAAGATCGGCATTCCTAGCTGCCCATGTTACTTCTAAAGAATGTTCAGTTAGTAGAAAAAGAAATCCTGAACCTTCCAAAACCAGGAACATTACTTATGAGTATTTTCTGGAAATAAAGGGTACAAGGCATATTGTTCATAAGGAATTTTTTTGTAAAATATTTTGTAAAATTCTACGTGAAAAAGAAAAATTTGTAAGAAAGGATTTGAAGAATAAATCATTCAGTACTTCGGGCATCGCATTTCCTGATAAACAGCGTAAATTTCCTGGAAAAAAAAACTGAAGAACTTACTGCTGTAAGATCTCATATCAAGTCATTTCCATTATTTTAAAGTCATTACACTAGAAGAGTTAATGATAAAAAATTTCTGCCAGTTCATTTAAATTTGAGAATTATGTACGAGCTGTATACCGAAAAAAAATAGAAACCTATTTCTCGAAATATTTATGAGGCAGAGTTTCATAAAATGAAATTATATTTTAAAAATCAGAAGGTCAACACGTGTCATAAATGTGACACTAAAAATGAAAATAACAATAGCTGAGGTTGAAAGTGAAGCTAGAAGGGAAGCTGAAAATTCACTTAAAATTCATCTGAAAGCAGCTGAGTTTGCATATGAATCGAAAAGAACAGACAAAGCGTGTGCAAAAAATGACCCAACAAAAATTTTTCACCAGCACTGTTAACTAACAGTGTATGTTTTTTCATGAGTTTCATTTTACAAATGACAACTTTGAAAGTACAATTTAACAATTAACGATACTGCAGGGGACAAATCTACCAACTACATATGACATGAGACCATTGCTGGCCGCGGAGCTAACGATTCAGCCTCTTGTCTGTACCATCACAGAAAGTCTTTACCCAATAATATCTTAAAGTTATGTTAAACAGTTAAGTCTAACAATTTTGTTTCAACCATGTTTTTGAAAGCGATGATGGATTTCCCCCATTTGTTGACGATTGATCACAAGTTTTTGGTACCTGGTCACACTCACATGGAGTATAATGTTGACCATGCTGTTATAGAAAAGCAAAAGAAAAACATGCAGCCCCAATTAATCACCTATACCATTGGTATCAGCTAATGAAAGGAACAGGCAGAAAACCAACTTGACATCTATGAAATCACACAGGAAGATTTTTTAAACTTTTCTGGACTTTTGAATGATTGTTTAGTATATAGGAAAAAGAACACTGAAGGTGAGCCTTTAAAGTGGCATATTATTCAATGGTTATATAACACCAGAATCAAAGGAGTCATACAATATAAAGTAAATCTTCAAGACGCCATGCTTTTAAAAGTCCGTTTTCTGCGTCGTGGTAAAAATAATTAACTAACACAAATTTCTCTGGTCAAAAGGTAGAAGAATACCATTCTGATTTCAACCGAAAAAAAAACGAAAAATCTGTTGCACCTGATTCCACTTATATACCACCAATATTCCATCCTTTTCTACTTGGAAATAAAAACAGGAAGTCACATTGAAAATTCGGATCCAGATATTGAAGATATCGACCCTGATACACTCCTTGAAAATATTAGTTATACATAAATAAAAATTAAGTTTATTTTATATGATATTAATATCGCGTAATCAAAATAAAATTATTTTACATAATTTTGGAAAAAATATTGTTTTAAATAAAACTAAGTTTTATCGTATGAATTTTTATTGCATTCTATGACAAAAATCCTTTACAATAGTTTTAGGTAAAAAGTAAAAAGTAAAATGAAATGAAAAAGTATTTGTAGTCAAAGGGCATAAGTCAAATCACATTTAGTATAAAGAGCTTAAGTAAACACTCAAAAATAAACAAAAGTGCAAAACATTATTGAAATATAACTGTAAACCATTCATTGCACATTAATCATAAAAATTTATTATATATTTGTATAACAAACTAAAATGTCGCTCTTTAATTTATTATATTTCTTTTTGAAAAATGTTCAAAATTAAAATCCTTCTACTGAAAAATCACTATTTTGGACTTCAGCCCTTTATACCTGGATGCACTTTATTTATATATATATATATATATATATATATATATATATATACATATACACACACACACACACACACACACACACATATATATATATATATATATATATATATATATATACAGTGTCCATAATTAAACTTCCCTACTTTAAAGTTGTCTACAGTCAAAACTATTGTTCAAAAAGCTATGAATCTTTGTGTAGAACATATTGAAGGGATTAAAATTTGTTTGAGCGAATAAGAAAAGTAGTTCAAAATTTCACCACCATAGGACGTTTTTGATGAATTACTCATTTACGACTGGTTCTTGACTTGAGATTTCACCATCTTTTTATCCATAGGTCACCTTAACACAAAAACTCACATTCATTAAATTTTAAAATCTTCAAAGTGATTGCAAAGTTGATCGGAAACTTATTCGATAAGTAATTTTCAGACAAAAGATTTGAAGGAACGAAGAAACGAATATGCAAAGTAATTTTTGTCGACGTACAGCAGAAGCTGTTATAAAACCTAGAAACTTTCATGGAGATTTAGTTTTGAGCGTGCTTGCTATTGCTAATGAGAATGTCATCGTTACGATTACCAGATCGAGCTTTGTTAGTAAAATTGTTTTACCAAAACGATAATTCAGCACTATTGTTCTACGAAAATTTCGGAGTTTGAAGCGGATACGAAAAGGTCCATTGACTGTTAAAGGTAATCGATTAATGATGGCCAAATTTGAAGAAACTGGCTCTTTTAATATTCGTTCTGCAAGAGGAAGGAAGCCTGTTTCCACAGAAGCTGTAGGGAAGGTTGCTCTTCAGATGGAAGAGGACAAAGCTTCCAACGAATTGGCCAGTACCATTTCGGTGTCCGTCGTGTGGCAGAAGCATTGGATGTTCCCCGTTCAACTGTTCAGAAGGTCATGCGAAATATCCTTCGGTATTATCCGTACAAGCTTCAATTTGTCCAGAGGCTGCTTACACATGATTTCGAGACTCGACAGCGGTACTCAGTTCAGTTTCTTGCTCGCTTTGAGGTTGATACAGAATGGCCTTAGAATATCATCTTGACAGACGAAGTACAATTTTATTTGGACGGTTCGGTGAATACTCACAATTGCCGAATTCGGGAATCAGATAATCAGCGTTTAATCTCAGATGCTCCGATGTATTCACCGAAAGTAATCGTGTGGTGTGGATTTTCTGCATTTTTTATTATTGGCCCGTATTCTTCGAGGAATTAAGTCCTAGAGGTCCAGTAAAATGATCGGTAACCTGGGAGCGATATGCATCCTTGTTACTGAATAAAATTGTTCCGGATCTGTAATCACATCAGTGCCTTTCACGCACAATTTTTATGCAAGATGGAGCTCCTCCAGACATTATCATTCGTGTTGAGAACGTTCTGAAAAATCATTTTCCAGAAGAACGTGTTATCAGCCGCCACTTTCCTAATGTGTGGCCTTCCCGATCCCCAGACCTCAACCCATGTGACTTTTGGCTTTGTGGTTATTTGAAACATCTAGTCAGTCTTGATAAACCAAGAACTATACCTGATCTGAAAGACAACATTTCACGACATGTTCTCAGTATTTCCCCGCACACACTGCGGTCAACTGTAGAACATGCTATCTTACGATTTCAAATGTTAGCTGAAAATGATGGCCATCATGTTGAACATGTCTTCTAATTATTTTTTTAAGTACAGTAAATGTTGGCTAAATGTGTAATTCATCAAAAACGCCCTCTGGTGGTGAGATTTTGAACTAATTATTTTATTTCAAACAATTCCCCATCCCTTCAATATGTCCTACACAAAATTTCATAACTTTCTGAAAAATAGTTTCGACTGTAGACATCTGTACACTAGGGAAGTTTAATTATGGACACCCTGTAATATATATATATATATATATATATATATATATATATATATATGTCAAAATATAGTTGAGAAGTGCGGGTAAAGCGGGTTTAAAATAATAAGAATCTAGCAATCCATTTACAAAGCGCGCGTATTTTTCTGTGGGGAATCATCCTTTAAAAGCGACTTTGAGCGGAAAGCGAAGAATTCTAGGAGAGAGGATTTATTTTTAGAAAGGTACAGGTCTTTGGGCGCGAAGTGAAATTGTACGATCAGCAATAATGAAAGTCCAGATGCCCAAGGATTAGGCCTGCACATGCGCCGTGCAGCAGGAGAGCTGAGAAAATTAAGTTTTGGCTGTAGATTGAGTGCGAATACCGTTGCTGGCAGTCGCTTGCGGCGGCGTGCTGAAGAATTGACAAAATAGCTACGTGAAATAGATTACCCTGGAGCGTGGTTATTTTAAGAAACGCAATAAATAAGGATTTCAGATTATTGACTGTGTCGTGAATCCATTCCCTGCCACTCGTCCAAGGATTTATAGAAGATGTAAACTGCTTTATTAATATTTAAACAACGGAAAAAAACAAGCCCCGTGTCATATATATATATATATATATATATATATATATATATATATATATATATATATATATATATATATATATATATATATGTATGTATGTGTGTGTGTGTGTGTGTACAGACATAGCAGAATAAATCTTAATCATCGTATCATACCATTATAACGTCATACTATGAAGCTATTATCATTATTAACCATTCTATCTATTCAACTAACCATTGATAGAAATTGCTTATATATTACAGAAACCTGAGATAGAATTTATTGGTATTTCTTTACTTTAGGAATGCAAATACAATTTAAAAAGCGAATGACAGTCTTTCTTCGAATTTTCTGTCTTGGAACACAAATTTGGATTTAGAAATTTTATCCCAAATGTCTGATTCAATATTGATCTTGTGTCGAAAAACTTATTGGTTTGTCAACAATGATAGGTAAATCAAATAAAACAAGATTTCAGGGTTTGTACGTTTATGTTGAGTTCTTGTTCATTCTTAAATTAAGTGCTTTATTAAAACTTTCTACCATTTTTCCATTATTCATTATAGTATACTGGCTCAAATACTCTGCTATATACTGAAATCGTTCCAGACGATAAATGTTTAACAAATGTTGAAATTGTGAGACGTGTAAACAAGCCGTTTTTCCAGTCTCATTTGTGCGAAATGTTAAAATCAGTAGTTCATATTTGAATTTTTTCTGAGTAATGTCTTCTGTACTTCGGTATGCGAATATATCAAAGGTAAGGTTTATTCAGACAAAGATAAGTAAAGAAACACGATCTCTTTATTGAAACTGGGATAAAAACCCAACGAAAGTCGGTCCAAAAGTAAAAAAATATACAATTTCAGGGAAATGGCTGAAGCATTATTTGCTGATATTTTACAAAAGAGACTTTGAATAAAATTTCTAAAATTTCGTATTTTCTTCTTTTTCTCTACGTTCTTTTTACTGTTCAAATCCTTTTTTTTTCGATTCTTAACATAATTTTGTTTTCCACTGAAAAATTTAACATTATATCTGCTAGTAAGACAGACTTAGACTATTTTTTATTTTACACACCTAGAATTGTAAAGGCATTCGTGTATATGTCATAATGTTAGGAAAATGCAGCCTCTCTTTATCAGTATCCGTTGGGATATTCAATGATCATTCCCCGTTTGTCGCCAAAGGATGCAATAGAGCTCATCCGCCGCCAAGGTTGGCGTACTTATGTCTGCACATCGCGTCTTGTCTCTCTGGCATGCGGATGTTTTTACAAGAGCGGACGGTAAAGTAGGCACTCCTCGTTTTAAATCTTTTACTTAATGTGTATAGTTGCTTCTGTAAATAAAGCTTGATGTTACAACTCTGCTAGTGATCTTTTCTAATAGCCTAACATTATTACCTGGCTTTTATTAGTAGTTGTTGTTT
Organism: Dolomedes plantarius; assembly: GCA_907164885.2. Taxonomy (NCBI): domain Eukaryota; kingdom Metazoa; phylum Arthropoda; class Arachnida; order Araneae; family Dolomedidae; genus Dolomedes; species Dolomedes plantarius. The sequence continues at coordinate 174,096,593 of OU015492.1, forward strand.
TTTGGATGCTGAAAATCCTTAATGAATACTTCGCACAGCATTTTCCCGATAAAAAGGATAAGAAATGCCAGTATATGCAAAAATGGGAAGCTCTATTTGGTATGGTGTATTAAACACCGATGCCTGCATAGATAAATCTACATAAAAGCGTATTCGAGCTTTGTGGTTTAATTTCAATCAAAATCATTAAAATTATCTATTATTTTTACCACTAATATCGTCAGGGAGTTTTTGTGGCCTCAGGCCCTGGAAGTAGAATTTTCAAAATATTAATTTAAGCACACTAATATTTCAAATGTTAAAGACTGTGTACTTGAATAATTGAATTATGGTTAGTACAATTTACATTCGTATTCGTGCCCTTCAATTTAATGCATTACTGTTGCATGTTGTGACTTGTGACTGTTGTGCCCTAATTTTATAAAAATTACTAAGAATTAAAATATGATGATTCCTACCATGAAAATTAATATTTTGCCCAGATATGACTACTTTGTAATGAGATAGAAAATAATTAATATGATATTTTAATGCATAAAGAAAATATTTAATAATGTCAATACTCAACTTCAGAAAAAAAATGTAATTTTCACCAGCAAAGTGGTATTGTGCAGGATGCAAATTTCACCAGAATTCCAACCTCTGCTCTAGAAGTTTATGAGATAGTTATTGACTAATGTGACATTTTAATACATACTGAAAATGTTTAACAGTATCCATAATAAACTACGAAAAAAGGTATCTTCAGTAGCAAAGTGGTATTATGCATGAGACACATTTCAGCAGAATTCCAATCTGTGCCCTATAAATAATTGCCGAAAATTCACGTAGTAAAACATTTTTTTTTTCTTTCCCTGGTTTTTTTCTCTCTATTTACCTTATTTCTACTTTCGAGCAAAATGTTGCAGCTTAGAGAAGTAGTAGTCATCAAAAATATTTCTCTGGTTTTCTTTATTCTGTACCCCAGTCATGAAGAGTGGTAAGAAATTTCAATTCTGGCCGTGTATTTTTCTAACTTGGCGTATAAACTTCAGACTTTCTCTAAGATTAAATTATGTTTTTTTTTTCCGCAACTCCATTTTAAATTTGAGAAGTGAATTAGTTTCCTCGTTCCAAAATAAAGGCTGTAAAACAAGAAACGAAAGTCCGAACTAGGGTAAAAATCTTCTTACACCCTCATTCTGTAGTTAAAAAAGCTTTCAGAGTCATATAAGCAATGTTTTATTTTGCTATAAACAGTGTGGTATTGAAAATACCTTAGTTCTATTAGGAATTTGTGTAATTAAATTTTTTTAATGTTATATAATACACGAATGCAATCAGGATCTTTATATATATAATACATAAACTCCAATCATCTTCAATGAAAATTTTCCTAATTAGTTTTGATAAAGTATTGTTATATTGTTTTATGAGATTGCTTAGTTTCAAAATGGAAAAAAAATAGTCAACATTATATAAAGAAATTTTAAATATTCTGATAATAAAGGAAGAAAAATACAATATTATTTTTTTATTTATCAACTTTAATCAAAGGAATTAATCATTGCATTCTTCTAGAAAAAGAAAGTTTTTCTTTTAATTTCAATAAATTTTAATAAACGGTTCGTTAGGGTTCGTAACGTTGTTAAGAACCCTAAATCTTTTTAATATTTCATAATCTTTAAATCTTACTTTATAAGGACTTGTTTTATTTTGTCATTTTTTTTAGCAAATGGAAGTTATATTTTTTATATTTCGTTAGTAATTAAAGCAATGTTACTATCCTTTAATTAAATTTTGTGAAATAATTCTATAATTTACAATATATCATATCTATAAACGATCTTCGTTGCTATAAGAGTTTTAGAAATTTTAATTTACGGATAAATTTATCACATGTTCCGTAATTTCAGTATTTATTTTAATATTTTTTACAAAACATTTTTTATATTGTAATAAAAACTATGCCATAAACAGTGAGTGTTTTTTTTCTTATGATATTTAAAATGCCGGGAAAAAGGTTTTTAATTATAAAAAAAATCATTTTTGTTTATCACAAAAAATAATTTATTTAGAAGCAGTTTTAATCGTACATATTTTAATGAACATTATAAGATACAGATTAATTACGGTTTATATTTTCCTCTTTACGGTATAATGTTAATTAATTCCATTATAGTGCTATTAGTACGTCATTGTCTCTGAATTTTTCTTATAGTTATCCCTCTTAAGACAGAAAATATGGTGATTAATTTCACGAACAGATACAGGAAATAAACAACTTGGATCCAAAATTGTCTTGTTTTAAAATATATTTTTGAGTTCGGATGTTTAGAGATTTTACTACTTATACTATATATATATATATATATATATATATATATACCCAGAGGGAGAGAGATGGAGACATTTTAACATAATTTCTCCCAATATTTGCATAATTATTTCAACATAGTTTGAGAAAAAAAAATAGTATATTTATTTTGCATAAAAAATATACACTATTTAAGCAAGTACATTAAGTGTTTTTTTTTTGTATGATTTTATATTTAATAGAATGTTAGATATTTATAAAGAATACTATATTGATTTTAGAGAAAAATTAATTCAAACTGAGCCCTATGCAAAAATTTCAATTATCTTAAACAAAAATTCTTTCCTTTGCTGTTTGTACCTCTACAAATTAAAAATTTTGTGGAAGGGGACTAAAATATTAGTTTCCTAAACTAAGTTCATTATATGAAAAAAAAATTTAAAACTTTATAAAAAATATTTAATTTTTTATTCATCGAGAATATATAGTCTATAAAGTTACAGTTCTTTCTGGAGAACAAACTAGCTTTGCCCTCTGGCTAGATGTTTCTGTCGATAAAATCGATAAGGATAAGATATATATTCTGGATAAATTGTTATCGACCATGAAGTGAAAGAAACGGAACTCCTGGGGAAAACTGAACGATCGAAATGAGTGGCAATATTTATGTTAAAAAAGCTATAAAAAATGACATTATATTGAGGATAACCAGCAGAAATCTTTAATGTCTTTTATACTTTTTATGACGGTAGAACTATAAAAAATAATTTAATAGGTATTTGATGCTTGTAGGAAATTATTATTCAAAATGCATTAGCCGTATAAAACGTCTGATTTAATTTTGTCTTTAAAGATGTTTTAACTTTACTTTTCAATACATTTATAAATCTGTAAATCTTAACAATAAATTAATTTATATATGTTTGTGCCTTTCATAATACAGTTCTATACTATTATAGATAGATTTAAACATAAAATTGAAATAAATGCCTTGCTAATAATTTTGCATAAATACTCATTTGAATTAAATTTACATTTCAAAAATCAGGGTACTGAATGAAAATGGGGTACCACACTTTTAGTATAAATAACCGCGGAGGATATTCCCTATACAAGATTCAAAACTCACTCAAACAACTATTAAAAAGTATAACATAAATAACTATCATGTGTTACTTAACGAGAAATATTCCATATTCACTGGCTTGAAAATAATAATACGTACTCAAATTTATATGTATGGAGAAGTCATACCTATACATTAAAATGGATCAAAGTAAATGCAATAATTTTAACCCATTTCCCAAACTGTCCAGGTGTACAGGGTGTTACACTTAAGCAAATATGTTGCACAATATAAATACAGGACGAAATCTTACGCAATATTCAATAACGACCATACGTTTAAACACAGCAAAAATAAATAAATAAATAAATAAATATTGAGACAGAACTGGGTAAATAACAAATGTGCACAAACTTTCAAATACAAACTTTTGAAAATTTAGGAATTTTCTGAGTGATGGATGTTAATGCCTAACACGGCTTTTGAACAACAATAGATGTATGAAGCAAACGAAAAATTTGAGTTTATTTATAGAAGAAATTCAGCATATTACATAGATGACATTTTAGTAACATTTGAGTAACACAGCATTACATAAAATATAGTCAATATAAGAAACGTAAGGCATCTCTAAAAACTAATAATTATTGTAAATTAAAAAAATAATGCATTAAAATTGTAATAATAAGATATATATATATATATATATATATATATATATATATATATATATATATATATATATATATGTGTGTGTGTGTGTGTGTGTGTGTGTGTGTGTGTGTGTGTGTTTGTTTGTGTGTGACGCAACCGAAAAGTTTAAATTTTATTAGTAGAAGAAATTAACCATTGAATCAATATAACAATCAAAGGGAAACGTAAAGCATATTTATAATCTAATAAATAATTTCAAATTAAAAAAATGAAGGAATGAAATAGCAATAATAAGATTTTAATAGTACTAAATTTTTAAAATGAATATCCATACTTGTACTGCAGAACAATTTTTATATCTTGCCTTCCACTTGCCAAGATTTTACAGCTGAAAGGTCTCAGAAGATCCAAAAGAAACTTTTTGAAACCACGTATCTTGTTTATTTATTTTATAGTACCCTTTTTAACCCCCAAAGAAAAATTTTCCTGCAAATAGCTTTTCTTATTTTTTAAGTGCGGCCCAATCTCGAGAATTTTTTTTTGTATGACATTTTTCAAGAACATTTTTATAATACTTTTTCTTGATTACAATGCTTTTTGTGTAAAGTATTGGCATTAGGCCCCTTTTTTCAGTATTTATTCTGGCATTTTTAGATTTAAAAGTTAAGTAAACTGAAACTGCAAACACGCTAAATTAAAAAAAAATACTTGGACAGTCCATTTTTTTACATAATGAAATTTTGTGAAAGTTATGGGAGGCAAAATTAAAGTTTTAATAAATTTTTCCTTTAGTTCAAAGTGTGCAGTGCAGCGAAAACAAATTTTTATTGCTTTAAAACACTATCATTCTTGAGTACCGAAAAAAATTAAATTTTGTTAGTTGAATATTAACACAGTTAATGCTATTTTTCTAAAATAAGAAGTATGCATAAAGTAATAAACACATAAATATAACTTCGCTTATGAAAACTACAAAATCAGAAAATATACTCAGTGTTGGTAAAAATTAAAGTTTATGATGTCTGCTTTGTATAACATATAATTCATGGTACAATGCAATGCTTGGTATGATACTTAAGAATTTTAAAAAAAAATTCTGCTAAATCTATTTTGTGTTTCTTGTCACCTCTTCTAATATGTGTGGGACGATACGGATGTTTGTAAGGAAATAGAACGCACATAACAGGATTAAGTGGGTGAGTTCAAAGAACCTAGATATTTCACCGAACATGGCTAGCATGACTAGCAAATCGGTGCCCAGAGATAGGCAACTTGTTAAACTAATTACACTTCTAGTGGAGGATTTTTATTTCTACAGAATGTCTGTTCCTATTGGGAAAAATAGATACTGTATCAGTCAGTGGAAGAACGGTTGATATCAACTATGAACGAAGAAGTCTTTCAGGATGATTTCTTGGTTTGATTGATAAAAAAAAATTCCCCTAAATCGTATTTTGTGTGTCTTGTCACTTCCTCCAATATTTGTGGGACTTTTAAAAGATTATTCTACCGAAATAGAATGATAATAAAAGAATTAAGAGGCTGAGTCTAAAAAAGGGGATGAGAAGTCAAAAGAAGTCAGATTTTTGAACAAAAAGGGCTTGCCGTCAGTAGCAAAAAGATGGCCACAAATAGGCATCGTGCTAAAATAATTGCACTTCTAGTGGAGTTCTCCTTACAACAAAATTATGCCCGTTCCTTTTTGGGAAAAGAATGTGTCAGTCAGTGGAAGAATGGTCAATCTAGTTATATTAGAATGTCCTTCCTTTTAGTGAGAAGGATGGGAAAAGATACAAGCTCTCCAGATGTCGCCCCTGGGGATGCTCGGTCAAATTTCATGAGGTACCAGGGGATAGTGTTGTTACACCTGTATGCTACTTCCATATACGATAAGAGATAGTCAACAATTTTCACCTTATATTGCGCGAATGTATCATTACATCTGTGGGTTGCAGGTAAGTCCTCGTCTAGAATTCATATTAAGAATGCCAGACATTTGATTCTGGTAGAAAGCATTCCTGAACACCATCTGCTGTAGATATGATGGCTAAATTCTCAAGTCATCCATTCCTCTTTTACATAGAATATCTATTTATTAAATGATACAATATTAACGACATGGATAACACTTCGACATGGATATCGCAAGACGATAAATATTGGACTAGCTCCTCTCTGAATTAAGACAGAATATTCTTCAATATAATCATATCACTCGAGTTATCGGAACACCAAGCCAAAAATGAGTGTCATTTTGTAACTTGTTTTTGTATGTAAATAAAAATTCTTTTTGGGATATATTTCTAACAAACGATTATAACAATTCGACGATTCTAACGATTCTAACAATTTCTAACAATTCGAGTGTCATTTAGTTGTTCATAGCTGAAATATTGAATCCTGTTACATAACCCTGCCTTCAACAAATGTTGTTGATGTCTAGCCGTAACATACGGATCTAGCTGTATTGCGGATATTTTTGAAATGATAGCACAAGCGATTAAAATTTTAAATTTAGTTTAAACTCTTGAGTATTTGTTTAGATGAGGAATATTAAATTCCTATTTGATAATGCTGCTACTAAGTATATTTACTGAATAAATGCCCGTATAAAAGGTATTTAAATATAACATTTTGAAATCTTTGACAAGATCATTTAACAGTTTGACTATAAATTTTTACGTTTAGGAATTTTAAACTACCTTTTCAATAAAATATCAGTGCAAAAGTATCTAGTTGCTGCTAGAATTGTCCTATAAATTCCCGAGATATATTTTTTTTCAACATTTATTTCTAACTGATTGACTCCTAACACTTTTTAAAAAATGTTATATTTCCCGAAGCGCTGAATGTTTTAAACAACCTACTTGGTTTATAACTGCTTATCTTACGATAAGATGGAAAAAAAAAACGTGTTCTACCTTCAGCCTTACGATGGCAACCCTTCGTCCTTTCCACACTACGACGTATTTTATGAACTATTTCCTAACAGAAAGAAAATTTTCCTTCGGCTCTTTATTTTTAAGACGCCTCTTGCTCTCAAATTATTAGTTTAGGGCCGTCGAAAGGGAACATTTTCCACTTCCCCACTTCATTTCTATGTAGTTTCCGGTGAAATATAGATGCACAAATTCTTTTGTTTCCTAGGGTTGAAGTCGTGTTAATGTTTTATGGCGACTGAAAACTCGTAAAAATATTTCACAGCCTCTTTTCGATGTTTTTTTTAAATAAAAATTTTATATACGTTTTTCTATTTTATGCGATGTGACAGTAAGGCTTAAAGACGAAATTGGTGGCATTATTACTATTATTGAGTTTAATTTTTTTAGAAGGTTATTTTCATCGAATTACTTTCGTTTAAGCTGAAATTTTCTTGGCGTATCTCAAATGTTGTTGTTTCTGTCAATGGTGAGATGTTTTTTATATGTAATATAATTTTCTATATACATGTAACCTTAATGTAATTTTCTATATAAATAAAAAATCACTTGTGTCTGTCACGGTTAATGAACTATAAATTCCCTTATCTGGGTGAAGTTACAAAAAAATGCAGACAAATAGAAGAGCAAAAGATATTTTTTTTAAATGAAACTAATCATTCATTTCGCATACAATGAAAGAATTTGATACATAGATTTTATAGTTTAATGTCCAATAGACACAATTGGGTGAAGTTACAAAAAAATGTAGACAAATAAAAGAGCAAAATATACTTTTTTTAAATTAACTAATCATTCATTTCGCATACAGTGAAAGAGTTTGATACATAGACTTTATAGTTTAATATACAATAGAAACAATTGGGTGAAATTACAAATAAATGTAGACAAATAGAAAGGTAAAATATACTTTTTTGAAATAAACTAATCATTCATTTCGTATAGAATGAAAGAGTTTGATACATAGACTTTATAATTTAATGTCCAACAGAAACAATTGAATGTATCACATACTAGCCAATTGAAAAAATGTTCACTCGTTTAACAATGAGATTCTACCACAGAGTTATCTTTAAACGAATATTGAGTAATTACACAGTACCTACAAGTTATGGTGAAATATTTTGAGTAGCATTAGAATAATTTTTAATTATGGTTCAAAATTATTTCCTTTTGTTCATTTGTAAGATTTTTTTTGCTCATCTTCCAATCCAGTTTTTAATACAAAAGCAAACCAGAGTTTTTTTAGTTCCATCAGAAATTTTAATTTTGTGAATTACCCCCCCCCCCCATTTGCATCTATATCATTAAAGTGTCTCATGCGCATTTCCTTGAATTCAAATTTAATGACTCCTCGGGTCAAATTGAAGATCAATAATTTTAAAAATATATAGGCTGTACCGATATTAATTTGTGTTGTACAAAAAGGAACACCTAAATAAGGTTCTATAACATGAACGGGTCGAAGCTGACGGTGCATTTGCAAGTCATCTAGAATTAAAAAAGTTCTAACTTTTTTTGTCGAATTTTATATAAGTCTAAATTAAAATTAAAATTGTTATAGTTATGAGAGTATTGATCATTTAAAGTTCAAAAATTTTTGGTAAATATTTTTAGTTTTGAGTTAATCAGTTATATATCAAGGGACATTTTCATTATTTCTGATTCAAGAAGATATGAAAGTTATAAGGATAAATAATTCCTTTACTTTGGTTAATAAAATATGGTGTCCTTTATGGAAATATAAAATTCTTACTTTTCTTGATGCTGGGATAGTTAAAAACGTTTAACATTGCTAATCAAGCTTACTTCCAAGTATTCCTCTTCCTAGTATATATTAACATCTCCATATGTGTATGAATCAATTATTTCCAAGATTAATTCAAAAAATCATTATAAAACAAGCATCTACGATATTTATATACGTCAAACCTGAAATGAATACAAATGTATTACATTTTACATGAGATTTCACTTTCAGAAAATTATGACATCATAATGACATTCAAAACTTCAGCCATTTCCATTATCAAAGTGGAGTCGAAGGGTTTCATTTTATGCACACGACCTTTTAGTCATCTGCTCCTGTCGTCCTTTGTTAAGTAGATGCTGCTTTCCCATATTATATACTAGAAACTTCACAACTTTGACTTCTGAAACTTTAAAGTTTTCTTAACGAAAGGAGCTATTTAATGAGGGGTTATTATTGAGTGAGGAGTTATTATTAGAAGGCGCATTTGGAAAGGACCCTCGGCCTCAACAAAATTCTTGTAATTTAAGTTGAGCATAGAATGCAGATATTTCGTTCATTTTAAACTCTCCTACTTTTAAAACTCGCTATTAAAAATGTCAAATTTATAGAAATGAGTTTCATCATGGGTAAATTTGAAATACACCCTAGAAACATATTTTTAAGCTAAAATAATTGCACTTTGGGAAAGTTAAGAAAAACATCAAACACGGGTTTATTTTCCATTATTGAATTCAAAATCCTTTATTACTCGTTCAAATAATATGGGTAATTTTATGAATTAGAATTTTTTTCTAATTCATAAAGACCTTTTTAAAATTATTATATATCGACTTGAGTCTTGTACAAATAAATTTACTTGTGTATACAAAGTTGATAGAATCAAGCCTTTTATATAAGACAAAAGATATTTTTATCAATAAAAAAATATCTAAAAATTACTATTTTGACTTAAACCCTTTATACCGCGAACCATAGATATATTTTGACTGTCTTGATTGTTAAACTGAAATTAATTTAATTATTTGAGAATCTATGTCTTTTCTCTTAAGAATTGTGGGATTTTACTAACTGAAAGTAAACTGATACTTGTTTCTGGCTAAAATAAAATTAAATTGTCATGGATATATTAATAATCCCCAATGCATTTGTGATTTATTTGCAGTTCATGAAGACACGGAAATATCGCGTTGTAAAAAAGTTATAAACGCACCATATAAAAACACTATCCATACAATATTATTTTCTAGTTTTCCTGGCTATTGGATAATGTAAAAGTACTGTATGTAAAATCACCTCCGGTATTGTTCAATGGATACGAATGGATGTATTACTTTCAAAGAAAGCCCAGTGATATTCAGGTCATTTATCAAGATCTCTATAGCTCCTAATTACAAGAATGGAATCTTTTTGGAGAGACTGACAGAAAGTATTCTTCCAACGAGATTTCGCTTGTTGGTTAGAACAGTGAAATGGATACCTCGTTAATCTTAAGGCTCTTATCATTGATGATTTGTTTCAGCACTTTAAAATAGTTTCTTCACATATTTTTAATATATTTTTAACAATTGTAAGATTGCTGTCATGCGCTCATTCAGGGCAAATGGATCCATTTACTAGAGAGGTAAATCTTTCATACCAGTCTTACTTCTTTAGATTAACCTTTAGCTTACGAGGTCCATTTTTCCGACTCCCTCTTTAAAACGGAAAATTTCATACCCCCTTTGTAATAACGGCCATTAAGGGGGCTATATATAAATAAATAAATAAATAAATAAATAAATATATATATATATATATATATATATATATATATAAATTCCTTCTTGGGCCCGCATTTTTGCGATACATGCTATTCCACCCCATGAGGAAAAGGTTAAAAAAAAGGTGGAATGAAAGATGAACTTAATTGGGGTACGGATGTTAATATGATGGGAAAATAGTGGAAATATGTGCAGTGTTAGGTAAGACCTCGCTGCCACCGTTCTCTACATCCTCTCAGATAACTCTCAGCATCTATACATCAAGTATGGTTATGACATGAAGTATACTTACCAAAATGTTTTTCTTATGAGTTCCTAGAGGATTAAATGTTGTAAGGAAATATAACGAAATTCAAACAAAATGTACACTTTGACTGGGAAAAGCGCTTCGTGTATAACGATTTTTTGCACTTTGGTAAAAAGCAAATTAAAAAAGGTGACTGAGAAAAGTGAGGAATAAGGTATTTTTTGAGATTCAGTGTTAAAATATCGGAAAAATGTAATTGCAAATAGAATCTTTTAAAATGACCACAAAAGGAAAAAAAACAGTATATAAATTGCTGAACTGAAGCTGACTATTAGAATGATATTTCTAATATATTCAGATATGATACTGTATATAATATACACATTTCAATTTTTCATCTAGGAACTCTAACTGGAAATAATTACTTTAAAATCAGCAGTTGGAAAAATAGCGATGAAAATGAGGAGAGAGAAACTCATGCTTTGTTAACCATTCATGAAGTCCATCACGTCGTTTTTTTTTTAGGTAACACCATTTACTTGTAAACGTGATTTACCAGAATTATCTTTCTAGCGTACTATCAGAGTCAGACACGGCGTAGTCATAAAGTCACATTAACGTGGCAGCAACGTTGCAACAGACTTTCCATTAAGTCTTAGAGATGTTCGAATGGATATTTATCTGTATGGAGAATTGATTATTATAATTCTTTTGTTTAGTATACCCTAATACCGTAGACATTTGCCGATACGGTTTTTTCTTTTGTGCCATATTATTGGAGTTTTCAAGGCATCAATCAGCCTTCCTTTCGGAGATATCAAACCCAAGGATCATGGGGACATATACCATGATTTAGGGGGGGGGGGGTCAGCTTTCAGTGCTAACACCCACAAAACGTGAATAGTTTTCTTCAAAATTTTTATGTACTTAAAACTATCAAAATCTTTCAAAAGAGAATTTGAAATTGAAGTTAATAAACTATTTATTGGGGGGAATTTAATATGGATTATTCAGAAAAACTTCTAAAGTTCATTTTTAATATCATCGTTCAAATTCCCTTAGAACAATAAAGTGAATATATACTCATAAATTTATAAAATATAGGTCATATCACATACTAATCATCCTGCATATTGGAATAGGCCATAAAAAATTGGAAGTCCACATATTGAGCCCAGAATATATGACACATTCCCCGCATTCTGTTCTCCGCTTCACGTGATCAGATTTATGTTAGACAGAACATATCTATTGATCAAATGTCAGATGGCCTTCAGTAGAATAGCCCTATCCATCACAGATTGTCGATCCGTACTCCAGATTCTGTCAATGAAAAAACATTACCGCAAAATTTCTCACGGGAAGAAATCATATTCACATATTCGCATAAAAAATCGTATATTTATATATAATAGAATAAAACCCGTTACAGAGTAATAATAAATGTATTAATATTAGTATATGTAAACAGTAATGTACAGGGTGGTTATAATTAAAGTTCCACTTTGAAATGGTTATAAAAGGAAAACTACTCGACCAAATGTTATCAAACTTGGTAATAGTTTAAAGGAGGTCATGGAAATTTCTTTTCCACCACCCCTCAAAAAAAAAAAAAAAATCAGAACACACCACCAGGGGGGAAATGGAGCTGTATGCAATACTGTTAAACGAAATAAGGGTCGGAATCTAACTTAACCTTTTGTTACATGGGTTTAACATTTTATATACCCTTAAGAAACATTGGCCTAAACATAATTACCATTTAAAGTGTGTGCATTCCGGAAATCGTTTTCTTACAAACAGGGCCCGATTATGAACGCTGGGGGCCCCTGGGCAGATGCTATTTGGGGGACCCCCCTTTCGAACATTTATAAAAATAAGAATTATCCATGGGCTATACATACTATTAGAAGTACTAGGTGCATACACCAAGGGGGTTTTGGGGCCCCCTAGCATCAGGGGGCCTTGGGCAAAGTCCCGATTCGCTCATGCGATAAAAAGGCCCTGCTTACAAATTGCTAATTTGTAAAATTTTGAAGCCTGAATTCGGCCCTAAGTCATGAAGATATCGGTTTAAAACATCTTTAATCGTTTCTAAAACGAAACTGTTTGTGGGGTTATGCAAAACCCCAATGGCTTGTAACTGGCTTACGGCAGGAAGAAGCAAATGATTTATGCAGATGAACTTTACACTTCATTTGATTTTCAAGATAAAAGTTTGCCTGTTTGTCAGAGGGTTATCTCAAAACCACTGTTTATGGGGATAATCTAAAGAATTTGGCGGAATTAAAAGAGGCGGTACACTGACATGTCCGTAACATGCCTCCTGATATGCTAAGAACTACTGTTGAGAATGCAGTTATGCGATTTAACTTGCTTTCGGAAAATGGTGGACGCCACATTGAACAGGCTTTGTAACACGTTTCAGAAACTATTAAACACATTTAAAACCGATGTCTTCTTTCGTCTTATTTCGTTTAACAATATTGCATACGGCGTCATTTCCCCCCTGGTGGTGAGTTTTTGAACTTTTTTTTGGCGGAAAAGAAATTACCAAGACATCCTTTAAACTATCACCAAGTTTGATAGCATTTGGTCCAGTAGTTTTCCTTTCATGACCAAAGTGGAACTTTAATTATAACCACCCTATATTAATTTCCTTGAGGAGAGAACAATCCTACATTCTCTTCAGCAGGAGTTTGATAAATACAATTTTTAATTACTCTATGAGTAAAGTGAAATTATTCCTTAATATCTTTAATAGTAAAATTCAAGTATTCTAAAAACTCAAATGCAATATCTACGTTAATCCCTCCTTAGTAATAAGCCATTATTCTAAAAACATAAATACAATATATGCGTTAATTTTTCATTAGTAATATTCAGTTATTTTAAAGATGAAGAAAAAAATCTACATTTCTTTCTCAATAGTAATATACAATAATTCTAAATAAATAAATACAATATCTAACTTATTATCCCATTAGTAACATACACTTTTTCTCAAAACATAAATACAATATGCGTCTTAATTTCTTATTAGTAATATACAATTATTCTAAAAACAGAATTGGAATATCTTCCTTAATTTCTGATCGGTATAAAAACTGCCAGTAAAATATATATTCTTAATAAAATAGCAGACATTATGTGATTCTAGGCTGTATAAATTACTAAATAACATAAATATGCATTCCTACAAATGGAATGTAAACAAGCGAAAAATTGAATACTTAAAGCCTCTGTTATTATTAAACGATAAATGTTATACTCATTTTATGTTTTCAGTCTAATGTATTATATGCTGTTATAATAATAATAATTTAAGTGAACTGCTCTAGTTTAGACCTGTATTTTGAGAAAAATGTTTGTAAAGCAATTCCTAAACTTAATTCCTTAAATGAATGCAATATATTTTACGTCTATTTGATATTTTACTGAAATGTCCATTAAACATTTAGAGTTGTGTATTAGCGAAGAATTTTGAAATTGACTTTAAAAACAAAATATTTTTGAAAATATTCCTAAGCAGAGCTATGTGTCTTTTATTATTTTAAAATTGGTGAAGATTTATATTACCTGTCTGATTTTAATAATTAGGTATTTAGGTCCCTAATGATAAAGTATGTTTTTACACGGATATCATATTAGAATTCCATACTGCAGTAAACGACAAATTAAACTGGCTAGCATAATATTTAATATCATAACATAATGAAATCAAATTAGTACGCTGACAATCATAAAAGCTGAAATAGCTATAATTTTTACTATAATATTTGTAAGAAATAAAGCTTTAATGATAAAGTAAAAATATACCGGAGAATCGAGTCTTCTCTTATAGGGAAAATATTTATGCATAAATCATGTATAATTAAGCATTGTATAAAATATGTGTAATTATTTATTATGCCTAAATTAAGCATATTTATGTATATATATGTATGTAAAATAATGCCTCAGCAGTTCTGAAGAATCGATTCTCCACTAACAGAGTTAATAACTATTTATAAAAAATGTACAATAATATATTATGTATAAACTATGCATGCATGTGTATGTGTAGGTAACTATGCATGTATTATTATGTATAATTATTTATCATTTATTATATGTATATTTATGTATTACGTATAAATTATGTACAATTACGTAATAATTATTGTAGGCAAAGACTCGTCAAACGTAAAAATTGTAACTGTGATTAGAAATTGCTGGTCTTTAAGTTTAGATTCAATCAGTGTCAAATCGTACAATGTTGTGTTTTACTTCATTCCCAATCTTGTCCCCATCAATATACTTTACCGAGCAGTTCTGCCATATATGTTGCAAGGAATACGTATCATTTCTATACAAATTCATGGCACAAAATTAATCGAAGACTATTTCGATAGTTCCACAAATAGCTGAATTTGATGATGAGACAGAGTGGGTTTGGCAAATAGGGAGGGCATTCAATAGCTCGCGTGTCATGTATATTTTGGCACTAAAGATATGTCATTTTACGATATTTGTGGATGTTCACACATTATAACAACGACACAAGTTTATTTTGTTTAAAGTCTTAAACAGATCACAAATATTTCAAATAATTACTTAGGACTACAGCAAAACTCAGAAAAAAAGACTTCAGGTTTAAAAGAATACAGCAGCCGATCAACAAATAAGAAATGAATGAATTGAAACCGAGTTTGGGAAGTTTATATAACATTTGTGGTATTCTCGATTGTGCTATAAAATGGAAAATCCCAGAACCCGATAACCACTCCTCCTAGACATTATTTGATTGGTTCACTAAACACTCAGAAAGTCACCAAATGTTATAAAATGTGTCACCAATATCAAGGAAATTCTCGAAAATTTCGCCAAAGAGTTACATATTGAAATCTAACACACAATGACTGTAAACAAGTTGTGTTTAACTCAAAACATTCATAAATGAAGGAGGTGTAAAGAGTATGGATATATGTTTAGAAATATTTACATTTATTTACAACAATACGAATGTAAAAGGACTGATTTAATAAGTATTATAATTCCAACAGTTTATAATTAGATCCTTTATCATTCCGTGTTGGTTATAAATGGTCAAAATTTTATGTATAATTTTAATATACTTCCCAATTTAATATACTTCCAATATTTTAATATACTTCCCAAACAAATTATTGAGCAAAAGCATTTGAAAAAGATGTCCAATTATTATTTCTTGCAATTATATGGCAAATAAAAAAAAGTGAAACACAGTATTAAGATACATTTAAATAAAAAAAAATGGGATAACTATTTTCTTTTACACAATCATAGATTTATTAAGGGTAATAATACAGAAAATAAATTAATTTAAAACTCTTTCAACTCTTAAAAAATAATAGTTGTCAATTTAACTTTGTGTTAAGTTGGTTTTATAAACCATTGTTGTACTCATATGACTTTGGACCACGTTTGCAAAAAAATATATTTTCTATAGTAATCTGAGAGGTTTATGCATCATTGTTCCAGAATTTTGCCACATAAGATTTTTTCTGGAGTGCAGTCACCAACGTTCCCAGAACTATCTACTTCCAGTAGTAGAAGAATAACTGTAGTAAAGCGCTTTTAAATAAAAATCTAGCTTTATTACATGTTTGCGATAAAAGTCGGAATCAAACTTACCGCCGAGAGTAATTTTAGAATAGAGTTATTTAGGACGTAGCCCGTGCGAGACAGCTTTATGAGCTTTGAAGATGGGAAGGTCTGAGATGGAGACACAGATTAGATGACGGAGCCGAAAGGTGACATTATGTTACAAAGGCCTTTTATGTTGAATTTATGGAAGGTGGCTACGTGCAAATCTTGGATGGTCCAAAAAGGGCAGGCAGTGAGGTCGTGATGTTTTTAAGTTCAGAAGCCAATGAGAAAGTGTGAAGGGAATTTAGCGAATGAAAAGCTTACGGTGTCCGGAATGGCTGATTGAAGTTTATGAGAAGGTAGAGTCATGGGTGTGAAAGGGGATTAAAATAAAATATATAGAAGGAGTAGTGGAGGAAAAAAGAGGAGAAATTTTCTTGATCGGAGAAGCGGAAGGTCCCCATCTCCAGCACGACTTAAAAAGTGATACTTTAAGTGGACCTGAGGGTTCCACCTAAACCTGTTCCGGCTACTGTGTGGGTAGAGAGAAGAGCTCCCCAGATTTCATATCCGATAAACTCATAGAGAACGATTGCGTTGACTACATAAAATAGAGAGGTCCGCACTCGAATTGCAGCAGAGATGAAGAGACCCAGCTTCCGTGCCAACTGCCCAGAAGCGATCCCCATCGCGAACGAAATCGAAAAGATACACGACGAGGAGAGCCCAGCGCCCCGTTCCACGATGTGAAGAGATTGATCCCTCATCTTGAAAGAAGTAGAGACCTCCCCCTGGCCAGTGGAGCAGTGTGACCCCGAATCCTCGGCGAGGCGAGAAGGCCAAAATAACAAATTTCGTTTGATGAAAAGTATTTGGATGAGTGTTAAATCTCAATTTGATTTGTTCAGTTCCAGTTTAAGATAGGTAAATTAGTTATTTTCGTAAGGAAGGAGTTTTTTAGTGAGAAAGTATTTTAGTGTTGAACTAATAGATCAGTTTATTTGTTTTGTGCTCGGGACGCTCCCTAACCTTTGCAAAGTAATAGTAAATACAATTTGTGAGAGATAAAAATAGTGTGCATTGATTTTGGGAAATGAAAGATTCTTTTTATACTTGTAAATATTAAGTGCGTTATAAAGTTTTGTTATGTTAAAATCTATTAGTTTGTCTAAATTGAAAGTTGTTGGTGTTAAATTACATGATCTAAAATTGAGAATAGTCTATTGGCTTTTGTCGTTTGCTAAATTCGACTTCCAGGGCATCGGGTTGTATTCAACAAAATAAATAATAAAACACAACACACCCAAGAAATTTCTAAGAAAAATAAATAAATTGTACTAACAAAAATAAATTTACGATACATGCCCAACCAACTAAAACTGGATGTAGCAAAACGACACATGGTTGCCATGACCTGTTTGAAAATTTTCTCTTTAAATTTTTTTTCCGGTGTACAGTACTGTGAATCTTTCTTTTTTTTCTTTTTTTGAGTGTTTCAAAATTTGGTAAGCAAAAATTTTAATGCAAAAATAATAAAACTTTTCGTAGCGAAGGAAGCACCGCGTTAGAAGTTTAGTGCGGGATTTTGTTTAAAAAAAGTTAGTGTATTTGCCACAAGTATTGTTATTGAGTGCAATTTGGTTTTGCAGAGTGTGACAATATATGTTTCATGTGTAAAATTGTTTGACGTGTGAATATATGCATACAAATATTTTATTTTAATTGCTTTGCATTGAGGAGTGTTTGATGTAAAGTGTTGAATAGTTAAAACTAGTTAATTGGTTTGAAATTAATAGTTAAACAATATTTGAGTGTGGCTTTGAAAGATTTGTACTGAATAGAGTAGAGAGATAATTTTAATGTTGCACCTTGAGAAAAGTATTGATTTAAAGAAAAGTGTGAGAGTATATTTTAGAGTGTGCAAGTAGAATTTAGAATTGAATTGTGTTTTTTTATATATATATTGAAATTGTGTATACATTATATTTTGGGGGAACAAAGTGTTTCTGAAGTTTTGGATTTTAGTGTTAATGTCAATAATTAATAAGTAGGAATAAGTATACATTTAAGAAGATTGGAAAAATATAAGTGGTAAAGATGACAAGCGTAGGCGATGTAAGTAATTCGCGCAATAGTGAGACGACGCATCGAAATGGGAAGAGTACCAGTATAAAAAAAATAATTATAATATATTTAGAATATATGTAAGGTATACACAAGATTCGATTCACAAGAATCGAACTTTTGAATTAATGAACTAAAGAAGCTGCTTCAGATATGCTAATTTCGGCATACGCGCTTAGTATAAATACCACGCAGCGTCATTAAAGAGAGGGGAGGTTGTTAAGGTTGAAAAGGTGTTATCCTGCGCTAGTGCTTAGCGGGCCAGAAGTTTACATGGCAGTACTGCTGGTTTGACTTACTGTTCGTGAGTATAAAATATATTGTTCTTGAAAGCTGTGTATATACATTCCGTACAAGTAGTACGCATGCTTATTGCTGTAAAAGCAAATTATATGTGCAACGAATTCAATAAACATTGTTTCATGTATAAACTGTGTTTGCTTCAAATTCAAATAGAG
Organism: Dolomedes plantarius; assembly: GCA_907164885.2. Classification (NCBI taxonomy): domain Eukaryota; kingdom Metazoa; phylum Arthropoda; class Arachnida; order Araneae; family Dolomedidae; genus Dolomedes; species Dolomedes plantarius. The sequence goes on from OU015492.1 coordinate 174,115,500, forward strand.
TGCCACTTCAAATTATATACACCCAAGTCTGGGTAGAAGTGAGCATAGAAACTCTATACTGGCGCCCGAAAATATATATACCCTGGTAGGTAGCGTTAAATTTGTAACGAACAACATAATTGAAATTAAAAACTGTGTACTGTGTACGTATATTGATAAAATTGTTGCAAGTACTTATATACTATTTAAAAAATGAGTGTTATAGAACAAAATCCTGCTGGAAATTTTCCTCGGGTAATTATGGTTCAGCAAATTGCGCCATTCGAAGCCACCTTCAAGGGCGGCCCCTCAAGCCAATTCCTAAAGAAAATTGAGCATTACTTTCAGCAACAATGCACCCCAGAGGGGGATAAACTTAAAATTGCTCTAGCCGATTTAAGAGGTAGTGCATTTCAGTGGTACACATACATGCAAAGCAGTAATCTGATTTTTGACTATTTGTCATTCAAGCAACAGTTTCTTAGCGTTTTTCCAAAGACCTTTAATCAAAGTGAAATTGAAGCGGAAATTTATTCGCTAAGGCAACGTGAAGGTCAGTCTGCGTTACATTTTGCTACGGAAAAGATTTCCAAGTGTGAGGAATATTTAGAAGGGGTAACGGAAGCGGTAATCTTAAAAATAGTTATCCAACGTTTGAAGCCAAGTGTTCAAGATTTTTTAGATAATCAAACAATTACAAGCAAGGTTACCCTCCTTCAAGCTTTAGCTAAATATGACAATAGACATTTCTTCGCTACCCCTCACCGTCATTCAGGTACGAGAAGTTTTATACAGCCGCGCCAAAATTTTTCGCGAGTTTCAAACCAGCAGCGTAAGCAGTACCGCAGGCAAAATAATAGAAGCGCACGGCGTTATAATGAAATTAGTGCTCTTAAAGTAAATAAAACTGAAGCAGTGTTAAAGAATTTAAATGATAACGATTCTGATATCGCAAGTTTCAAAGAGACTTTTTCGTCAAAAGAGGATAAAACTAAAGTGTAGGGGGATAAAAAACGTGAAAAAGAGCCTTCAGGTTCCAGCATTAAAACTGCTAATACTGTAGTAATTAAGGCGGTAAACAAGAAGTCGTATAAGCACAAATACGAAAAGCAGAGTCAGGTTGTTGAAAAAATAGAATCTGCATTAAAATTTAATACCGATACAAGCAAAAGTACGAAGAAAGGTAAAGTGTGCACTACAAAAACTCCATCAAAGGAGGAATGCGTCGCTGATACGGTACACAAGGTTATCAAAAGGAAGAATGACAATTTTAAAGTTCCTTTGCATAAGTACAGGAAACGGAAGATTTCTGCCACCCAGCAAGGTTGGCCTCCTCCCAAGAGACCTCCTGTCCATCGTCAAGCCGGACCAGCGCCTCAGGACCTACGACCTGCTGCACGAAGGATGCCCACACGGTCAACGAACCCCTTTACTAGGACTGCGACCATCAAGAGAGGTTCCACGGATTGGACAGAATGGTGCAAGGAAGTTGCTGCTTTCATGAACAAGTCTTGTATCAATTCTCTTATTCTAACTCCCACCCTTTAATAAAACCGAACCAAATTGGTTTGAAATTCCCCATTATATATACTGTGTAAACATTTTGAGGGGAAGGGGTGAGCCACTGAAAAAAAAACGGCATACTGTTGTTTTATAAATTTTTGAAGGGGACATGTAGTGAAAAAAAAATACATACTAACTACAGATAACAAACAACTAACATACTAACTTCACAAATCATAACACATGTGCATTATGATTGGGGAAGAGCAGATACAAACAGTCAAGAAATGTCATGCTGTGCAATTGTGTTGTCACTTTAAATTAAAATAAGTTTTTTAGGGCGCAGTTGGCCAGCCCAGTATCCGCAACTCTGCAAATCCACTGTTTGATGGTGTCACCTGGACCCTTCGGGGTTAGTTTTGTAAAATGGTAGTGGCGTTTTTCCTCCACACAACGTGTGGAAGGTTTTTTGGCTTTGCCACCCATTATGTAAAAAGTCAGACCAGCACGCGTTTTCAATTAGTTAACTGAAGCCGTTCAGACCTCAGTTACCTAATTTTTTTTTCGAGGGAGGCCAGTGTAAGGTATACACAAGATTCGATTCACAAGAACCGAACTTTTGAATTAATGAATTAAAGAAGCTGCTTCAGATATGCTAATTTCGGCATACGCGCTTAGTATAAATACCACGCAGCGTCATTAAAGAGAGGGGAGGTTGTTAAGGTTGAAAAGGTGTTATCCTGCGCTAGTGCTTAGCGGGCCAGAAGTTTACATGGCAGTACTGCTGGTTTGACTTACTGTTCGTGAGTATAAAAATATATTGTTCTTGAAAGCTGTGTATATGCATTCCGTACAAGTAGTACGCATGCTTATTGCTGTAAAAGCCAATTATATGTGCAACGAATTCAATAAACATTGTTTCATGTATAAACTGTGTTTGCTTCAAATTCAAATAGAGTGCCACTTCAAATTATATACACCCAAGTCTGGGTAGAAGTGAGCATAGAAACTCTATATATATTACATAAAGAAAGAAAAAGTGGCAGTTTTCTGAGATGACAAATAAAAGAAAAACCACGACATAGTTATTTTTGAACTTACATTTCAAATTAGGGCTGGGATAGGATTTATTAACCAAGAGAAAAGATAAATAATTTCCTACACCTGCTGTGCCAATTGGTTCTAATTAAGAGCAGAAAGATAAAAGCAAATATATTAAAGCTGACTAGTAGTTTAAACCAAATACCCTAACCCTACGAATAGTTAAAAGATGTTATTTAATCTCGGGGATTTCACATTTTAAATTTTTACATATAGAACAGAACTGATTTCTTTACAATTTTGAGTTTACCATTACGCCTAATTTAATTAATTTACTCACTTCTTTGAAGTCATATGATGGTTTAACTCATTCTTTTGTAAATTCTTTGCTGTTTTTCAACTAACAATATTTGCTTACATATTGGTAATTGTTAAAAAGAGCTTTAATATTAATAGACAAAGAAAAAAAAATATTACAAATTATCTTTTCATCACAATTGTTAATTGTTAAAATGAATTAATAATACATTTTACAACAGGTAAATATTTGTTTAAGTGAAATTTAAATCCTATTGTAAATTTAATAATATGTAATTAATAATGGAATGTTTAACGTAGTATATGATTAAGAGAAGGAAATATGTATATGAACATAAAATACCTGTAGCATATTGATTATAATTCCGATTATAAATGCTTTCTATTGCTTTTAGTTTAAAAATTTCTTCTTAAAAGGACTCTGAAATCTTAGCTTTTAAATACCTAACAAATAAATATATATATATATATATATATATATATATATATATATATATATATATATATATATATATATATATATAAATAGGGCATCGTATTACGCCCGTTCACTGATTTAGTATTTGCAGTCTTCTTAGTTTATAGTTCGTGGCAACGAAGTAAGGCAGGCTACACAAATCACGACGACATTATTATCCAAAAACTAATACATCTTAGTACTCACCATTTTCAAAAATGCGGAGCCTCCCTAACGGATATTCACTGTCATTGAATTAACATCCCGGTCTAAAAACTAACCTACACTTTGTCTTCAGATACGCGTGACGCATTCCTAACGTTTACACCGAAGATGGGCACGGGGCGTGGCTAAGCGCGATACTATGAATAGATTTTAACCTTTGGTTTTTCCTCCAACACCTCGTGAATGAAGTCCAACTTTCTAAACCGGGATTCCTCTTTCCCCTAGTGCGTCTCGAAATACAAAAACAGTGACATTTAACGCTAGAAATTAGTTATACATTTAAGCCCCCTTAAATTATTTAACTATTATTATTTCTCTAAAAATATTCGTTACTCACTTTCACACACACACACAGACAGACACACACACACACACACACACACATATTTATATATATATATATATATATATATATATATATATATATATATATATATATATATATATATATATATATATATATATGTATATATATATATATATAAATATATATATATATATTATATATATATAAATATATATATATATATATATATATATATATATATATATATATATATATATATATATATATATATATATATATATATATATATATATCATGTTTAAATTATAATAAAAATAGTTCACGTAACCGATTATAATATTTTCATGAATTTGGTATTTTAATGAAATGATACGTAATTTATCATCGTTTGTCAAGTAATCTTTGAACCGAAATAAGCAATTTCAAATATTTAAGTACCATTGTTCATTTTATAACTCCAGGATTAATTCCATCAAGTCAATAAACAATCAAGTAGACAATATACGGCACATCAAACTCTTAGCATGCCCAAGTTTAGTGACGGATTTGGGAAAAGTGATTAAAAGTTAACGCTGAACGAGTTTTGATTAATTATAGTCATAGAGTATCCCACTTGATGTATACAACTCTTCCCCGCATAATGAGGAGCTGAATTATGATTCAGGATTCATTCCGAGAATTTCGCAGTGACAAAGTATGAGATTAATTAGGCTCTGTTGCCACACGTATGTAATGCATAACACCTTTAAACTATTTCACGAACGTTAGGAATTTTGCAGTTTGTTACTTGAGATAATTAGAGAAATATATTAAATATGCTTCAAAAACCACACAATGTTTGGTTTCATATATAATGAGATGTAATTTTAGAAAATGTATAATGCGGATTTCACGTGATTTTGGTATATTTTGTCTACTGCCAAAATTAACAAAAAATATTCTTGAAATTATTTTTAATATATTTATACGAGAACGTCCTCCATTCAATTCAAGTATAAGCTATTTGATCAGTTATATCGATGTTTCTAAATACTTAGTAAGTTTGAAATAAAAGCAATGCTATATAACTTAAATTTTATAATATTGGTCTATTACCTCTCTCTCTTTATATATATATCTATATATATCTCTCTCTATATATATACAGTGGCTCCCAAAAGTGTTCGTACACTTACGAATTTTAATGAAATAGGGGTATGTCCATTAATTAAAATGAATATTTCAGAATGGGTATTTAATAATAAGATCTATAATCTATTCTTAACAAAACTACATGAAATATTTTGAAAACATGGTAAAACTTTATTTTTAAGAAACCAGTAATCAAAAAGTAACAAAAAACTTTATCTCACTAAAGTCATCGTACACTGAAATATTTTCAGATAAATTCATAATTAAAATTATCGTCTGGCGCTTTATTTTTATTTTTGAATTGTGGTGGCATTTAAAATATCGTTTAGCTTTAATTTTTGCTTGCCTACCCCGTAATATTCTACTATTTATTATTTAAAAATGGCTCGTAGTCGTAAAGAAACAACAAACAGCATTCGAAAATTGATTATTTTTCATCATAGTAGTGGTAAATCAGTTCGGAATATTGCTAAATTACTTAGTTTATCTCATTCTACTGTGAAGTATGTGAAAAAACGCTTTAAAGAAGAAAATTGGATCGAAAACAAGGTAAGAAAAGGACGTTCGGCAAAGTTAACAAAACGTGATCAGAGATTTATAATTAGAAAATTTGTTAAAAATTCACGTTTGAGTGCTGTAAAAATTTCTTCAGAATTCAATGAAACATTTTCTACTTCAATTTCACTTGAAATTTTTTGACGAGTTCTCAGAACAGCTGGATTACATGAGCCCATAGAAATTTTTTTGTGAGAGAGAAAAACAGAAAGTTTAGGCTTCCCTTCGCACTATCAATGATAAATAAGTCCCAAACCTATTGGAATAATGTCTTATTTGCCGATGAACATTTTTGGTGCTGATGGGCGTATAATTGTATGGAGAAGAAAAAAATGAGGAACTTAATCCCAAGAACTTAGTAGGAACAGTTAAGCATGCCGGTGGAGGTATCCTTGTGTGGGGGTGCATGCCAGCATCAGGACTAGGAAATTTGGTATTTATTGATGGCATAATGAATCATTCTGTTTTTATAAATATTTTTAGAGACAATTTAAAATTATCAGCTCAAAATTTGGGTATTGGAATCAACTTTGTTTTTTTATCAAGATAACGATCCTAAGAACACGGCTCTCAACGTTCGCATCTAATGTCTCTATAATTGTCCACAAGTTTTAAAAACACCATCTAAATCGCCAGATTTAAACCCTATAGAACATATTTGGAGAAAACTGGAGGTTCGAGTACGAAAACACGACATTCACACGAAAAGCGAACTAAAAACAATTACGATGGAAGAATGGATGAACATTGATGCAAAAATTGCAAAAGAGCCAAAGCAATCTATTCCTAGACGTTTAAAAGCTGTTGTGGATGCTAAAGGATATCCTACTAAATATTAATTTAACGAAAATTTAGAATTTTTACTAATATGTAGAGATTTTTTACAAGTGTACGATGACTTTTGTGAGATAAAATTTTTGTTACTTTTGGATTATTGGTTTCTTAAAAATAAATTTTTGCTATATTTCATAATATTTCATGTAGTTTTGTTAAGAATAGATTATAGATCTTATTAAATACCCATTCTGAAATATTAATTTTAATCAATAGATAGACCCCTATTTCATTGAAAATCGTAAGTGTAAGAACACTTTTTGGAGCCACTGTATATATATATATATATATATATTTTTTTTTTTTTTATTTTTCCCATGTATTACAGCTTACCTGAAGCTAGCGTTCAAAATTTTTAAAGTCATCTGTGATATGTGTATATCAAAGAGCAGATGTTATGAAAATTCAGTAGGCAGATCTAAAAAGGATGAAAGAATATATTTTTTCTTCCTTAACTAACAGGTAAGCAAGGGGGATTTTAATACTGTAAATGCTTATGTATTTCAAGATAACTTAAATGCGCAAATAATGATGCCAATAATAAAATGATACAACAAAATCTTCCCGATACCTTTCTGAAATCTTAGAAATAAACCATTTTACATTAAGAGGAAATCTAAAAATTTTTTAAAGCAACTTCAATCAAGATACTAAAAATATTTTATAATTATAATAATGCAAAAATTATACAACTTTCTTTCCGTTTAAAAAAATAGCATCAAAGCATCATATATAAAATTGCATCATATACAAGAATATTAATAAATATTAAAAACTAGGTAATTAGAAATAAATAACCTATTTGCGTCTTAGGCAGTTTTTTAAATTTGTTTATTTCTAATTTATTTTAAAACATATTAATTTTTAAAGTATTTTTAGGGGTCGAGTGAGACAAATATAAATGTTTTATATTCTTTTCACGATAATCTTTTCTTTTGCCTTTACATCCCACAATGACATTCATACAATGCTACACCACTATATACCTAAATTGCTAAGATAATTCATTGTTGTTCTCTTCAACTAGTGTGCACGGTTTGTACAAATATCATGAGCGTCAGAGCAAAACGAATTCTGATTAAGTTTTTTTCTGAATCTGGAAAAATAGGAATTGGAAGAAAAAAACTGAATGAGCAATAAAACTTTTGTTAGAAATTATAGGCACATGTATTAAAGGAATACTAAGTTTCAACTGCTACGTGCAGCAACAAGCAATGGTGTGCGGACTTCATTATCACTGGTACCTAAGTGAAGATTAATAGATATCAATTTTACTAACATGTACTAGTTTCGTCTTTATGAGATAAAAGTAATATTTCCTACTCTAAAATAACTCTAAGACTTCATCGATACCAGTTTTTATTGTTTCATAGTTTTTTTTATTTGAATTTAGGACATCTTATTACACCCAACTCTTTTTCACACGGTAGATACGTTCCTCAGAAATTCATGTAAAAAAAGATAAGTTTCCTAAAGTAAAACTGGGGATACGTTCCATGTCATCCGAAAACAGTGTAATATGAAATAAAAAACTTTATTTAGTTTAAAAACCATGTACAAATTTTGTGCATGTCATACCCGGTGCGAGTTCTCGCGGGTTAAGATCATAAATGTTCAAATATAATTGATAGCACAATATATGGCTGGTAATACGAATAATTGATTAAATGTGTATTGTGAGCTTATAAAGTTAAGGGGAGTCATCAGCTTTGAATCTTCAAAAAATCGAATTTTACTTTTTGCCTTTTTAGAATATTTGAGAATTTCTGAATCATTTAAAACAAACGGCGTTAAAATATTCCAACCAGAACATTAAATTATGTTGTCATGAAAAAAGTAGTTCCAACGGAAACATTACCACTGTGAGAACTTTAAAAGACTTTTTCTCGTAATGGTCATTTTCCTGCTTGCGCGCACTTTATAAAAGAAACTATTGCAGATACTGCTTTCATATTTTCAGGATATGTGTATAATGATGCTACCAAAAATGTGCTTCTAATTTTTTCTTTAAACTATTATTTTACTACGAATTTATAGCATTTGACATGTAATTTTAAAGGACTTTCTTAGTTTTTTTTAATCTGATTTTCCTGGAGTAAATATTTTTAAGTGTTTTAAAATTTAAATAGGTGTAGAAATATTCCTAATGTTTCAGCATCAGAAAAATGCAAAAATTATTATTGAAATTTAATTAGTGTTGTTAAGTCTGCTCGCAGTGAATCAGTATAAATTTGAAATTTTCAGAAAATACACTCACTTCTTACATCATAAATAAAATTCTTATTTACTTGTAATGAAATTAAATACGGGAACATAATCTCTAAAGTTTAGAAGTAATACTGAAAATTTCATATATAATGGCCAATAACAAAAAAAAAATATAGAAGTTCGAACAAACAGCAAAAATTCTGTCCTTTTAACTTGTGTAAAGGTGATGACTCCTCTAAACAATTTAATGATCAATTTGTTATGTAAATGGAATACGAAATGTGTAGATAAGAGCTATCGAATAAGGGTATTCTTCAGTTACTACTACATTATAGTAGTGCGCAGTGCTGCCTAATTTTTAAGTATTATAAATACGCAAATTTTTTTGATACATTGGTACCAAAGACTGCAATTTGTACTAGACAACTCATGATCACGTGCATAATTATAAGACAATGACTTAGAAATCGTGTTAGATCAAAGAATTTTTTCCAAAATAGGAAGACTTTTTTGAACCGTGTAACTTCAAATTAGCGTCAAAAAGCGTGTAAAAAAAAAGAGTTTGATGCATTTGTTATCACCATTCACTGATAACTTTAGTAATTTACCCGTAATGTATATAGATATGCAAACAAAGAACCAAAATTTGGTTTTGTCTAAAAGACTTTAGAAATACATTATCAGAAATAGTAAAAGCTTTTGGAAGCATCAAATTAACTTTTAAATTTGAACTAGTTTCATGAAATTTCAACACCTGCACAATGATTCACAAATATATCTTCACTTATAGAAAAATTCAGTTTGGAAGGAGTACATACCAGTGACTAATTAAAAAAAAAACCTTAACAACGTTCCTTACCGAGTGTTTAACTTTAGCAGTCACGTCTCAGTTAAAATGACAATTTAACGTGTACTTTGACAATGTAACCCTTAATAGAGTGACTCCATCTAATACACATTCCTTTCATAGGTTTCTTTCACTAAAAAAATATAGTGGGATGAATGACTAGAAAAAAATTAACACTTAAGGAATAGTTTAAGAAGGAGATAAAATATAAAACTGAGCACATAGCTCGAAAATTATTTTTTCTTATATTTATAAAAGAGGCACTGATTCTAGGTATAAATCTGTCTCACAGTTTAAGGTATTTCACGATTTAATTTAATATTTAGTACACGTTTCTAACCTTGACCATATTTCTTTCACAAATGAATTCATTCAAATTAGTTTCAGATACTACACTCGGCATTGACAACAAGTTTGTACTATAATAATAGCATCGATGCACTAGTATTTACAATATATTAGGATTCTATTAAATGCAGAAATGGGTTAGCTTCGTGCAAAAGGTGAACATAGTTTTTCAATTTATCACTATTTTATAAAACTGCTCAGGAAAATTATACTTCATGCAAAATATATATTATTTTTTTCTATTTTAATGTAATTATTTTTCTTATGTCGGTTACAAGTTATTTATTATATAGGCAATTGCAATAAAAATAGTTTTTTTTAATTTTCAAATTGTTGAAAGTAGGCATGAATTGTCATTTTTAGTGCTATCACATATACGACCCAAATAGCAAATATACACATTTATACTTTGACATTTACTCTATGATATATCATACACATCTAGTTATAAAATGTTATATTTCCCAATCGTGCAACTATCAGTTTTTCTCAGTGAAATCTGAACTTCAAAAAATTATCTTCACTGCACTACAATAGGAGACACATGTGGCAAAAAAGTTCGAAGCAGTGGATGAAATATTGGTTTTCTATATTCTAAGAACCCTTTTCACACTTCAGACATTCTTTTAAATCATCCTGTTATGTATTAAATATATGCAGGATTTTTAACTCTAGGTTAGAAAATGATGTTAAAAAACTTACTCAAATGAAGTGACTATTACTATATAACAAACATTTCAGGAGAACTTGAACAAACTTAGGTGTCCGAAAAAAATAAACCTCAATGATCCCAAGGCTCTCCACAGGTCCAAAATTACCCGGGAATTTACTCCACAGAAGCGGAGTTATTTCATATATGGGCACCCTAAATATTGTATAGATGAGAAATAACCTCACCAAAAATTGTTATAGTAAGCTTTATAATCCTTATTAGTAAATATCATTTTCTGATAAATTATGTTTTTCCATTAGACTGGCGTAGCTTACATAGGATTACGTTGTGAATCTGATATAAAACAGTTCTTTCCAGAATTTCTTTAATGCATTTCAGCAAAGCTATATAATCATATATTCTATGGAAGATGATGAAGTCAACTGAAAAAAATGCATACTTACCATATTTATATGTATTCATTTCTTTTATGTTTATATTTTTAGCTATCTGAAGTACTGGTTAGCACTGTTAAAAGAGATTTACCTTATTAACTGCGATTGTCTGGTAGTGTTTATCAATCAGAGCATAAATTGCAGTAACATCAAGAGAAAAATATATTTTCACTGATTATACCATTTATTCATTGAAATAGAAAACAAAACAATAATATCTGAATGTCTTATTCAAAACATACACTATTATTATACTTATTTGAATAATCCGCAATTTTTAAAACCCAAAACAGTATAGTTCAGTATATCTTTGAAATGTTTATACCATTGCGCATCATTGTTGTTGTTGTTGCTGTTTCTTGGTATGTCCCGTGGTTGGAAGTTCCAGACTAGGTCCATACGGTCTGAAGTGTGCGGCTGCACCACAAAGGTCGGGGTCTGTCTTAGCTAGTCGCCACCTCAGTTTTGACCGTGCACCCCCAGAGGCAACATTTGGGGGGGAATCTTACCCTCTCCCTCCCGTCACTGACCTTCATAGAGGAACTTTCCGGTCTACGGATTTAACATGCCCATATCCAGCCTAGACACGGGTGCATCATTGTCCAATAGCCGCCCTTTACCTACCTGAGTGTTAATGCCAGTCTCTGACATTTTCAAACCCTTCCCGAGTGTCTGATTACTTAATTATTATCGTGACTGATGTGGTACATATTTCTTTGAATTCACCTTGTATTCTTAATTACAAAAACAATAACGGCGCCATGGATATGATCATGAAAGTCACACTGGTCCCAGTCACCGCTGTAATAGAATTTCGACTACATAATCTAGTCTTTTTGTGATCTTGAAGTGAATAACCCTTAGTGTTTTCCCATAGAAATCGCTACAGAAGCGTGACTACGAGTATTCATCATGTGGTGTCACATGCAGGTAAAAGTAGTTCCCCAATGAAGTCATGCTAACGTCGTTGCAAAGCTTTATAACTACTTGGATGAGAACTTCAGTTTCAAGACAAGAGCTTGATTACACACTGACGGCGATTTCTATTTGCTGCAAAATTAGATTAAGGCTTACTTTGAGATATAATACCATAAACTGATACGTTTTGCTTATTTTAATGTTACAGGCAAATAAAGAGGTTGGATATAAAAATGAAATTTTCCGAAATGACTAGTAACAAACTTTCTCCAAAAAATCTATTAGATTAATTTATAATTCCAAATAACTTCATTCACTCCGTGTCAGTCATTTAATACCCATTAAGGACTTCCTCATATGAGAGACGCTATTTGGATTATCCATCTTTTTCGACTGCCTGTTCTCATATGAGCATCGATTTCCTTAAATAATCAAGACTTAGGTAAATATCCCAAATCCAAGTTATCAAAGATTATTGAACAAATTATTTTTTTGATTTTGCAGATTTCTATGAAAAACTCGAGGAATTATAAAAAAATTACATTTACTTAAATCTGATTTCCCAAGGAAACAGTAGTGTTACTGATAATGTATAATTCAAAGCTTCTAAATTTCACATATTTTTTTTAAAAAATGCTTGTTGTTCAGATATGGGAAAAAATCTTTGATAACAGCAAATTACCTTCTTAATCGATGTAACATAAATCCAAATACTTGCCCTAAATTAATACACTTAAACGACTGCACGTTTTCTAAAACTGGCCTTTGTTTATCATTTGATTACATTTGCATTTTTATGCAATCAGTTACTGATCGAACGTCGCAGTTGACAAGACGGATCATCAACAGCAACAGATGTATGTGATGATTTGATCGAACCGTGTTTACTGAACGGGTGCTTAGAGGGTAATGAATTGTACATCCGCATTGAAAAGTGTTAAAGCAAAAATACAGTACATTATTTTATCATTATTTTTTAAATTTAAAACTACCGTTCTCTATGAAATCAGTCAGATGTCTATGCATATGATTTCTTATTGTTTCAGAAGCGTTATAAACTAAGAAAAAGGTTATCGAACTCGAAGAAAATGTATGCCAATTCTATGTCAAAAAGTACGTACCTGAGCGAATGATTGACTTTAATTCATCAAACGAAATTAATGGTTTGTGGGTACGATTTAGAGATTTTATTTATTATTTACTTCATCCATCCATATGTAAAATCTGGAAATTTTGTTCAGTCCGTCATTAATTAACAAACTCTCTGTCTTGTTTTAAATGCTAAGTACCTGATAATCGAATATTTGATGACGAGAGATAATTTACTTATAATATCCAAGAGAATGTTTTATTATATTTTAATTATTTTTTATGTTCATGAGAAGAAATACATGACAAAAACAAATCTACATTTCAAAACCATTTTTTTAAATTTTTTAGCATTCAGGAATTTGAAAAGTTTTAGTACAAAAAAAAATCTTTTAAAAGAAAGATTGTACTTTCAAGTCGTCATTCCTGAAAATTTGGATATCAGTGAAAATATCTAAACATCTTTATTCTAAAAATTGGTTTATATAAAAACCTAAATTTTACATTAATGCATTATTTATAATGTTTCATACTACTGTTTAATAAAAATATTTTTCCAGAGTAATTTTAACAATTTTTATTTTCTTCACTGTTCAATGAAAAGATCTTCTAATATTTGAAAAAACTTCTGTTATAGTGTTAAATTAGTAGAAAAGGACCCTTTAACAGGAAAGTTATAACACACTACAAATAATATTAAATATTTATTTTGAGAACACAAATACCTGATAATTAAACGAATCCCTAAAGGACTTGGTAGGAAGCAGTGTCAATTGTAAACATGGAAATATTTATTAAGGCCAATAATATTGGCATTGACTATTTACCTTAGAATTTGAAAATAATCTTTGATGAATGTTTTACAGCTGTGTCTTTAGTTTATAATATCTATTACGCTATGCTTAATATTTGAAGAAAACAAATTATTACATAATTGTAAATATATACATTTTGTATACAGATATATTTTAATATTTTAATATTAAAAAAATTATTCATAGATCCATGCAGTGATAGTTTTCTTTCCCAACGTACCTAACTCCTATCCATAGGACATGAGTTCAAACACACCATGATTTCCGTTGGCTTATTTATTAAGAAATTATCATATAGATGAACCAACATTGAAACATATAACGATTTAGCATAGGGTGCCCATGCCGCATCCGGTACATCAACCTAAGCTCACGTTGTGAGTGATCACCACTCTAACCCCTATATAAAAGATATTATGACCAACTAGATAATAATTTCGCTGAATCATGTTTTCTTTAATAGTGTCATGTTTCTATAATTCTATCCCCATAAAAATGTACTTCGACAAACATATCTTATTTCAATTGTACTATCCAAACAAACAGGATGGAATGTTCCTTTAGTTAATTTAAAGTTATTGATAGCAAGGACAGCCCCAGTCTGAAATTTATTTCATGTCCATCCCATATATTTCATTTTGGATTCGCTAAACTACGTGCATTAAAATAAAACGGCCTACATTATGCTTCCCATATCATACATAAGTAACATGACTTGCTGAAATGTTTCATTACTGCTAGAAGTATAACCAATAAAATAACTGGTTTTATTTAAATGACAACAACGTTTCAACTAAGTTCAGACTTTCAAAAATACTTCATAGCACTCCACTCAGAGTCATGGCATTTTCAAGAATGCACTTTATGCATATCTTTCTGACTTTAAAATGATACCAAATAAATAAATAATTTATACACACACATTTATATATATATATATATATATATATATATATATATATATATATATATATATATATATATATATATATATATTAAACAAAATTTTGTGTGTGTGTCTGAAATTCCACTAACACGAAATAGTTATTGGCTTGACATGGAAGTTGGCGGTCGAGTAGTTTAGAATGACAAATGTAAATTATAAAAAGCTCAACTGCGTATGTAAATATGATGCTTGAGAAATGAGGGGTAAAATATGACACCCAAGGCGTAAAACGTTCAGTAAAGACACTAACGGAGGTTTCTATGCAGGTATGTGATAAAAAGTCCAGAGGTCTCATGTATTCCAAAAATGATTCAAGAAAATTTATGCCCAAATTCGACACCAACGTGATTTTAAAGTGTCCTCTGACTAGTTTTATATATGTTTTAAGTTTTCAGTGAAACTTTTTTTATTAAATTAGTAATATTTTGTTCCTTATGGGTCGTTTTATTCTTAATAACTAATAGTTTATATAGAATTAGCGGCCCCTCCCGACTTTGTCCGGGTTGATCAATTATCTATCTTAAGTAGATATTAGGCAGGTATAACTTATTTTAAAACTTCTTGGTGTACCAAATTTTTCGTTTTTCCGAGGTTTTAAAATAAATTGATTCTCTGTATTTCCTGACCTAGAGAGTTCAACATATAATTGCCCATGAGTAAAGCAATCTTCCCGTAAGTCAAATCCAATATATTTGTATGTTTGACCTTGGGATTTGTTGTTGGTGAGGGAAAAAGGAATTTTTATTGGAAATTGTAACGTCAAGCACTGAATTGTGTCCGGGGGCCACCCGCGTGCCGATTTTGGTACGATTCGGCCCCATAGCCTATCCGATACAGAGTCCACACAATTCCGCGCTACAGAGCCGCGGAAGCTGTCGAAATAAGCAACTTTTAGGGGCAAAATCATTAAAACATTAATTAAAAAAACTCCGGGCACGATTTTCAAAAAATAATCTGCCTATGTTTTAATCTGAACTATCAACTATATCTATACAAAATTTCAGCTCAATTAAAGCAATACTTTTTCACTTATAAAGGAACATACATAGGCCTATTCGAAATAATCAATAAATTTCAGAGTTTCAATGAAACACACTGATTTTTGAATACAGTTCAATAATTCAGGTTCGGTTTACACAAATTGTGCATAAAATTGTACTTAAATTCAAGAACATAAAGTTTATAAGTTAAATAAAGTTCTGTAATATTATACCAGTAAATTTCCAGTTCATAGCCAAAAAATTGTAAATCTTTTTTTACCTTAAATGTCCAATAAAAAGAGTAGTTCCAAATGTAGTTTTCTTCAATAAACCCTTTAACATTGCCAGTTTCAAAAATCTTTTTTGTATTTATCAATTCCTCCTCCACTTGAATCTTTAAAATATTAAATGTTTTACTGATAATAAAGGAAAATGTAGTTTGATGTGTTGCTATGGTTACTTGACTATGGTGGACAAAGGAAAAGTTGTAAAGGTGATTGCATTTAGGCCCCTAACTTTCTTTCTACTGATCAGATATACATAATATATAGCCTATGTCCATTTGGAATAATGTACCTTTCAAACAGTGAAAGAATTTTTCAAATAGGTGCAGTGGTTCCAGAGATTACCCTCCACATACAAAATCCGCTCTCTCTTTATATATTAGTATAGAGTATAGATATAGATTTTTATTTCATCTCTTATTCTAATTTTGGGATACCAATGTGTATTTATACTTCTATAATCTATACTTATATATAAAGAGAGAGCGATTTTGTATGTGGAGGGTAATCTCTGGAACCACTGCACCTATTTGAAAAATTCCTTCACTGTTTGAAAGGTACATTATTCCAGATGGACATAGGCTATATATTATGTATATCTGATCAGTAGAAATAAAGTTAGGGGCTTAATCCTAACAATCTCCATTGTTACCGCTACTGTCTTCTATCGCTTTATGTGCCGAGGATTTCAATGATCCTTAGCGTGGTGCTATCGCGGTGGGCTTCTGTTCTGACGCTAGCCGTTCGAACCTAGCCCATCTCCGGCACGCCTTTTTCTCTTAAAAAATTAACTTTAATTATTAACTAACGTAATATTAATTTAAGGTATTATTTAGGTTATTATTAAGGTAAAAAAATATTTACAATTTATTGGCTATCAACTGGAAATTTATTGGTATA